>JBBBDQ010002051.1:1532500-1912500 GCA_037127315.1 Ascarosepion bandense | reverse complement strand
ATCATAGTATATTTACTAGTAGGTCGCTAATTTTCCCCTATATTAACACTGAAATGCTGCACACAAAAACAGAGGGTATATATATATATATATATATATATATATATATATATATTAATCTGTAAATTCAGATAAAACTTAATGTGGAAATAGCCATTTTCAACATGTCATTTTAAGACAAACATTCTTTGACCCATTATAAACAGAGAATGAGGAAAAATTATAAGCCCAAAGGCTATTTTAGGTACAGTAAAGCGTTGGGATGTATTGTTTTTTATCGGGTTGTGTTGGGAGAAGGAATTTAGTAGTAATTTCTCCTTGGTAGTGGGAGGTATGTGGCCTGTTGAATTGGTTTGCATGGAGCTCTCTATTGGATCAGTTTTAATATTTTAACGACATTACTAGGATCCTCCTGAATTTATTACCAACGTTATCCCGGATTTTACCCATCCTTTTCGGAATTTTACCGCCTATATATATCTATATATAACCTACGATGACTTTTATATATATAGTGTATGATCTGCTTTAGTACTAGTAATATTATCTGAAATTTTGAAAACAGTTATTGAGTTTTAATTATTTCACTTTCCCTTTTGTTGTACAAATATTTATCGCCTTGTGCCAGACTAACCTAATCGTATTAAATTTGGTGTCTTCCATACAGCCATCTGAGAAATAATGGATTGATTCAAGCTTCCATGCTTGATAAATGCCGCCGCCCGTCAAGTTTAGTAAATTATATAACGAGCCATAATTAAGAAGCTGATTGAGTAATCTGTTGGCGAGATTAATTTCCAAATAATCGAAGCTTTTTTCCTACTTGAAAGTAATTTTCTAAACGCTTTTCTCGCTCGGTCTATTGTCTGTGTTGTTCCGATTCTTAACCAATCATAGAGTCATTCGTACCCAGCGAAGAGAAATATTAGTTTGCTTGTAGAACAGATCGCTTTTAGTGTCGAGCGTTCAATTCTAAAATATTTGCAAATGACAACTTGCCCACCGTCGGGAGGTTGACTGGTATGACCGAACAATTCGGTACTTTTTCTTAGTTTCTGAAAAAGGCTTCACTATGTGGGGAAAATTGTGAAAACGGCTTACCTCGGAAACGCCAACGAGTCTGTGCGTCGTGAAAAATCTAGCTGCTCCGTGGTAAAAAGTACAAAAATGGTGGCGCTCATGTTTTATGCCAGGCGGCACGGACAGTTAACTCGAAATCTCGTTGTCTCGTTATTCGCATGCAAATTATGATCGGTCCTCGACTGCATAAAGCAAGCCGTTTCTTTTCTTTTTGTTTTTTTTTTTTAGAACGGCAGAACGCTGTTTTGTTTCTTGGATGGGTTCCGTGCGTGGGTTGTTTGAAAAAAAAGAAAAGAAAAAAAAGGAGACTCCTGCCTGTTTTTTGTCCTTTCCTACTACTCAGTTTCATAATAATTTCTTTAGTTTGTGCAAATCAACTTTCGCACTTCGAAGGCATCTTCGTATTTCACAGTCGCATTCTCGTTCCTCTGTCAGAAAAATTCGCAGTTTAGGGTTAATGGTAATTTTAGCTGCTTCCTTACAAGAAAAAAATTGACTGAGCAGTCACTGTTACTAGCAGCTTACATTCATAAAATCTTTCTCTTAAAATATTTTTTCAGGAAAACAGTTTTTTTTTGTTTTGACCTACTAACTGTTGTTGCTCTTTCCAGTATTGATGGGTATTTTTTTCCCAAGATTTTGTTCGAACTTGTGTGGAACATCACTATCTTCGTTGTGTCATTATTCTAACTTAAAGATATCAACTTTTGTTGTTGCTGCTGTTGTTAGCCCTTAAGTGATGTGATTTCTGATTTTTCGTAAATGTTTTTGTTTGTGATTCTGCATCGGCATTTCTCGAGGTGAAATGTTGTTTTAATGAAAAGATTATATAAACTTCAACCGACGGTAACATTGACTGTTAGGACAATGAATATCGAATGTTTTCTCATCACAATGAAAGTAGTATTGAACGGACATGCCTCCCAATACTACCATACGAACGCGGGTGTCCCTCAAGGCTCTATTCTAGGTCCTACGCTTTTCCTTATCTATATTAACGATCTCCCTGATTTAATAAGATCCCAACTAGGCATATATGCTGACGACACTACGGTTTACTTTCGCCTCGATCAAAAATCTGCCGAGGCTGACAAAGCAGACTTCGCTGCCGAGCTTGAAAAGGACCTCCAATCCGTGGTGGACTGGGGTAAGAAATGGCTCTTGAATTTTAATGCTTCCAAAACGAAGCTGCTATCTTTTAATCATCACAGACAATAGTTCCTACACCCCATTAGCATGAATCAGGCTAGTCTCCCTGAAAGTAAAACACTGCGCCTTCTCGGGTTATCTATGACAGACCTCAAGTGGAATGAATATATAGAATCCATCACTAAATCCGCTGCTAAGAAGGTCGGTTCCCTGTGCAGGGCCAGGAAGTTTTTTTCCCGTCTGAAACAATCCTTCACATATACAAATCTACCACCCGCTCGTGCATTGAATACTGCTGCCATATTTGGTCAGGTGCTCCTGATATCCACCTAGGGGTCCTTGACAAAATCCAACGGAGAATCTGTAATGTGATCGATCCTGACTTGGTAGCTAGGATACAGTTGCTTTCTCACTGACGCAGTGTGGCTTCCCTGTGTCTCTTCTACAAATATTTTCACGGATTCTGCTCCGATGAACTTAGGTCTCTGTTACCCCTATATATGAATTTCCTCGAGCCACAAGATTGGCAGATAGGTCCAAACCTTTTACTGTGAAACCAATAAATTCTAAACGCAAATTCTACTCCAGCAGCTACTTTTGTCGCACTTCTCGCCTGTGGAATTCCCTTCCGCTTACTTTCTTTCTCGACAGCTACAATTTCCAAGAATTTAAATATAAAGTCACTAGTCATCTCCTATCTCACTAACTTGCATCCTCTCTCTCATGCTCTTTTCTCTGTCCAACCCATTCTCATCAGTATTCTCATCCTTTTCTTACCCTCTTCCAGACACCCCTGTAACCTGTCACTCTTTCTCATTCCTCCTATGCAACCCCCTGCACATCAGTAGCTGTAAAATGCCTTGCCTGGGGTGACACGATTATAAAAAAAAATAAAAATAAAATGACTAATATTACCATCGTAGATGAGAACAGCTACTACACATTGATCACAGCTCTTGGTTTTATATAGCAGATGAACATGCAATAAAGATTTAATAGTAACTATAGCGAATGTGTATATGCTAATTGCATAAATCTGCTATGGACACTTCAACCGAAACTATCACCTCATTCTGTTATTAGAGAAATCCATTTATGGACTAATTCAAGGAGGAAGTGTAAAAAGAAAAACAAATAAACAATATAAATTAAACGTCGAGGGAGAGAAGCCATCGCAGCCAGAAACCATTACAGAAAGAAAAAAATTCATGAAATATAAACAAATTGTGAAAGAAGACCAGACAAATTTCTTGGGAGAAAGCCAATTCGGGGTTTAAGTAGTTGAATGAAAACTAAGTCCCGCCTAAAAATACTTAAATTACATGCTGACTGGAAAAAAGAAGAGGCTACTTGTCAATGCCAAATGCCTATTGCTGTAAACGTGATGAACACATTCGGATGTATTTAGCGGCTTTTATTCCGGCTCGTATTTTTTGGTTGTCAATTATTTTAGCATCGGAAAATGTCACAAAATGGCAGCTAACAATCCGCTTATAAGCAAGATTTCGGAGATAGACATGGAGATACCGGACGTTGGTTTAAAATCGCACGTATTGATGAGGGTTTTACAATACGCAGACAAAATGGCTCAGGCTGGACCAGACAATGAACAGTTACGTCAAATGTTACCCAACTTGTTTCTCTGAGAATAGCCATAAGGTTAAAGCTTTGAAGGAAAGTTAAGGGGGAATTACTACTGGACCCTTCATAATCTTTTTCGTCACATTGTTTGAGGTTACAGGTCATTTCGTTGTGACGTTCTCCTTCTATGGAGGCAATATCAAATTCTTGCCTGAAAATAAACACAATTTATTGGGAACAATTTTTAGACTTAAGGTGAAAAGGATAAAATATATAGCAATTTTGCTAAATTTAGCCTAAAATATGTCATGACAAACACATTAGCTATGTATGCACAAACACATTAGCTTTGTATGCACAAACACACACGAAGTGAGGCGCGCACATTCATGTTTATATATATATATATATATATATATATATATATAATTGTATATTTGTGTAGCAACTCCTCTATTATACAAATTTAATTAAAAGCAACTGAAAAGATACTATGGTTAAGTTTTTGTTCAAATTTTCTTATAAATTCTAAGAATATAAAAAAGTAAAAATCTAACCACACTATTTTGTTAGTCGGTTTTAATTAAACTGATATATATATATATATATATATGGCCGGTAGTATATATATATACACTACCGGCCATAATTATTAGGCCACCCCAGTTTTTTAAAAGAAATGATGTATTTCATACTATTTTTAGTATTTATTGCCAAGTGGATAATTCTAAACGAAAATAGAATTGTTCTTTTGTTATTATTACTTTGCAAAATGTTACAAGGGAAGGAAACAAAGATGAACTCGTCCAAATCACCCGAAATTTTCTTCATTCTTTCATCGATAAAGCTGCAATATAGTTAATTAATTATTAAATATTTATAAATTCATTTGATGGACATTTTATCGTGCAGTATTAACAAAAGAACTATTCTATTTTCATTTACAATTATTAACATGGCAATAAATACTATATCTATATATATGTGTGGGGGTAGATATGTGTATTTGTGTGACACTGGTCAGTTCTTTTAGCAATTATCAAATTATCAATGATGTGTTTTTTTTATTTTCACTAGCAGTTTAGTCTAGTTTCACTCGGGTAGTTTAAGGAATAGTAAGAATAAAAAACATCAGATGAATTTACATAGCAAATACTTACACATCGTTCACCCGCGTCACTTTTATAGATATAGATAACAATGTAGAATGTCTCCATTGGATTAGGGTGAGAGGGGAGGAGCAACATATATAGATACAGATAATATAAAATGGGGTGATCGACGTTATATTTGTTATCATAACTCACACCCCTGATGATGACCTCGGAAAAAGGCTGAAAGTACTTGGGTACCTTGAAATAAATGAAAATAACATCTGTCAACGTTACAGCTCATTTCTGACATCAAAAGATGTCAGAAATGAGCTGCAACGTTGACAGATGTTAAAGCTGTGAAAGATTATCCGTAAGTATGAACAGATTTTATTAAAAATAAGCAAACATATTGTTTGCAATTTCTTTAATCTGACATGTTTAAAAGAACATTTGCTGCCTAAATACACACACACACACACACACACACACACATATATATATATATATATATATATATATATATATATATGCCAGAAATTGTTTGTCTCAAACTGTCGACGCAGCCTTGTATTCTTCTGCGGATGTAAGTAAGTAGTCGGGGATGTATTTGGAGAAAATATCTTTTATGATCTTCAGTATTTTATGAGTGCTTTTAAGGATGTCTAATTAATAAATGTCAATTCTCTTTTCTTAGCCCGGCATCGTTGTGATTATATCGTAATCGACCGAAATGCCTAAAACAGTAATAAACCGAACTTGTCCTAGTTTATAATTTTTCCCTCGTCAAATTGGACGGTTCATTTTGACTGTAAGTAATTTGTTCACAGCTAAGTGATTCGAAGGGGGACAATCTTTTAGACAGTATCGCGTGGGTATTATAATTCCTGTTACTTTTAGCTCAAGAGTCAGAACGTCGCCAAAGCGTTTCCAATTACAAAAATTGTTGAGCGTCCAATGAGTGAGCGGAAACCTTGCTTATTCATTTATTTTGTTTTCTTCATTTGTATTTCAGCCTCCATTTAGAAAATGGGGCCTTGAATGATAATAATAATAATTAATGGAGTGTCCCTTGTGGTAGGTTTGACTTAGCCCTTAATGTTAATCAAATACAAAGATCGCAATTCCCTGTTGCCTTATCTTTTCCATCAACTAAATAATTTATATAAATTTTGTACCGTTGATGAAGACTAATAATTTATAAACTGAATTATGTTTTTTGAACATTACACTTGTAACCGTTTCGTAATTTGAATTGAAAAAGAAAGATTAAATTAGATTTCGCTGTACAAAGCTTGAGGTTTTTTTTAAAAATAATGAATATTCATTTCCAAATTTTCTTTAACGTTTGAATTAATTCTTGGAAAAAACATGAATGTTATTGAATTCCTGATTGCTCAAAAACATCGTTTTTACTAGAATTTTTTGCGACAATATGGTGCACGTTGAAATATTCACAATATTTATTATTGCTGAATTCATCGCTAACATTTTTGTTAAGATTTACAATCTCTACGTTTCGTTTAATTTTAATTTTTAAGAAATGGATAAAATTTGAATAAGCTGTTTTATTTTGAAAAATACTCTGAGGAGAACCTGACTTCGCAGTTTGATAATTTTTAATCTAAATTAATTTTATAGGACTTCATTGTAAATAATATTATAGTTACCTCCCCATACCTAAATTGAAATTTTAAAAATAAATAATCTTCAAGCTTGAAAATTAGCATTAATTGAAAGCCAAGATATTAAATTTTAATTCAAGTAAGGAAAATACACTGGTGTATTTTAAACCGAAATTATATTGATTTTCATCTAAGATATTTCTGATTTGAAAAAAAAAAATTAATCTACCACCCATTTTGATTGATCGACACATTACGTAAACAGTAGCCAAATTTCTGTTTTAAAAATCTTGCAAAAATAATATATGCCTCGCTAACACGTTATTTAAGTCAATTTTTAAAATTGAAACTTACCTTTATCGGATTTCAATGAAGTAATAACTGCTTTCTGCCAGAAATTTACAATAAAAAAAACTTTTAAACTACTGTAGCCCACTTTTATCTGCGTTATCGAGTGACGAAAGATTTATGACAGTAGGTAGTTGTCAAGAACGCTAAAGTTGGCAACCACACGTGCCAAAATTTCAATTAGGTTAAAACAAAATTTTCAAATCTTAATTTCTTTTTTTTTGTTTTTTGTTTTTTAACTAAATAGTAAAATTAAAAATTTAACTTAATATTTTCAGCAATTATATATTTTATAAAATTTTAGTTTAGATTTATAGCCAGACATTTGAATATGCTTTCTGAATAAATAAAATTAAAAAAATAAAATTTCTTTTAAAATAATTTTAATTTAATAAGGAAGAATGAAATTAAAATAACCGAACTAAGTTATATTATGTTATTTATTAATATTTTTATTATGCATTTTTCATATTATTAATAAGTTATCATTAAGTTTAAGGCGTGGCAAAAATATCTAATTTAATTTTTATGAAAACATGTTATGACTCCTATGGAACATCGTACTTAATCAAAATGAATATATTTACACACAACAATTTAAAAAAAAATTATTTTAAAGATATTTCTGCAGAACGATATTTATTAAACTTTTCAATTTTTAGATAGGCAATATAATCATCAATTCTTAACTAAAAAGTCTACTCGCAAACAGTTCTTTAAAGATTTTAAAAATATTTTAAAAACTTTATATATTATTAAATTATTTAATAAAAAAATGAAAACAGTTCTTTTAAAATTTTATGATTAATCGATTTTTTCTTCAAAGTATAATGTCCTTAATAGTTATTATTTATTCTAGCAATTAAAAACTTATCAAGTTAAAATAATTTAATTCATTTGTGAATGAGTAATGAAAGTTTCATTAAAATTTGACAATTATTTGATTTTTGCGCAAATTTCCAAATTAATGTGTTTGTCACCGAAAAAAGTCACAGTAACGCAATCATTACGTTTCCATTGTAAAACAGTCGTAACGTTTTTTAGCCTTTAACTCAAATCAAAACAAAATTTTCTGAGAAAATTTTGAAAATGTTAAAATTACTGTACGTTTAATGTACAGTAATTTTGTGTTGTTAAAATTACTGTACATTTAATACATGTAATGTACAGTAATTTTGTGTTGTTAAAATTACTGTACATTTAATACATGTAATGTACAGTAATTTTGAGCAACACAGTTTTCCGGTTACATTTGTTAACATAACTCACACCCCTGAAGATGACCTGTGAAAGAGGTTGAAAGTACTTGGGTACCTTGAAATAAATGAAAATAACATGTCAACGTTAAAGCTCATTTCTGATATTTTTTGATTGTAATACGCAAAAGATCACACACACACACACACACACACACACACACACACACACACACACACACACACACACACACACACACATATATATATATATATATTAATTGTTTATGCCAGAAATTGTTTGTCTCAAACTGTCGACGCAGCCTTTTATTTTTCTGCGGAAGTAAGTAGGTAGTCGGGAATGTATTTGGAGAAAATATCTTTTATGAACTTCAGTATTTTATGAGTACATTTAGGTATGATTTTTCAACCATAAAACAATAATCCTACTCATCTGCATTTCGTATCAAAAATGTACGAGAATACGACTGGCCGACCAGCTATTGTATTCTGGTACACTTGCTTGTCGTTCCATTTACTAACTGGTGTGTCTACTTACATTTATATATAATGAACTATTTAACCCACTCTCGAATATATATATATATATATATATATATAATTTATTTGTTTGAATATTATTTTTAATAGATACTCGCATTTGAGTCGATATTCAGCTTTTAATTAAACAGTATATTCATTTATATATATATATATATATACTAGCAGAATAGCTCGGCGTTGCTCGGGTGTAATGAAAGCTTTAAAACTAATCCATGGTCCTGGAGCTCAGACTCTTTGGACGTTGGCACGAAAGACTAAAAAGCAATAGTTGTTTTCAGTTAAAGCGAAACCGTAGACTGAAAGATAAATGAATGGATGTAAATCAAATTTTGATTTCCTGGTATCGATATCAAATAAGTTTTTTTCATCATAAACTGAATTTTGAAGGCTAAATAAGTCCTCTGAATAAATGGTATCATGGCTGCGACTAAGAACTACAATTATACCTACTTGCAGTCAAACCCGAAGCAAAAACTGAAATAAAAGGGCTGAAAAACTGATTTTTCCGATTTCGGAGTCAAATAAGTCATCCAAGGAAAGAACTACAACCTTGAAACTTCTCAATATCGTTTCTTATGTTTTTGTCTATGAGTGTCTCAAATTTGATTAAAATCGGGCCATCCTTCTATAACCTGATTTTTCCGATTATCGATATTTATCGGGGGTACTTCGACACAAAACCTAGCTAACAACACTCGCAGACGCTTATAGTACAACAGTGTAAATTTTTTAAGAAAATTGGTTCAGCCGTTTCGGAGTCTATAGGTAACGGACACACACACACACACACACACACACAGACAGACAAAGTTCCATTTGTAAATAAGTTTATATATATATATATATATATATATATATATATATATATATATATATATATGTATATATACTGACCTGAATGTTTTATCGAAAAATTTTGTTCGAACCTGTGACCCCTAACAGCACAGAGGACGCCATTAATTGATCTGACGCAACTTAGACTGCTCGACACCGAATGATTCGGCTTCGTTTTGACAGTGAAATCATTAATGGTCGAGCGGTCTAAGATGCGTCAGATCAAATGACGAATGAAGTGTGTTATTAGGGGTCGCAAGTTTGAATCCTTCCCTAACAAAATTTCTCAAAATGATTCAGGCCAGCATATATATATATATATATATATATGTGTGTGTGTGTGCATCCAATTAAAAACAACGAAGGCAATAATTACAACGTTCAAAACATTAATTTAAAACAGTGCTCAATATAAAAGTAGAGCAATGAATATTAATTATTACTTTGCACATATTCTAAAGTAACAATAAAGATTATATATATATATATATATATATATATATGTATATATATATATTGTTTAATTAAGAACAGTGTATCTACTCAAATATAAGTTTCTATTACATGTAATCTTCAAACAAATAAATTAAAATACTCTCTCACATGCACACACACACATACATACATACACATATATATATATGTGTGTGTGTGTGTGTGTGTGCATAAATATAAGCTTTTCACGCTAATGCAAGGCAATAAAGCCACTATCACGCAAAGAGTTACTGAGTGTTAAAGTCTATGAGAAAAAATATACTGTTAAGGAGAAACTACAATAAATGAACAACAATTAAGAAGGCAGAAAATAGTGACTGGCATTGTGTTTCAGTTTTTGAAAATCAAAGATGGCCAGGAAGCAGAATACAGAAAGAAAGTTCCATGAGCGACGATGTATAAATATGAAAATTAGAAATCTTCATTTTCAGGAGAAAAACAAAAAAATAACTAGATTTTCCTCCGTATTGTCATTCATACTTGAGTGAAGAAAAAGAACCCAGCAAACATCCAGGGGATAAATGGTCACCCATTAACTTCTGTTCCGGTAGAAAAAAGAATGACTTAATGATCACCTGTTATTGGGTCATGTATTTGCGAGATGTGCATTAAGGTGCAGTGGATATCGGCTCGAAACGAGAAATCGGACCGCTGAGTTCGAATTCCATTTGATTTCGTTGCATTCACTTACGTGCAAATACCCTGAGGAAAGGTATTAATCCATCACTTCTCCCTCTGGCTATGAGTTAAATAGCACGACAGAATTGATCCTATAGCCTTGGTTGGCAACCAGTCGACCACAGAAAGTAATGGTAATATTCTACCGAGTTAGTCATGTCTTTTTCGAGACATGATCACCCAAGCGTGTATCATGGATGTAACACTATTTCTGGTATCCGAAAGAAAAAAACGAAGTTGTTTGAATAGACTGATCGATATACAAAAGCAAAACAAAAAAAAAATAGCAAAAAAACAACTGTAATTGAATATTTTTCTTCTTCATTTGCTACAAGCTAAGTAAAGAATATTTTAAAAGGACTCCCCACAAAAAAAAAAAAAAAAAATAGATAAATAAATTTACGGCCACCGAAAACGAACAACCACTTGAGATAGTTTTTTCCGACTCTTGAATGCTGGCTACAAAATTCGGCCAGAAAGATAAACATTCTGCATGATGTCTTATCACTAAATTTAAAATAACCACATTCTGAAAAAAATGAGTCTCTCGGTTATTGTGAAAATTAAACGACCATTGATTAAAATGACAGCCCGCTATGATTTGATTTGAAAAAAAAAATCTTTTTTTTTGCAGGGAAATTATTGGAAGAATTTTATAACCCTTTGAGACAGGCCACCCCCTGGTCAAAAAGAGAGACGGAATTGTCAAAAATAAAGTTTACTTTTAGGGAATTTTACGACGTTGATAATTAAAAAAAAAGAAACGTATGGTGTTTTCTTTCGACCGAAGCGAGGTAATTTCTTACGACAGTTGTATATAAAGCGAGAAAGACTAGATAGATAAAAACGTCACAGGCTGAGGGATTGAAATAACAAAACACAGATATGAAAAACGATCAGGTTCGATAGGAAAGAAATGCTGGAGCGATAATTAGAATTTGGTCGTTTGGGATGGGCCACGCCCCTCAGACGGTTATGGTGAGAGACACCCACACAAAGCAGGAAAGAGACGGTATTAATCAGATAGTCAATGAGTACAAAAATCCCGGCGGGATTTCGGCAAAGTCGGAGAAACGTCCCATGCCCCTCTAGCACTCACACAGGAGAGAAGAAAACGCGGTTGATCAGGTGACCAGAAGGAGGATCCTTGATTAGTCATTTGGAAATGCTAGCGTACCCAGAATGCATCACATTCACACCAGTTGGATGTAAGGTTCAATATAAACAAGATTTAAGGAGATTGAGTTCGACCGGCCACACTGAGAGATTCAGCGCCGGCTCGGCTGGCGTTCGTCGCCTCCCGAGTCCGGGGCGATCTTCTTCTGTTAGAAAGCGAGACATTCAACGTGAAAAGGAAAACTTAACAGACATGAAGAGACACAGACCGGAGAGAGAGTCATGACGGAGACTGGGGCTGACCAGGAGACAGTGTGTGCCGACCGAAGAGACCCACGACATGACACACGAGAGAGTTTCGACACACAGTCGAATTTAGTTGAGTACAGTTAGTACTCGAGAAATCGGGGAGCCGAGTTCGAATTCCAGCTGAATTCATTGCATTCACTTACCGCAAATACAATTGGGTAATATATTAATCAGTCACTTCCAGTTATGGGTTAAATAACAGGACAGATTGGGTTCTATAACCTTGGCTGGCAACTAGTCTACCGCAGAAAGCAATAGCAACCTACTGCGGGATAATCTTCTGCCCAGTCAGTCATGTCTCGAAAGAGACATGATCGCCCAAGCGTGTATCACGTATGCCACTTAAATGATTGACTGAATATAATAATTGAAAGCATGATTAAGGCTTCTATTGAGCATAAAGTGGGAAATCAGTTTATTATTTTATAACAATAAAAACTGACCCCCCACTTTATGCCCAGTAGTAACCTTAATCATGTTTTCAACTATTATATAGAGATGTGTTATATTATTAGGTAGCAATTAGTGGGGCATCAGTTTATTATTTCATAACAATAAAAACTGATCCCCCACTAATTACTACGTATGGCAACCTACTGCGGGATAATCTTCTGTCCAGTCAGTGATGTCTATTTCGAGGCATGATCGCCCAAAGCGTGTATCACGTAACTGACAGACTGAATGTAATATTTGAAAAAATGGTTAAGGCTTCTACAGGGCATAAAGTGGGGTATCAGATTTTTTTGTTATGAAGTAATAAACTGATCTCCCACTAATTACTACTTAATAATATAATACATCTCTACCCCCTCTAGCTATGAGTCAAATAACAGGACAGATTGGGTTCTATTGCCTTGGTTGGCAACCTGTCTACCACAGAAAGTAATGGCAACCGACTGCGGGATAATCTTCTGTCTAGTCATGTCTCTTTCGAGACATGATCGCCCAAGCGTGTATCACGTATGGCACTTAACTGACTGACAGTTCGAGAGTGAGTGTTAGAGTGGTACGGATCGAGTTAACACGGGAGACGTGTTGTCACGTGACTGCCTGCTTTAGAAGAACCAGACCAACCAACTTAGTTACATTCTATAGTAGCCGTATGTTGAATATATAATTGCTTGCATGATAAACTCAAACCAAATACTGTACCGAACAGAACGTGTATATATAAAGACATTATTGTTAATTCCACAAAGACGTTTTTCTGTATTGTGGCTCCCAGCTCTGTCTAGAACATCGATGCTGAGAATTTTGGCGACTTTCTATCCAAACCGGTTTTATGATCGATTAAACACAATGTGGGACAGGGCCGAGTTTAGAACGAAGTGATCGACTATCGATCGGTTGCAGAGATTTTGGGCGTTGACGGAAAAGTATTAGTGTGGGCTCATACGTATGGCGTTTAACTGACTGATTTACGCGATTAGCAATGAGCAATTTAATTTGGATCCTAAAATATAACTCTGATGAGATTGGTGCTGAATGAAGAATTGCCTGTGGAGGAGTGGTTGCAAATTTCAGAAGAATAAAGAATTAGCAGTTCTTAGCAATTCGGGCAACAATCAACAAGGCCTGGACTGTGATGAATAGAATCTTTGGTGGAAGAACTCATTCGGTGAATGTTATCTTTTTTCACTGTTTTCTTTATAGGATTGGAGTAAAGAAAATTTCGTCATTAAAGCTGTGACGAGAATAACTAGAGACCAACTTGTAGATATTCGAAATAAATTCTTGCAGATTTGGCATCGGGAAAATTCATTGAACTAAGAATACTGCTTCTCTAATGCTCCACAAAGATTTTTACCTAAGAAAAGAATTCCAAAGAGACATTTTTTTAATGTTGTTTTATTTTAGAATTTAAATAAAACCGGAAATAACTGCTTGGATAATTGTGTAGAATTATATTTTAATTAGACGCTAAGCATTTTTTAAAATCATAACTAACATAAGATGTTGAGCAATACTGATTGTTTTTTATTCAAGTTGGTTACATATTTGCATATAATAAAATGACATTTCAATATAACTGAATCAGTAGAATTAGTCCAGTTTTTATTACGGTATAAAGTAATATATTTACTAAAATATTTTGTCTATTTTTTTCTATTCTGTTGTTCTTTTCTGAATTACTTCAGACAGAATTACACAGTAGTAGACTTACTTAAGATTCAGTAAAATTTTAGTCCAGTTGCTTATAAACGGTTTGCTTATAAAAACGGTTTATTTATAAATTAGAAACATTGAAACAAGAAGACAAATGTAGAAACTTCTTTCGGCAAAATAATTTAAAACGTTAGATTATCGGCTAGTACGGGTAACAATATAAATGGTACAAGTAAAAAATTGGAAAAACTGTTTAAATAATTAGATTTCTTGCAAACCACTTTTTTCCTACCAAAGTTGTATATTTCAAGAAACATATTTTTGACTATTTTTTCACTTGTGACATTTTTACAGGTGCCATTTCATCGTGGCATTATTACCTAAATTCAGCCAGTACACGCCTTATGCACGCATATATATATATATTTAATGAATTATTTTGAACATTATTTTTACCGATACTCGTATTTAAGTAGATATTCTGTTTTTAATTAAACAGTATTTTTATATTTATATCTACCGGCCTGATTATTTTACGATAAATTTTATTACGAAAATGTGTGCTATCCAGCAGAATTCGAATCTGCGACCCCTATTTATACATGGTCGAGTGGTTAAGACAGTACCAGATCAAATGGTAGCTTCCCCTATGTAAATAGGGGTCGCAGGTTCGAATCCTGCAGGATAGCACACTTAAATACGAGTATCGGTAAAAATAATGTTCAAAATAATTCATTACAAATTGTCGGTTGCTTGTAACCACGTTTGGTTAAAATTTGTTAATTTCCGTAACATATATATATATATATATATATATATATATATATACGTGTGTGTATATATATATAGGATATCGAGGCAGCAGATAATTTTCTAAACATGTATTGTTAAATATAACATACAATGAATGTCTATTGTGTTTCCTCTTGAAACTTTCTAAACATCGTATTTTGGCTTTAATTTCTGGTGAAACTAAAGGCAAAAATTCTACAAGATTAAAATCAGATTTGATGATCAATGTCTTTATGTTAGCATCCTTGTAACTTCTCTGAAGATGGCTCATGTACGCCGAAAGCTTAGAACCAGCATAATAAAAAAATATTCAAATGTTGGAAATTTTTGGTCTTTATTTTCACCTGAAATAAAAGCCAAAATACGATATTTAGAACGGCTCGTGATTAAACAAAATAGACATTCATTGTTTGTTATATTTAACAAAATATGTTTAGAAATATACATATATATAAATATATGTTTATATATATATATATATATATATATATATATATATATATATATATATATTTCTTTTTCTGTTTTTATTGGAAGTAAACTTTTTTTAAACCTATATAGCAAAGTACCTTTGATATTGTCACTTAAATATTGTTGTGATCTTGTCCACCAAATTGTTGTGGTCTTGTTGGGGGCCAGTAATAAAGATACAATGACGGAATAGTCTTAAACAAATATATTGACGGTCGTTTAATGTTTGATTTCATTTTTCAGTATTCTTAGATGTTTCCTTTCTGCTAGATATAAGAAATATAAAAATGTCTAAAAATTTTTAATTTTCCCAGCGCTTTCAGCCACTTCACAGGCCATTTTCAAGAATGTTATTTTTCCGGTGTTGTTATGTCCTCAAGTTTGACTGTAATATAATTGTTTTGTGTATTAGTGTTTTTTTTTAGGGGAGTTGTTTAAAGCTATCACGTGATGCGCGCGGCTGGACATTGTGTGAATGTTTATCTATTTTTTTAAAAAACTTTCAAAACTCCATTTCCTCTGTTAAATAATATAAGCTTGATGGTAGGAGAAAATTGTTTGATATATAGTGTTTCTCTTATAGCAAAGTACCTTTGATATTGTGACTTAAATATTGTTGTGATCTTGTCACCAAATTTTTGTGGTCTTGTTGGGGTCCAGTAATAAAGATACAATGACGGAATAGTCTTAAACAAATATATTACAAAGACAGTAGTATAAACATATACCAGTGAGAGATTATTAGCGTGACTGTTAGTCTGGCTGTCAGAGTTATCTACCGGAATAGTTATTTGCCTTACTCTTATTCTGCTTCTACAATGCAGAACCGCTGCTTATATAGATTGGACGAGTTCATGTGTCATATGTGTAAGAAACCTAAGTATCGAAATAACTTGTTTCCAAATCAAAAACGTTCAAAAGTTCTACAATATCATTGTATTGAACACTTTTTAATACAATTGTGTACTGGTCTAATTTAATTATGACCAAAAATTAACTAATTATATATATTCACAAAAAATGATACAAACATTTGCATGATATATATATATATATATATTTATTTGTCATCCACATACAAGCCTGTTTCGCTGTATCACAGCTCACCAGTATGGCTAGACACATCTACTTGCTTCTCGCCGGGATCGAAACTCGACTGATTTGGTGTCAGTCGGAGTTGTTACTCCCTAAGCCATAGGCGCATGGAACCAGAGAAGGGAAATTTTAAAGTGTTGTATATAATCAGTGCATACACACGCCTGTCACCGAAATAACTCAATTCATTTCTGAAGAGTCACGCCTGCATCGCAAAAATAGAAACTTTTAAAAAGAATTTCTTCACTAGAGAGCTCAATCGTAATGAGATCATAGTATATATATATATATATATATATATATATATATATATATAGTCATCCGCAGACAGATCTGTTTCGCTGTGCCACAGCTCATCAGCACGATTAGACTCCGACGGCTTTTAACCCAGAATTGAAACCCGACCGAATTGGTGTCAGTCGGCGACTCTACCCCTGGGCTATGGGCGTTCGGTGGAAGTAGGAACACTTTTTAGCACATATCATTATACGCGCCCAATAGCTAGAGCGGTCTAATTCATTTCACTGAATGAGCGACGCGCACATGCCAGAGCAGCTACTGTTTAATACATATATATATATATATATATATATCAGACAATAACAAATAGTGATATAATAATATATATTCTTAGAACGCAGTCTAGTGTAGTCCAGTCGGTATAAATAAGTCGGGCGGCTCGATAATCTCTCTTCTAATCGTGTATCACGATATTCAGTCCGTATTTGTCACAACCGGACATTAACCTATTTTATGATATATGGAAAGTAAATTCTTCGAAGAAAGTTACACTAATTTCGATTACATTAAAGGATGCTGGGGAAAAATAAAATCCATTGGGAAAATGGTTTCTTGCCCAGACCGGATTAAACTGGATGATGAGGTAATTATACGTAAGACTAATTGCTTCAGTTTATGCAGGGAAATACGTTGCGGATATCTAGACGGTATCACTCAGGACTAGCGAATATGTACGAGGTGTTAAATAAAGAACTATTGATTCTGTCATCTTAAGGCGTCTATAGAAGATAAGGATTGTATGTCACTAGAATTTTTCTTCTTCTTGATGTGCCGTATCCTTTAAGGACGTAGGCGATGATCGACTTTCACTTGCCCCTGCCCCCTGTCATTCTCAACATTTTTTCCTCTTGGTATATCTCTCTCTTCAATATGGCAGTGAATGCTGGACTGGATGAAGGAAAAACTTGAAGCCACTGAAATGTGGTTCTACAGAAGGATGCTGTGAATATCATGGACCGAGCATGTGAAAAATGATGAGATTTTGGAAAGGATGGAGGCGAAAAGAAAATTAATACTGAGCATCAGGAAGAGACAACTGAAGTTCCTGGGACATGCAATGAGGAAGGAGGGCTTGGAGAATCTGATACTAACAGGCCAGATAGAGGGAAAAAGAGACAGGGGAAAGCAGCGGATAACATATTTGAAGGACCTGATCAGGTGGATGACGGAACGAGGGTTGCGTGATGTAACAAGAGAAAGCGTGCTAAGAGCTACCAGGGATAGGGAGACGTGGAGAACCATGATCGCCTACGCACAATGCATATAGAAGAAGAAAAATCTCTTCCAAACTCCGTTCCGCCATCCACCTGCTCAAGCCCATCAAGTATGTCTCACGCTGCTTTTCTCTTTCTTTCCTTTTATCCATCCTGTGAGTATTAGATTCTCCAGGCCCTTCTTCCTCATTACATGTCTCAGAAACATCAGCTGTCCCTTCCTGATGTTAAGTATAAGCTTCCTTTTCGTTTGCATCCTTTCTAAAAGCTTGTCATAACTCACATGTTCGGTCCATGGTATCCTCAGTACCCTTCTGTAGAGCCATATTTCTGCTGCTTCGTTTCTTTTCTTTAGCCATAAAGAGATTGTCCAGCATTCACTGACATAAAGAAGGACAAATATCACAGAGCAATCAAGTATTCTTTTCTTCGTTTCCCAATGAAATCTTTCTGTCTCTCACTACTCTACTCAGCCATTGGAATGGATCCTTGTCAATGCCAAAAACGCCGTCAGATCTCAGTGTCGTAATTTCCGTCCTCCGTTGGGTTTAAAATAGATTTGAAATAATTAAAGCTTTTTGAAGTTTTTCTTTAATTCTAGTTCCAGCCAAGTAGATTTTAGATTAAATTTCATCGCCGTCTAAAGCAAATAAATTTAATTTAATTTCTAAGAAGCAAAATTCTTTTTTTCTTCGATGTGCTATGCTCCTTCAGGACGTAGGCGATCATGGCCACCCACTTCTCCCTATTCTTAGTAGCTCTTAATAACCCTTCTCCTGTTATTTCACTCAATTCCCGCACCACCATTCATCTGTTCAAGTCCATCAAGTAAGTCATGTGTTGCTTTACCTTGTCTCTCTACCCCTCTATCCATCCCGTGAGCATCAAATTCTCCAAGCCCTCCTTCCTCATTGCATGGCCTCAAAATTTTCTGCTTTTTTTCTGATGTTAATTATCATTCTTTTTTAGTGTCCATCCTCTCCAAAACCGCGATATTACTCGTGTACTGTGTCCATGGTATTCTCAGCATCCTTCTGTAGAACAACATTTTTCCCTTCATCTTCGATGATATTGTCCAACATTCACTGCCATATTGAAGAACTGTCGTCACATAGCAATCTAGTATTCTCTTTGTTTCTAGTGAAATTTTACTCTTTTAATACTTTACTCAGCTTTTGATGAAATTGTCCAGAAGTTTATTAGAATCATTATCAGGAAAACCTTTCAAATCGTTCATATTGACAAATCTGTTAGCACAACGCAATTTTCTTTATTAAAAAATGGAATATAGTTTTCTAAATGCGTTATTTGAGAAAAATTATCTGATTTCATGTTTAATTATTCTGAATTGACACAAATATAAAATTTAATTTAAAATACCACAAAAAAAGCATAATATTTTTCACATGGCGTGAAATATTATATATTAATGTTGGCAGATATATTTCCTGAAGATTTTCTCAAGGAAAGAATCGTTTAAAAAAATTTCATTAATTTCTGAAAGTTTAATCAAAATCCGACAATTATCTGATTTTTGCAAGAATTTCCAAATCAATGTGTTTTTCACCTTAAAGTGATGCTCAAATTTCCCGTACGAATGCATGGTCTCGTGTTGACGCCAAAAAAACAAGATTTTTTTAAACAAAATTTCCAACTTTCTAAAAAAGATTTAGAAAAAAAAAGAAGATTTACATGAAAAAACCTTTGATCTTTCATTTTTAATAATAACAAACATTCTAGCGATAAAATTTTCTTTTTATTATGTTGAGTTCATTTTTTCATCATTTTTTTAGCGAATTTTTGGTTTTACCGACTGCGTTGCAACTTTTCGATCGCTGTTCTTTACCGACTTTCCTAGGGCGCCTGTTTTATTTTTGTGATGTTGAAATTTGCTCTGATCAGGCTTTTTCTTCCCATACACATCATATCCATTTTCACTGCTTGCGAACACTTTCAACTTATCCTCTCATGACCTACGCATTAAACTTTTGACATTCAAATAACCAAAGTGAATTCCATTAGACAATGTATTTTTTGAGATGTATCGAAAATTCAAATTATCTTTTGCTTCTTCTATGTGCCCTGTACTTTTCAAGACGTAAGCGATCATGGATCTCCACAATTTCTTGTCCTTTGAAGCTCTTAAAAAACTTACCTTTCTGTTATTTTCCTCAATACCTATTCCGCTAACCATTTTTTACGCTCATTATGTTATTGGATGTGCATTGTGGTGCAGTGTATATCGGCTGGGAACGAGAAATCGAGGGGCCGAGTTCGAATTCCAGTAGAATGCCTTGCATTCATTTACGCGCAAATACCCTTGGGAAAGGTATCAATCTGTCCCTTCCCTCCAGTTATGTGTTAAATAATAAAACAATTTGGGTTCTATAGACTTGGCTAGCTACCGCAGAAAGCAATGGCAATCTACTGTGGGAAAATCTTCTGCCCAGTCAGTAATGTATCTTTCGAAACATGATCGTCGAAGCGTGTATCACGTATAACATTTAACTGACTGAATATAATAGTTGAAAACATGTTTAAGGCTACTACTGGGCATAAAGAAGGGGGATCAGTTTTATATTGTTATGAAGTAATAAACTGATCCCTCACTAATTACTATTTAATAATATAATACATCTCTTCCCATTCTATCTATGAGTCAAATAACAGAACAGATTGGGTTCTATAGCCTTGACTGACAACCATTCTACTGCAGAAAGCAATGGCAACCTACTGTGCGATAATCTTCTGCCCAGTCAGTCATGTCTCTTTCGAGACATCATCGCCCATGCGTGTATCACGTATGGCACTTAACTGACTGACTGATGTTATGCGTTGTTTTCCTCTGTCCTGTCAGTATCACAGATAGTCTAATAAAATACGAAATCACACTTTATAACTTTAAGGAAAAGGAAACTTCCGATAGAAACGAACGAAAAATCCACTGACCTTCTAATGTAATATCATTTTTCCGTTAATTGTGGGAAATTTCCTCACAGATGAAAAAAAGACTTCAGGTCGTAGTGATGTGGTTTCACAATAAGATGCCGAGGACACCATGGACTAAGCATGAAAGCAAGAGGAAATTTTAAATTCAGACAAAAGTATACTTTTACTTACAAGGATGTAGGCGATCATGGCTCTCCACAATTTCCTGTTCTTCATAACTCTTAATAATTTTTTGTCTTTTTGTTATTTCTCCTAAACCATTTTCCACCATCCATTTACCCAAGTTCACTATGATTTTCGTTGTTATTTCTCCATCTCTCTTGCTTTCAATCTGCCCCTGAGTGTTAGATTTTCCAAACTGATGTGTCCTAGAATTTTCAACTGTTTCCTCCTGATGTTAAGTATATGTTTTCTTTTTGTTTTCATTTTTTATAAAATTTTGACGTTGCTCACATATTCCGTCTATGGTATCCTCAGCATCCTTCCGTAGAACCATATTTCTGTTGCTTCAAGTCACTTTGAGGAGATTGTTCAGCATTCACTTCCATATACCAGGAATGATATCACGTAAAATTTCAGTTTTCTTTTCTTTTGTTTCTAACGATTTTTTTCTATTTTTTAATACATTGCTTAGTTTTTAGAACGCATCTTTGTTCTTTTTTTAATCAATGGCGCACATATATATATATATATATTTCTTTCGTACATATTCTTTCAAGTCGAGTCCATATGATGATTCCTTCGCTACTCTTATTATGCAATGCTTTTCTCTATGAGCATTAGATATGGGGAAGAGTTTCCAAAACTCTTTTAAAAAAATATTGACTGAATGGTATTTTGCTGGAATCCTCCGCCTGCAACTAATAGACAGGTTAACATTCCGTACATTCGCCTGGATAACTTTTCTTGCTAGAATAGTTAAAACTGAATATTGAATTCAATCCTTAGTGGGTCCTCTAAACTTTCGGCTTTGTGCCCCATCTAAGATACGATAAAAAAAAACCATTTATGGTCACTTCGACGCTGTACATGGAGATCAATTACGACTGCGTAGGGAGTTCGACCCTCGTTGAGTGATCCACACTCTCGCCCTTCTGTCATTAAGTTACTTTTTTTTTTTTTAATCATATCACCCCGAGCAAGGCGGTAACGCCACTGATGTGAAGGGGGCTACGTAAGAGTGAAAAGATTGTAAATGAGAAAGCCGGAAACCACATCTTAAACAAGGAAACAAGGGATGAGCCTCTACACCTGTTCAGCAGACATGGGTGAAGTGTGAACCGGGCGAGAGTTTAGTCTATCTACTCCAACTGAAAAAAATAAAAAAGAAAAGAGTGAAAAGATTGGAAAAGTGAAAGCCGGAAACCACATTCTAAACAGGGAACAAAGGATGAGCCTCTACACCTGTTCAATAGACGTGCTATATATATATATTCTTCCGTAGATTAATAGATAGACTAGAATCAAATAGGGATTAGAACCTGACAGTGATAAGATAAGGAATAGATAGATAGGTAGATAGATAGATAGATAGATAGATAGATCGTGTATTAGTTAGACAGTTGAATATGATCAGATTGAGATAGCCACATAGCTAGCTAGAATAGATAGGTAAATAAGTTTGAGCTAGCTAGCTAGGTTATAAAATGGAGCTATGCCTATATCTTCTTCTTTGTGCCCTGTTCTTTCAGGATGTAGGCGATCATAGCCTTCCACGTCTCCCTATTCCTGGTGGCTCTTAGCACGCTTTTTTTACGCTTAGAAAACCATTTTTGGTCACTTCGATGTGGTGTAATGGTTAACAAGCTTCTATCTCTTGATCAGTTCCAACTGAGTAGTGAATGAGTTCCTCAGTGGGTAATCCACACTTTCGGCCTTAAACCACACCTAAGCTACGCTTAGAAAATCATTATTTGTTTGTTCATCTTCCCTTCTTATATGATTAACTATTCCTTATTTTGAAGTTTCTCTAAAGATTACATTTTTCTTGGGTTTTTTAAGTTTTATATTTAGGGGTTGGCATATTTTATATATATATACAGATCTTGGTCCCTTTCTTAACGTCAGTTTCACTTTGGTTATATAGAAATCGATTTAAGCTGTATGTAAACATTGTCCTAATGAAATAAACAGGGTAATTCCGCTAGAACATAGATAGTGTTGAACTCTTATGTAATATCAATCCTATTGTATGGCAGTGTATGTTGGACAATTTTGTTAAAATGAAAACAAAAATAAAAAGCAATAGAAATGTGGTTCTACAGAAGGATGCCAAGAATTCTATAGACGGAACGCTTCAGCAAAGAATAAGTTTTAAGGAAAATTGAAACAAAAAGAACACTTATACTCAGAATGTGCTTTGTGGTGCAGTGGATATCGGCTCGTAACGAGAAATCGGAGAGCCATGTTCGTATTCAAGCTGAATTCGTTGCATTCACTTACGCACAAACACGACCTAGCTATGACCTTCTCCATCCAGCTATTGGTTAAATAGCAGGAGAGCTTGGGTGTAGCCTTGGTTGGCAATCAGTCTAATGGCATCCCACTGCGGGGAAATCTGCACAGTTACTAATATCTCTTTTGAGATATGATCGCCCAAGCGTGTATATCACTTAACTGAGTGATATTCAGAAATAGACAACTGAACATTCTTGAACACCTAACGAGTAAAGAGGAAAGAATTTGACGCTTACAATGTATATCGAAGGCAGAATGAATAGGGGAAGTGAAGGAGACTACCTACCTGACTGGATGGTAGAACGTGATGGAGGAGTAGGGTTTAGCAAAGGGGCAAACGTTGCTAAGTGAGCACAAGACGGACATGTTCAGAAAGGACACGCCACGTAGAAGAATGAGGTACGGACCGCCGATTCCGTGTATTGTATCGGCCCCCCGATGTATAGTCAGTAGGTGTGGCTAGTTTATGGTATTTTTTAATATATTACCAACTAGGTCCCACCCTTTTACAGTGAAACCGATAAAATGTAACCGCAATTTCTACTCCAACAGCGTCTTTTCTCCCACTTCCCGACTGTGGAATTCCCTTCCGCATACTTGCTTCCCCGACAGCTACAATCTCCAGGAGTTTAAATGTAAGGTCAATAGACACCTCCTAACACACTAACTCGCACCCATTCTCTCAAACACTCTTCCTATGTATATCCTTACTCGTCTATCACCCTCCTTCTGACATTTCCTATATCTAATCGTTCTCTCAGCACCTTCCCCTATGTAACCCCCTGCGCTATAGTGGCAGTGGAATGCCTTGCTTGGGGTGAAATGATTAAACAAAAAAAAAAAAAAAAAATAGGCCATGCCTTAATTGGTGGCTGCTTTTGATGTTATTTTCATATACGAGTTGTTTCATTGGAGGATATTCATTATAATGGTCATCTTTTGTTGGTTATGTGTGAAGGAAGGCTTGTGATCATATTTGATTTTCTGTACATGTTTTCCTTGAACTTTAACCACAGTACAAACAGAAAAGTCATTAAGTGCAAAGTATTATCGGGGGCGAGAGTTAAAATATAGTCATTGATTTACACCAAGTGGCAGGTTCATTAAACTTTTAAAAAGTCGGTGCGAGGCAGGGAAGAGCAGGGTTAGGGTTTCAATCTGGCTCCCATATGGCGAGCCTGACTCGTTGCTTATCTGAAACACACAGAAGAACAGAGCGAATAAGATTTTCCTGAAAACTGCGCCAACTTCGCAACTGTCATTGAAGCAGACATTCTTTGATTACAAAGACAAAGTTTGGTGCACAAACGAGAATTCTTTAGATAGATTTTTTTTTCTTTTCTTTAATTTTCCCTGTGTTTTTCGCTTTTTCTTTCTTTCTTTCTTTCTTTCTTTCATTGATCTAAATTTACTTTCTTTTCTTTGTTTTCTTTCTTTGCAATTGCTTTACTTACTTCCTTTTCGCACCCACTTTTCTTTTCTTTCTTTGTTTCTTATAGCGCTTCGTTAAACTTTAGCTTTCTTTGTTTGTTTGTTTGTTTGTTTGTTTGTTTGTTTCTTTCTTTCTTTGTTTCTTTCTTTCTGATTACCCTTCATTATGACTTTATCATTTGTTTATTATTTTCTTTCTTTTTTCTTCTTTCTATTTCTTTATATTTATAACATTATCGTGTTTATAGTTTTTTCTTTTCTTTGTTCTTTCTTTCTTTCTTTCTTTCTTTCTGTTCGTTATATATCATTATCATTTTTTACTGATTTTTTTCATTCTTTCTTTTTTTTAAGCCCTTCGTAATAACTTATATTTTTTTACTGCTTTTTCTTTCTTTTTTTCTTTCTTTCTTTCTTTCTTTCTTTAGCTCTTCGTTATACCTTTAAAATATTTTTAACGTTTTCTTTCTTTCTTGCTTTCTGTCTTATCTCCCTTCGATATAACATTATCGTTTTTTTACTGTTTTCTTTCTATTTTTCATTCTTTCTTTCATGTAGTCATTCCTAATAACGTTATTATTTTTTGCAGTTTTCTTTCTTTCTTTCTTTCTTTCTTTCTTTCTTTCTTTCTTTCTTTTAGCCCTTTCTTATCTAAACTTATTTATAAATGGAACTTTGTGTGTGTGTGTATATGTGTGTGCGTGTGTGTGTGTGTGTGTTACCTATAGACTCCGAAACGGCTGAACCGGTTTTCTTGAAAATTTACACAGTTGTACTATAAGCATCTGCGAGTGTTCATAGCTAGGTGTTGTGTCGAGGTACCCCCAATAAGTATCGAAATTGATAATCGAAAACATCGGGTTATAGAAGGAGTGGTCCGATTTTAATCAAATTTGATACACTTATAGACAAAGACATAAGAAACGATATTCACAAGTTTCAAGGTTGCAGTTCTTACAATAGTGCAGAAAATCGATAATATATATATATATATATATATATATATATAAGGCAAGATGTTTGTGTGTGTGTCTGTTTATCTGCCTGTATGTCTGATCAAAATCAGTAAGCTTTTTATTTTAGTTTTTGCTTCGGGTTTGACTCTAAGTAGGTATAATCGTAGTTCTTAGTCTCAGCCATGATACCATTTACTCAGAGGACTTATTTAGCCTTCAAATTCAAAATTTTACGACGAAAAAACCTTATTTGATATCGATACCAGGAAATCAAAATTTGACTTGCATCCATTCATTTTTCTTTCAGTCTACGGTTTCGATTTAACTGGAAGCAACTATTGCTTTTTAGTCTTTCGTGCCAACGTCCAAAGAGTCTGAGCTCCAGAACCATGGATTAGTTTTAAAGCTTTCATTACACCCGAGCAACGCCGGGCTATACTGCTAGTAAATTAATAATTTTTAACGTTTCATTTCTTTGTTTGTTTCTTTTTAGCAGCTCGTTATAACTTTATCCTATTTTATTCATTTCTTTCTTTCTTTTTTTCTCTTCCTTAGAAATTCATCCTTCTTTACTTTCTTTCTTTCATTCTTCTACTTCTTTTTTTAGATTAATTTCTTTCAAGCATTATTGGAGAGTTTTATTCGGGTGGACTTGCTCAAACATCGTAAGACAATGATCTTTTATCTTTAATGAAGAAAAATTGTATGTATACATTTACTAATTTATTTCTCATCTAAAACATTTCACGCGCCTGTTTCTCTTGGATACTTTTATAATAACTAGCGGGACCCATGGAATTTCCACGGAAGGATAATTATGATTTCCTGGAAAAATTTTACTTTGTCATACTACAAATGATAGTAACCAGAAATTTCGATATTATGTCGCTGGATACAACAGCAAATATACCTATTTTTTACTATATTGTACATTACACACATATATACACACACAGAGTTACTGCTACAACCACCAGCTTAAGCTGCTACTGCTACGGTAATGTTATAGGCTCTCTCCTCCAACTCTCTCACTCCTTACTATTCCGTTTGGCAAAGGTAAGAGAAAGGCTGAGGAGAGTAGCGTTTATAGATAATAAGAAGTTAGAGGGGAAGGAAAAGCTCGTGTAGAGAGTAAGTGTGTTATCTTTCTTCAGTGGCGTAACGGACGGAGGAACTAAGTAACTAAGGAAGGAACAAGCAGAATTATTATATGATTGTATACATAGTTCCTTTAGGAAAACTTTATTATAGTAAGTGTTGGAAAAAAAGAAAAGTGTGCCGGTTTGTTATGTGATGTCTGTCTTTCTATATACCACCGAATGTTGAATCAGAGATGAAGGATAAGCTGGAGGCAGCAGAAATGTGGTTCTACAGAATGATGCTAAGGATACAATGGACCAAGCACGTTACCAACGATGAGGTGTTGGAAAGAATGCAAACCAAAACAAAGCTTACACTTAACACCAGGAAGAGATAGATGAAGTTCCTGGGATACGCAATAAGGAAGGACGGCTTAGAGAATCTGATAGAGGAAAAGAGAGACTTGGGGAATGCAGTGGGTGAGATATTTGATAAGCTTGTGCAAATGGATGGCACAGCGAAATTTGGAAGTGATACCAAGAGGAAAATATTAAGAGCGACAAGGGAAAGGAGCAAGTGCAAGTCCATAATCGCCTACGTCCTGAAAAAAAACAACAAAAAAACAAAAAAACACGGGATATGAAGAAGAAGATACGCAGTCTCTAAGAATACCTTTATGAGTACGAGCAAATATCTAGTTTCCTTAAGAAACATTTTGTTAATCAGTATACACCAAGTTACTGTGGAAAACCTTCAATTGCACTGAAAGTGTTAGATTTAGCGGACACACCCTGACAATAAAAAGAGTAATGTTGATGTAATTGGACAATTTTTGCCTCTGCTTTACTACTAGATTAGCAGCCATTATATATTATATATATATATATAAAGATTTAAATATACATATATATATATATATATATATATATATATATATATATATATATATATATATATAAAGATATAAATTAAGATTTTGTAAATTAACAAATTAGACAGACTTAAATTATAGCGGACACGTCATTAGACCATATTCGGCTAATTAATCAATTTCGGGTAAACTAAAAACGCCCTTTTATTTTAAATTATTAAGATACGACTGCATGGATACCAAATTAAAATTTAATTCCTTTGTAATTAATGGAGACAGTTAAATATATACACAGCATATAAAACATATGACTAACTATAATTATTATTACAATTATTAATCTGTAAAGATTCATCTTTTAATTATGTATAACTAGCAGTATAGCCCGACGTTGCTTAGGTGTAATGAAAGCTTTAAAACTAATCCATGGTCCTGGAGCTCAGACTCTTTGGACGTTGGCACGAAGACTAAAAAGCAATAGTTGCTTCCAGTTAAATCGAAACCGTAGACTGACAGAAAAATGAATGGATGTAAGTCAAAATTTTGATTTCCTGGTCTTGATATCAAATAAGTTTTTTTCGTCGTAAACTGAATTTTGAAGGCTAAATAAGTCCTCTGAGTAAATGGTATCATGGTTGAGACTAAGAACTACAATTATACCTACTTAGAGCCAAACCTGAAGCAAAAACTGAAATAAAAGGGTTGAAAAAAATACAGACATACAGGCAGATAAACAGACACACACACATCTTGTCTTATATATATATATATATATATATATATATATATATATATATATATATATTATCGATTTTCTGCACTATTGTAAGAACTGCAACCTTGAAACTTCTGAATATCGTTTCTTATGTCTTTGTCAATAAGTGTGTCAAATTTGATTAAAATCGGGCCACTCCTTCTCTAACCCGATTTTTTCGATTATCGATTTTCGATACTTATCGGGCGTACCTCGACACAAATCCTAGCTAAAAACACTTGCAGACGTTTATAGTACAACTGTGTAAATTTTCAAGAAAATCGGCTCAGCCGTTTCGGAGTCTATAGGTAACGGACACACACACACACACACACACACAGAGACAAAGTTCCGTTTATAAATAAGTTTAGATTATTGGCGTGTATGAAGTCGTCAGGATAGTACCTTTGCAGCTAAGCGGTCGACTCTGTTTTACTCAGGTAAATTGTGATGAATTGTATCGGTTCATCGTTTACATCCAAATTTCGCACCAAGAGATCACACGGGCACTGCCTCGGTGACACCCAGGTCAACAGAATGGACCGGTGAAGGGGAATGACTCTCCCCGACAGACCTGTGACCTTAAAATCGCTGGTGAAAAAGAAACACTGACAAGCCATTGCTTTCTTTTGCCTTGAATATCACCATGAATCACAATTACAGCAAAAATAAATAGGGGGTGACCACAGCCGCGCAAATGCACTAACTGAATAATTGACTGAATGTATAGTTATTAAGTAAGTTTATACACTTCAAAATGGAGCCGAACATTTTCTCTTAAGTGTTTGCTTGAATTTTGAGTCAACGACGATACCCTTGCGGAAAGTATAAATTAATGTAAAACGGATCAGGTAGTCGTAGAGTCGGTCAGTGTGAGTTCGTGTGATAGTCTGATGTAACTGTCCGAGTTGAAGTCACAAAGTACACTTCTTCTCTCTTCTTGATTCCATGTCGTACATTGTCTTCAGATAAGAAAAAGGACTATAAAAAAGAAGAAAAAATCTTTGTAAAACCGCTAGAATTTCTGGAATATAAAAAAATTGGATTTACACTTCATCTGCCATTTTCTTTTTCGTTCTTTTTCCTTTGTAGACGAATTGAAGATTTTTACAATGTCAATTTCTCATCTCCTCAACATATGACATGCCCTTGTGACCAATCTCGTATGCGTGACTTGAAGATATCTTGCCTGATCTGAAGAGGGATAATTGCCAAAATCTGCTCGACAAGTTAAATTTTAAAAATTTTTAACACACAAGAAAAAAAAAAAAAATAGCGGAACTTAGCGTGAGATGAGTGGTGTTAATTAATTTTGTCATCTTTCTCTTTTCTCTTCGAACATTTAGTTTTTATTTTTATTTTTATTTTTTGATTCATTCCCGCTTTGATAGCACCCACCCACACCCCTGGTTTATATAAAACCTCTTTTATTCTTTCTCAGGTTTCTTATTCTAAGAACTTCAATGACTTTATTCCCACGTTCTGATATGAATTTGTACTTTTGAGTGTTTGTCTTAAGGCCTTTTATTTTTATAGTATTCCCCTTTCTAGAGTATTTTGCGACTTGTTGTTTTAAAAAATTATTCCAAGTGTTTGTTTTTTGTTTTTGTTTTTGTTTTTTGTTTTTCTTTTTAAATGGTAAAGTTAAAAAAATATCTTTTAAGTTTTATTTTTACTTTTGAGCTTCGAGAAAGAATTGCTATTTATTTAGCTTTTATTTTGTATTTATTAGGTATTTTCATACTTAGTTGATATTTTCCCAGAATTTTTGTACTTGTTTTTCATGAAAGGTTTCTGTTTGTAATTATTTTGAAGTTTTTCTTTATGAACAGATGTATTTATAATGTTTCTCTATCAACCGATTTTCGTTTGTAAGCACTTTTCATAATTTTGTTCTTTTTCGTTTTTTCACTACTACAAGTAGTAGTAGTACTACTACTACTACTTCTTCTACAACTACTAATACTAATAATAATGCATGCTCATTCGTTAGTAAGTTAGCGTGTTCGTTAAGTTCTACCCTTACTGATCTCTATTTTTTTGTTTTTTATAACCGTGTGGCTCCAAGCAAGGCATTTTACTGCCACTGTTGTGCACTAGGAGGAAAGTTATGAGAAAAAGTGGCAGGTTACGGGGGTGTACGAAGAGGGTACGAGAAGGATGAGAATACTGATGAGAGTGGGGTGGACGGAAAAAAGAGTATGAGAGAGAGAGGAAGCAAGTTAGTGAGACAGGAGATGGCTATTGACTTTACATTTGAATTCTTGAAGATTGTAGCTGGCGGGAAAGAAAGTAAGCGGAAGGGAATTCCACAGGCGGAAAGTGCGAGAAAAAAAGCTGTTAGAATTTGCGTTCACATTTTACCGGTTTCACAGTAAAAAGGTGGGACCCAGTTGATAATCTTGTGCCGCGAGGAAATTCATATATAGGGGGTACCAGTGAGCTAAGTTCATCGAAGCAGAAGCCATGAAAGTATTTGTAGAAGAGACACAGGGAAGCCACACTGCATCGGTGAGAAAACGACTGTTCCTAGCTGCCAAGTCAGGATCGATCACATTACAGATTCTCCGTTGGATTTTGTCAAGGACACCGAGGTGGATAGCAGAAGCACCCGACCAGATATGGCAGCAGTATTCAACGCACGGGCAGATGTTAGATTTGTATATGTGCCGGATTGTTTTAGACGGGGGGAAAAACCCTGGCCCTGCACAGAGAACCGACCTTCTTAGCAGTGAATTTAGCTATGGATTCTATATATTTATTCCACTTGAGGTCTGATGTGAAAGTTCTTTTCTATTTAATATTTTATGCTAATTAAATGAATTTTGGGGATTATTCTTTCCGTTTTTATGGGTTTGTCATTTACCCTATATATATATATATATATACTAGCAGTATAGTCCGGCGTAATAAAATGAAAAGCTTTAAAACTAATCCATGGTCCTGGAGTTCAGACTCTTTGGACGTTGATACGAAAGACTAAAAAGCAATAGTCGTTTCCAGTCAAAGCGAAACCGTAGATTGAAAGAAAAATGAGTGGATGTAAGTCAAATTTTGATTTTCCGATATATGTCAAATAAGTTCTCCGTTGGAAACTGTATTTTGAAAGCTAAATAAGTCCTCTGAGTAAATGGTATCATGGCTGAGACTAAGAACTACAATTATACCTACTTAGAGCCAAACCCGAAGCAAAAACCAAAATAAAAGAGCAGAAAACCTGAGTTTGATCAAACTCGATAGGATATCAGGGTATCGATTTTCAATATTGGAGTCAAATAAGTCATCCATAGATAAACTAACCTAGGTAAGTCCATGAAAACTTATCGTACCTATCGGGAGTAAAATTGGAAAAAATGAGCCATATTGATGCCTGAATATCGGTTTTTAATCAGATTAGATAGAATATACGGTGTATCAATTTCTGATGTCTGAGAAGATTTACTAATGTTTGAAACTAAAAACTATAATTTTACCAAGTTAGAGCAAATTCTGCAGCAAGAACCACGATAAAAAGGCTGAAATCCTGATTTTGATCTGAACTGGTCGGATATCACGGTATCGGGGGAAATCGGAAAAAGTAAGTAACCCATGACCTGACCGGAAGCCTAAAAAATATTTGTGTGAAGTTATGTGAGAATCGGATAAAAAATAAAGGACATACAGACAGACACACACACACACAAGCAACTTGGCTTATATATATATATATATATTCATTCCCATACAAGCTTGTTTCTCTGTTTCACAGCTGATCAGTGCTAGACATCTACTTGCTTCTGGCCGGGATCGAAACTCGAGAGATTTGGTGTCAGTCGTAGTTGCTAACCACTAAGCCATAGACGTATGAAAACAGAGAAGGGAAATTTTAACATGTTGTATATAAGCGAGTATACAGACGCCAATCACCGAAAGAACTCAATTCATTGCTGAGGTGTAATGCATAAATTGTGGAAGTGGTAACTGTTTGTTTGTATATATATATATATATATATATATATGTATATATATATAGTTTTAAGGTGTAATATATTTATAGGATAAAGTGCTCAATATGAGAAATTGAGCGTATGTAATTATAAAAGTGTGAACATTGAAGTCAACACTCAGGGGCGATAAACTGTTTCAGCCTAAGCGCAATCATCAGGCCCGATGATTGCGCTTAGCATGAAACAGTCTGTTTTGACTTCAATGTTCACTCTTATATATATATATATATATATATATATATATATATAAAATACCTAGTGAGCCAGACGGCCTACCTAGGTTTCACCTAAACGAATCGTCAGGGAAAGCTTTCCCTGACGATCCGTTTAGGTGAAAACTAGGTAGGTATTTTTTATTTATTTCGCTCTACGTCAGTATTGAGCGCCTTTTGTTAGTTAATTACTCGTGTCGGGGTTTTTTCTTTGGGCTACGTGCTGTCTCGGTCCGAACTCTTTTGACTGATGTTCATGTACTTATCTTTTTCTTTTTTAAAAGCGTTTTTTCTCTTTTTCGTATGTTAGTGGAAGGTTTTTCGACATGTGTGTGTGTGTATGTGTGTGTGTGTGTGTGTGTGTGTGTGTGTGTGTGTAATCATATAATTATGAATTAATTGTGCATTGCGACACGGAAATTTCTATGTTTCGAGATATCATTGCCTGATAAGGAGAATCTATCTCGAAACATAGAAATTCCCGTGTCGCAATGCACAATTAATTCATAATTATATTATATATTAATATAATATCTATTATATTGAGCATTATGTTTATAATATAATAAATGCCTGGGTATTCAAAATAGTAAAACCTTGAGTCCTCTTCACCTGGATTTATATATATATATATATATATATATATATATATATATATGTGTGTGTGTGTGTGTGTGTGTGTGTGCATTCGTTCGTTTATCTCGCGAGACAAAGTTTGCGTTCTGTTTGGTCACAATGAATTCAAAAAGATTGCCTTGAGGTTTTCCTTCAACTTTTGTGAATAACTAAAAGACAAAGGAAGCAAGGTCTAGACTGTAGGGAGGGCGAGGAACAGTTTTCTTCCCCATTCCTCTTCAGTTTGGAATAAGCAAAACTAACAGGTCGCCTTGTTAAATATATAGCAATGATATACTAACATTACAGTAATCTGTCGCATAATTTCTTCTTTACGTGCCCTGTCCTCTCCAGACGTCGGCGATCATGACTCCCGACAATTTCCTCTTTTTGTAGCTCTTAATAAATGTTGTCTTTTTGTTATTTCTTCTAAACTTCTAAATAATAAACTTTATTTACTCAGGCTCACTATGTTGGTTATGCGCTGTTTTACTTGTTTTATCTTGTTAGACTGTCCTGTGAGTATCAGATTTTCTAAGCCGACTTTCCTCATTATAGGCCCTAGAGATATCAACTATTTCTTCTTGATGTTAAGTATAAGTACCAAATTTATGTTCATTTTCTCTAAAACTTCGTTGTTGCTAATATATTCTGTCCATTTCATCCTTAACATCATTCTGTAGAACCACTTTTCCGTTCTTCATCTGTGAGGAGATTGTCCAGCATTCGTTGCCATACAGTAGAACAGATACCACGCAACAGTTCAGTACTCTTTCCTTTGTTTATAACTGTTGTGAGGTTTCCTCTTTTTCCATGATAATGGACTCTTCTAAATTCTACATATACTCCGGCCATAGACAGTTACCGTGAGAGTCCGACAGATAACGAGAGATACCGAAAGATACCGAGGTTTCACGGAGAATACTAATAAGTTCATAATAGATCTGAGCGCCATTCAGCCTGAATATTATTACGCAGCACACGTCATCTTCCGACGTGTACATACTAAACCTACTACAGCTTCATTTCAGAGACTTGTATATATACTTCCTACTAATCGTATTCACGGATTACTAACCTGCGTTCAAGGTGTTTAAATGTAGGGTCAATAGACACCTCCTATCACACTAACTCCCAACTATTCTCACAACACTCTCATCTACCCAACCCTCATTCTCGGTATCCTCACCCGCCTATCACCCACCCTCTGTTATGTCCTATATTTAACCAGCCTTTCTCCTCTCTACGTAGCCCCCTGCACAGTAGTGGCAGTGACATGCCTTGCTCGGGGTGAAACGCTTATAAAAAAAAAAAAAAAAAAAAAAAAAGTTTGTATCTTTAGGTTTAATATACTTATTTTTCTCTCTCAAATATCTGGTTGTTGTTCCTATATTTTGTGCGGTTACAATTTCTGGGATCCACAACAATAACGTACTTCTTCTTCTTTTATGTGCCATATCCTTTCAGGACGTAGGCGATCATGGCTCTCCACATCTCCCTGTTACTGGTGGCTCTTAGCACGCTTTCTCCTGTTGCACCATACAACCCTCGTTCCGTCATCAACTTGATCAGGTCCTTCAAATATGATATTTGCTGCTTTCCTCTGTCTCTTTTTCCCTCTACCTGGCCTGTTAGTAGCAGGTTCTCCAAGCTCTCCTTCCTCATTGCATGTCCCAGGAACTTCAGTTGTCTCTTCCTGATGCTGAATATTAATTTTCTTTTCGCCTCCATCCTTTCCAAAATCTCGCCATTGTTCACATGCTCGGTCCATGTTATCCGCAGCATCCTTCTGTAGAACCACATTTCAGTGGCTTCAAGTTTTTCCTTCATCTTCGAAGATATTGTCCAACATTCACTGCCATATTGACGAACCGACATCACACAGCAATCCAGTACTCTCCTCTTTGTTTCTAGTGATATTTTCCTGTTTCTGCCTCTCCTAAAAAATTGTCTCAAATCATTTGTAATGAACCTCGTAGATATAAATTTGACAAAGGATCGTGTTTATTCAGCTTGAAGGTTATTTACAGATCAGAGTTTTTAAAAAACTTGCTGTCACTTGATCCTCTGCAACGACCTTCCCCCTGATAATCAAATGTTTAATATCATTGCAAATCTGTATGGCTGATTGTTGATTGTTGGTTATTCTCATGGGCTAGATTTTCAGTATTTCAAGAAGGTTCCTTCGGGAAAGGGTGGAGTTGAGTAATATGAAGCCGGTAAATATGGAGTGAAATTCTGAAAGGACTCATTATCGGTATTATGCGGTTAGTTTCGACGAATATTTTGTGAGTTTCATGTTACAATCATAGATGCATGAATTGCATTATGATGATAATGAAAATGATCATCATCATCATCGTTATTATTATTAGGTGTTGAATTCCAGAAAAATTTTAGACTGTTTTTTAGATGACAGCTCTTCTAGGTTATTTATTGCAATTTCAATATATCATTACAATATATCTAATAAGCTGACCTGTCAAATTTTGTAATACCAGATTGACAAGTTTTCAGAAGGCAGCCGAGACATGAAGACAATTTAGAACCTCGCTATGCAGTCAAATTTGTGTTGACAGAAATTGGCATTCAAATATTTTTTAACCCGCTTTTCAGTTCAGACCTTATTCTTTGCAACCTTTGATCGTTCCCCAGTCTGAAGAAGGTAGTCATTTGAAAGACAGTTCTTTGATCAGATTTGTCCCGCGAGATTAACGAGTGCGTATTATATATGACATTTTAGTAAAAATGAATTATTTCGGATTAATATATATATATATATATATATATATATATATATGCATATATATATATATATATATATATATATATATATGTGTGTGTGTGTGTGTGTGTGTGTGTGTATTCCTTTTCAGACCACCTGATGAGACATTGTAATTTCAATGACGAAATAAAATGTTCAGTTTGTCGTGGATAAAAAAAAATTGTACATGTTCTAAAATATAATTTAATATATATATATATATATATATATATATATATATATATATATTTAGTATATCGAGGCAGCAAGTAATTTTCTAAACATATGCTGTTAAATATAAGAGACAATGAATGTCTATTATGTTTAATCATGAGCCATTCTAAACGTCGTATTTTTGCATTAATTTCAGTTGAAAATAAAGACAAAAATTCTCCAAAATTTGGATAATTATTTATTGCAACGGCAATAGTTACCAAAAATAATAAACGCAGTTCTTAAGTTTGCGATGCGCTTTTATGACGGGATAGCGCGAAATGACAACAAAACCATGTAGTCAAATGCAATGTAATATGTTATTTCCTGTTTTTGAAATTAAAGCAAAAATACAACGTTTAGAACAGCTCATGATTAAACATAATAGACATTCATTGTCTCTTATATTTAACAGCATATGTTTAGAAAATTACTTGTTGCCTCGATATACTAAATTTAAGTTACACGATGCCGCAGCATTAAATGATCCTGACACCAAGAAATTTCAATGGAACCTCATAAAACGTCAAATGCACCCAGCCAAACAGGAATTACAACAAATCAACACTGAAATTGTACATATTAAAGGAATTTTACAGTCTTCTACCACAAGTGAAAAATTCAAGGAAATATTGGATTTATTATACAACACAATAAACAAGTCATCCAAAAAAAGCTAAACAAATTATATAAAGGAAAAATACTTTTACCAAACATCAATGACAATTTCATTAACCTATTGAATTAGCAACTCACTCCAGATGAAATAGAATTCCTTAATCTCGGACAAAATTTTCATGTCGCACAGAAACCTAATTCAATGTTTAAACAAATGGAAATTGAAGCTTTATACCAACAAATACTTCAACTCGAACTGGACAACCATATTACTACACAGGTAGGCTTAAAAGATTTACTCAAAGCTGAATCAATCACACACCGTTACCATAAAAATCCTAATGATATTATAAATACGCCTCTCATAAAAGCAGCCACAAATCTAAAAAATAACAAAAATATTGTTATCCGACGTGCCGATAAAACCAATACATTTGTCATTTTAAACAGACAGGAATATCACTCCAAATTACAGGCCATTCTGGACGATCACAATAAATTTAAAAAATTAACTAGTAATACCACAACCCAACTTAAAAAACATATTAATAAACTTATTACTGCAAACAATGCTGAAATAGGATCCTATAAACTTCAAAAGATTATAGGTGATTATCAGCCCGGCTACCTTTATGGAAATGTAAAAATCCATAAAAAAGATCATCCCCTCCGACCTATCATTTCTCAAATACCCACACCAATATATAATCTTTCCAAAATACTTAACAAACTAATTACTCCCTATCTTCCTGGTAAATATAGTATTAACTCCACGGACGAATTTTTACAGATTCTCCATCCCGTAAAACCTAAGAATCAAATAATTGCATCTTTGGATGTCCAAAACTTATTCACAAATGTTCCTGTCCAGGAAACAATTGACATCATTATCCGTGATGTATACAATCATGCTACTCTCCCATCAATCAATATTAAACCCACTATATTAAAAAAAACTATTATTAGCATGCACCACACAAGTACCCTTTCACGATCCCTGAGGCAATATTTATACACAAATAGATGGTATTGCGATGGGATCTCCTTTAGGTCCCCTCTTTTATAATTATTATATGGTAAATCTAGAAAATAAAATAATTAATGACAACAATAAACCCTCTATATATGTAAGATACATAGATGACATCTTTGTTTTAGCTAAGAATATCGATCAAATTAAATCTCTTAAAAACAAATTTGAAAGTCACTCCGTCCTCAAATTTACATTAGAACTTAATATTAATGACAAACTCCCATTCCTTGATGTATTCATTGATTCTAGCACACATAAATTTACTACTTCTCTATATAGGAAACCAACTAGCATAAATTCGTGTCTTCTTAATTATAATAGTGAATGCCCCCAACGATATAAGTTAGCTGTTATAAAAAACTTACTTCGACGCACACAAATGATATCTTCTTCCAAATCTATATTTTATAAAGAATTACACAACATTAAGCAAACACTTGGCAATAATGGATTTTCTAACTCCGTTATTGATCAACAAATTAAAACGTATCTCAACAAAATTAACAATAGCTCTAATAATAATGATGATAATAATAATAATGGTTTACATCAAAATAAACATAACACCATTAACTTATACTATTGCAACCAAATACATAATAATTATAAACAAGATGAAAAAACTCTCAAAAACATAATACGTAGAAATGTTAAACCAGCGGAAAGTAATAATCAAATTAAACTCATTATATATTATAAAAAGTTTAAAACAATTGACCTCATAGTCTATAATAACCCAACAAGCACTAAACTAAATTCTTTACAAAAAACCAATGTAGTGTACCAATTTACATGCCCATTCAGAGATTGCATCTCTGATACTAATCAAAAACCTAGTACATATATTGGTTTTACTACAATCACGCTCTCCCGTAGACTTACATGTCATCTTTCTGATCTGAGTACTATTAAACAACATTTCTCTTAAAAACATAAACATGTAGGTAATATCAGACAGATTTTGGTCAACAATACGGTGATCCTTACTCATACACACAGTAAGAGGAACCTGCAGATATTGGAGGCCATGTACATCAAATCGAAACAACCAACACTCAATAAAAACAACTTTAAAACAGGAAATAACATATTACATTGCATTTGACTACATGGTTTTGTTGTCATTTCGCGCTATCCCGCGGTGTGACGTCATAAAACCGCATCGCAAACTTAAGAACTGCGTTTATTATTTTTGGTAACTATTGCCGTTGCCAAGCGGAGTTTTATGTCAACACAAAATAAAATCGTCGGTGATGGTGGATTTTATAATATTTCAGTTTAAACAACGTCTCTGAAGATGGCTCATGTGAGCCGAAAGCTTAGAAGAAAACCAATAAATAATTATCCAAATGTTGGAGAATTTTTGTCTTTATTTTCAACTGAAATTAATGCAAAAATACGACGTTTAGAACGGCTCATGATTAAACATAATAGACATCCATTGTCTTTTATACATATATATATATATATATATATATATATATATATATATATATATATATATACGACGATTAACTGCATCCGGCAGCAAGGCCTGTGATTGGGAGAGTGTAAGTGTCAGGGAACCACTTCTTAATTGCTGTTGTTCCAACGTCCACCCTGACCTGGGGTGGTAGCACCCATTAGGGTCCAGCGGTAACTGGGGTCAAGACACTATGAAGGTATTAAAAAAGAGTTTTATAGTAAAAATTCAAGGCTTGCATTTTTGAAGAAAAATATTACTATTTGAAGAAAAAAATATTATTAGCAATACATTTTTGAACAAGAAATATTACCTCATTACATTTTGAAAAAAAATTACTAGTAATGCGTATTTGAAGGAAAAATATTACTAGCAATGAATTTTCGAACGAAAATATATTACCAGAAATTCATTTTTAAAGAAAAAATATCATCATTTATAGATTTTTGAGGAAAAAAATGTGCCAGCAATAAATGTTTGAGGAAAGAATTTTACCAGCAATAGATTTTGGAAGTAAAAGAATATCTCTAGTAATATATTTTTGAAAGAAAAAAGATTTACCAGTAATATATTTTTAAAGTTGAAAAATTAAACCGGCAATACATTTTTGACGAAAAAAAAATGACTAGTAATACATTTTTGAGAAAAAACAAAAAAAATAAAAACAACAAAAAAAAACAAACATGCATACCAGCAATACTCTCAACAAAACTCACTTTACAAAAATACGTCATGGAAACCTTAACTATAAACATATTTTTTAGAAAAATATATATTCTATTTAAACAAATCAATTGTAAAAATCTTAAAGGAATTATATATATATATATATATATATATATATATATATATGTGTGTGTGTGTGTGTGTGTGTGTGTGTGTGTTACGGAAATTAACAGAGATTAACGAAACTGGTTATAAACAACCGACAATTTGAAATGATTTGTTTGATTTTATTTTGATCAATATTCGTATTTAATTAGATATTCTGTTGTCATTCAAACAGTATTAGATATTTATTTCTACCGGCCTGATTATTTACGATTAATTTTTGTTACGAAAATGTGTCATTCGGCAGGATTTGAACCTGCGACTCCTATCCACATTAAGGAAGCCACCATTACGATACATTTCAGAGCAGAGATGGTTATTACGATGAATTCGAAAATTTTGTTATATAAGCTTGATTTAACTTCGTTTAGACTGTTGGTCATTCGTGGTCGAGAGGTCTAAGACGCGCCGGATCAATTAGTGGATTCCCCTATGTGGATAGAGGTCGCAGGTTCGAATCCTACCGAATGACACAATTTCGTAACAATAATTTATCGTAAATAATCAAGCCGGTAGAAATAAATATATAATATTGTTGGATTATAAGGAGGATATCTACTTAAACACGAGTATCAATCAAAAATAATGTTCAAACAAATTATTTCATATCCCGGTTCACATTCCACCCACGTCTATTGAACAGGTGTAGAGGCTCATCCCTTGTTCCCTGTTTAGGATGTGGTTTCCGGCTTTCTCTTTTCCAATCTTTTCACTCTTACGTAGCCCCCTGCACCCTTTCTCGGGGTGATATGATTAAATATATATATATATATATATATATATAGTAATAAATAATATTAAATGTTCATTAACCTGTCCATACTCTGAGTTTCATGGGGATTACATCCAATATTAATTCTGTATCTATTTATGTTGATTGTTATATTTAAAAGTAGTGAAAAGCCTAATTTGTGAGAGATATCCCAGACGACTATTTTTGTGGGGTCAGACTTTTATATCTATCTATCTATCTATCTATCTATCTATCTATCTATCTATCTATCTATCTATCTATCTGTGTGCGTGTGTGTGTGTGTGTGTGTGTGTGTGTGTGTGTGTGTGTGTAAAAATATACTCAATTATGATCTGAGATTAAGGACAGGATGGTTAAATAAACAGAAAACAAGAGGAAAACTGTATTTAACTCGCTTACGCGTTTTGTCCTGTGATGAACTTTATCAAGACAAAAAGACGAAATGAGCTTTATTCCAAATTACGTATCTATAAACAAACAGTGTTGGCAATTATAAAAAAACGCTCACAAATCATTTAAAAAGATTAACAGAATATTTTAGTTTTAGAACTTCTTCGTGTGTAGTGCAATGTCACGAGTTGTTAAAATGAATGGAATTCAACCGTTTTTCCTTGAACTTTTTATTATACATGTTAGTCTGTTTTTATAGTTGCCAACATTGTTTGTTTATAGATACGTAATTTGGAATAAAGCTCATTTCGTCTTTTTGTCTTGATAAAGTTCATCACAGGACAAAACGCGTAAGCGAGTTAAATACAGTTTTCCTCTTGTTTTCTTGTTTCCTCATGTCTTATTTTTATTTAACCATATATATATATATATATACAACCGGACAAAATTATTAGGCCACCCTAGTGTCTTAAAAAATTATGTATTTCATACTATTTTTTTAGTATTTATTGTCAAGTGAATAATTGTAAGTGAAAATAGAATGGTTCTTTTGTTAATATTGCACAATCACACGTGCTTGAAAGGAATTTATAAATATTTAATAATTACCTATTGTACAGTTTCATCAATGAAAGAATGAAGAAAATTTAGGCTGATTCGGACGAGTTCATCTTTGCGTCCTTGCACTTGTATAATTTTGTAAAGTAATAACAAAAGAACCATTCTATTTTCATTTAGAATTATCCACTTGGCAATAAATACCAAAAATAGTATAAAATACATCATGACCTTTAAAAAACTGGGGTGGCCTAATAAATATGGCCGTTAGTATATATATATATATATATATATATATATATATATATATATATATTTCGTTAAAATACGACAGACAAGGAAGATTTTATTAATTTTTTTTATTTGTGTTTTCCAATATTTTTACATGTTTCTTTCTGCTGGAGATAAAGAAAGTGATTTTTTTCATAATTTTTGACTGTCCAAGCGCTTTCAATCATTTCACTGACCATTTTCCAGGATATTATTTTTCTGTCGCTGTTATTTTATTCTCATGTTTTGATTGTAACCTAATTTTTGTAATTTTGAAAAGGAGCGTTCTTCAAAACTAACCGCGACTGAACATTGCATTAGTGTGTCTAGTAAAAAAAAAAAAAAACTTTGAAAACTCCATTTTCACTGACAAACAATGTAACATTGATGGTAGGGGAAAATCTTTTGATATATAGTGCCACTCTTATTGCGAGATGCTTTTGATATTGTGATATAAATATACTCCAGCAGCTTCTTTTCTCGCACTTCCCGCCTGTGGAATTCCCTTCCGCTTACTTGCTTTCCCGACAGCTACAATCTTCAAGAATTCAAATGTAAAGTCAATAGCCATCTCCTGTCTCACTAACTTGCATCCTCTCTCTCATGCTCTTTTCTCTGTCCACTCCACTCTCATCAGTATTCTCATCTTTCTTATATCCTTTTCCTGACACCCCCTGTAACCTGTCACTCTTTCTCATAACATTCCTCCTATGTAACCCCCTGCTCAACAGTGGCAGTAAAATTATATTTATATATATATAGAAAAGGTGTGTTTGCGTGTGTGCGTAAGAGTATGTATGTATGTGTGCGTGTGTGTACGCGTGTGTGTGTGTTTGTATATATGTGTGCACGTGTGAGTATGTGAATTAAGTGCTATGGCAATATTTGAATGTTTCTTTTTGTGAAATAAATTTTGCTAACATCTTTCGGCACCTTACAGTTTCGACTAAAAAACTCAGCCAACGGATTATATGGGATTCCAGTGAGATCACGTTGCAAGACCGATTCCCATAAAATCACTGAAGTTAACACCGAGACTGACCAGTACCTAGATGGGTGACCGCTCGGAAATGTACAGATTGTGTAATCTCAGAATTAATCGAAGAGTCGAGTTCCAAATTCCATTTGGGATCGTTCTATTCACTTACTCACAAATAACCTTGGAAAACGTATGAATCCACTTCGTCTCTCTCCAGCTATGTGTTAATTAGTAAGACTAATATCCCTAAACCATTATTATCTAAAAAAATATAATTTTTTTCCAGCCATAAATATTTCCTGGCTTTAAATAACCTACAAAGGGATGGTAAGCCGTAGAAATCGAATCAATAAGTCAACTAACCGGTGACATTAATTCAGATCTGTTCATTTTTATGATTTATTTCCTACTAGCAGTATAGCCCGGCGTTACTCGGGTGTAATGAAAGCTTTAAAACTAATCCATAGTCCTGGAGCTCAGTCTCTTTGGACGTTGGCACGAAAGACTAAAAAGCAATAGTTGTTTCCAGTTAAAGCGAAAGCGTAGACTGAAAGAAAAATGAATGGATGTAAGTCAAATTTTGATTTCCTGGTATCGATATTAAATAAGTTTTTTTCGTCGTAAACTGAATTTTGAAGGCTAAATAAGTCCTCTGAGTAAATGGTATCATGGCTGAGACTAAGAACTACAATTATACCTACTTAGAGTCAAACCCGAAGCAAAAATTAAAATAAAAAGCTTACTGATTTTGATCAGACCCGGTATCTTGCCTTTTATATATATATATATATATATATAATCGATTTTCTGCACTATTGTAAGAACTGCAACCTTGAAACTCCTGAATATTGTTTCATATGTCTTTGTCTATGACTGTATCAAATTTGATTAAAAATCGGACCACTCCTTCTATAACCCGATTTTTTCGATTATCGATTTTCGATATTTATCGGGGGTACCTCGACACAAATCCAAGCTAAGAACACTCGCAGACGCTTATAGTGCAACTGTGTAAATTTTCAAGGAAATCGGTTCAGCCATTACGGAGTCTATAGGTAACGGACACACACACACACACACACACACACACACACACACACACACACACACACACACACACACACAGTTCCATTTATAAATAAGTTTACATTTAGGTTTTTCCTCGATCGTATGACACACCGGCACTTTTCTTTATTTGCTTTTTACACACGCCTGAAATATTGTCGTAATATGCACATATACATTGTCAATTGTAATTAATGTTCAACTAGCATTTCTTAATATTTTTAGTTAGGAAAAAAATCGAAATAAGATAAAGAAAATATATTAGTAATCGACAAGGATTTATTTCTTAAATTAAAATACCGACTTGGCAGCTGGGCTGCAGTCGCTGTCTCACCGGTGTGACGTGGCTTTCCTGTGCCTCTTCTATAAATACTTTCACGGCTTCTTCTCCAATGAACTTAGATCACTGGTGCCCCCTAGGTATGAATTTACACGAGTTACTAGATTAGCAACTAGGTCCCACCATTTTACAGTGAAACCGATAAAATGTAACCGCAATTTCTACTCTAACAGCTTCTTTTCACGCACTTCCCACCTGTAGAATTCCCTTCCATATACTTGCTTCCGCGACAGCTACAATCTCCAGGAATTTAAACGTAAGGTCAATAGACATCTCCTAACACACAAACTCGCATCCATTCTCACAAGGTCTTTTTTCATCTACTCCACCCCCATCCTCGGTATCCTTATCCGTCTATTACCCTCCTCCTGACATTTCCTATAACTAACCCCTGTTTCTCATCATTTTCCTCTATGTAACCCCCTGCGCAACCGTGGCAGTAAAATGCCTTGCTTAGGGTGAAATGATTAAAAACAAATTAACTTAAATCTTTTGCTACGAGTTGTGGATGGAATCGAAAGTAATAAATACAACTAAAAAAAAAAAATTATTAGCACTGACTACTCTAACAGATTTAGACAACTTACTGCTTTTACTACGAGAGAAATATTTTGAAAAATACAAGTAAATCATTCAAAATAATTGACGATCTTTTATCAGAAAACTTATGACTGTTGCTATTCGGGATATGATGAAAGTAATGCAATTCAAAAATTTATAACAATTGACAATGCTTTATTTATGAAATTCCGGTAACCCAATTCTATTACAGCAATATTCATAAGAATGAAGTGGCGTATTTAAATTTCATCAGTTTTCATCAATACTAAAAATAGATTAGTTCATGACGCCTGGAAGAGAATCACTGAGCAGAAAATTTAGAGATAAGGAATAACATTTAAATTTAGAACCAATCAAAACACGACAACACAATAATTTTTTACTTTAATAGGTTGAGACCGGTTTATTATCATTAAAAGGGGCATTTTAATTTATTTCGTTTCAATAATTTTCTGTTTTTATTGAACTTAATATATTTTTACGGTCGTACATAAGTACGACAATAAGAAAATTCAAAATGAAAAGAAAAAAAATGATTAACTGATTTCTTTTAATAATGCTGACATTGGTAGTAGCAAAACAACAACATTAGTTCACTATCGTTTCAGTCAAAATTAATATCTCTTAGCGTCTTCCATAGTTTACCTTACGTTGTTGTGAGATTGTGGAATAATTTAGAGCGTTCTCTGTTTCAAATTTCAACGTATATCGCTTGTTTCTCGGATATACGTTTTTTGTCTATATAATAGTTTTCTTTTCATAATATATTTTCGAAATTTCCCTTTGGAGAAGGTCTTTATAGAACGAAACGCGTCCACTTAAAAGGTTTTCCTCATGTCAATTCTCTCTCTCTCCCTCTCTCTCTCTATATATATATATATAGTAAGTAAAAGATTTTTCTCTCGCATTTTCTTAAAATGAAATCAAATGTTATCAGCACATCACCAGAACAAACTGCTGTAAAAGTAACAATCACCATTGCAGAGTGAAGTTTACGGCGCTCAAGTCAAGCAAGAAACCATCCCCAAAGATACACGGTTCAATTCTCCTTACGGAAAATATAAAGCAAGCCAACCAACGGAGTCTTCAAACAGGCCAGCTACCGAAAGCCATGGGAAATCGTGAATTATAAAGATTTCAAGAGTAGTACTCTTGAAACAAACAAACAGTACTCCGACCACAAACAGATGATGACCATGGATATCAGAACGGATGATGAAGACTTGGTCTCTAATCTCGTTCAGCACAACGCAGAATCCTTCGCAAACAAGATTCATTAAATAACTAGATAGACTTAACTCTCGCCCGGTTCACACTCCACCCACGTCTTTTGAACAGGTGAAGCAGCTCATCCCTTGTTTCCTGTTTAGGATGTGGTTCCCGGCATTGTTTTTTTTTATTTTTTTATTTAATATTTTTCCCACTCTTTTTTCACATTTTTCTTTTCTCTTTTTTTTATTTGTTCTCAATTGGAGTAGATAGTCTTAACTATCGTCCGGTTCACACTCCACCCACGTCTTTTGAACAGGTGAAGAGGCTCATCCCTTGTTTCCTGTTTAGGATGTGGTTCCCGGCTTTCTCTTTTCCAATCATTTTACTCTTAAGTAGCCCCATGCACATCAGTGGCGTCACCGCCTTGCTTGGGGTGATATGATTAAAAAAAAAAAATATATATATGTAATCATCCGCAGGCAGTCTTGTTTCGCTGTATCACAGCTCATCAGTACGCTTAAACATCTGGTCACAGTTCTGTTAACATTTCTAGCTCTCACGCGGTGTGACGTCATAGAACCGCATTACAAATTTACGAACGGCGTCTGCTATTTAGTAACTGTTATCGTTGCTTAGCACAGTTTTATGTCAACACAAGATAAACTCATCTTTGATGGTGGATGTTTTTATTTTAATGTCCCTGTAACCTCTCTGAAGATGGCTCATGTGAGCCGAAAGCTTAAAAGCAACTTAATAAAAAAATACCCAAATGTTAGAGAATTTTTGTCTTTCTGAAATTAAAGCCAAAGACGATGTTTAGAACGGCTCATCATTAAATATAACAGACATTCATTGTATTCAATTTACATTTAACAGTAAATGTTTGGAATATATATATATATATATATATATATATATTGATTATTTAATTGCTTAGTTTTTGGTCATAATAAAATTAGACCAGTGTACATTTGTATTAAAAAGTGTTCAATACAATTATATTATAGAAATTCTGAATATTTTCCATTTGTAAACGAGTTATTACGCGATTCAGGTTTCTATCATGATTGATGCCTTCAGGCGATTTTCACCAACTTATTTTACCGTTTTTTTACTTGTTTTTTTTTTAAGAACGCTAACGTAACATTGGTTTTTGCCCTGCCACGTGAGAGTTCAAAACTACCACCGTTGCGTCAGCGTTGTTAAAAAAAACAGTAAATGGTAAAATCACTTATTGCAAATCGCCTGAAGACAACAGTCATGGTAGAAACCTGGGTTGCGTAATAACTCGTTCAAATATAAAATATATATATATATATATATATATATATATATATATATATATATATATATCTGTCGCCTCAACTCTCTTCTTCAGCTGTGAAGAAATCTTTCTGCTTTCAATAGCTTATGGCAGGAATTATATTACATTGTAATTCAAAACAATTTTCGAATGAACATTTTCTGTTTTTTAATACATTCTTTAGTTCTTTTTGGAAGGCATCTTTCATTATGCAAATGTCTTATCGGAATTTGGAGTCAAAATTCGAATCGCCTTTTATAACAGGAAACCGAAGAAGTCCTAAGGACAACGAAGAGTTCCTAAGGAAAACGAAAAAATCCTAAGAAAAACGAAGAATTCTTTAGAAAAAAGAAGAAGTTCAAAGAAAAACGAAAACGTCCTAAGAAAAAGGAAGAAGTATTATGAAAACCGAAGAAGTTCAAAGAAAAATGAAGAAGTCTTAAGATAAACGAAGAAGTCCTAAGGAAAAAGAAGAAGTACAAATAAAAACGAAGAATTCCAACGGAAACCTAAGAAATCTAAAGGAAAACGAAGAGGTCCAAAGGAAAACGAAGTCGTCCTAAGAAATCGAAGAGTTCCAAAGGCAAACGAAGAGGTCCAAAGGAAAACCAAGAGGTCCAAAGGCAAACGAAGAAGTCCTAAGGAAAACGAAGTTTTCCTAAGAAATCGAAGAGGTCCAAAGGCAAACGAAGAGGTCCAAAGGAAAACGAAGAGGTCCAAAGGCAAACGAAGAGGTCCAAAGGAAAACGAAGAGGTCCAAAGGAAAACGAAGAAGTCCTAAGGAAAACGAAGTCGTTCTAAGAAATCGAAGAGGTCCAAAGGCAAACGAAGGGGAGGTCCAAAGGCAAACGAAGAGGTCCAAAGGCAAACGAAAAAGTCCTAAGGAAAACGAAGTAGTCCTAAGAAATCGAAGAGGTCCAAAGGCAAACGAAGAGGTCCAAAGGAAAACGAAGAGGTCCAAAGGAAAACGAAGAAGTCCTAAGGTAAACGAAGTAGTCCTAAGAAATCGAAGAGATCCAAAAGCAAACGAAGAAGTCCAAAGGAAAACGAAGAGGTCCAAAGGCAAATGAAGAAGTCCTAAGGAAAACGAAGTCGTCCTAAGAAATCGAAGAGGTCCAAAGGCAAACGAAGAGGTCCAAAGGAAAACGAAGAGGTCCAAAGGCAAACGAAGAAGTCCTAAGGAAAACGAAGTCGTCCTAAGAAATCGAAGAGGTCCAAAGGCAAACGAAGAGGTCCAAAGGAAAACTAAGAGGTCCAAAGGCAAAGGAAGAAGTCCTAAGGAAAACGAAGAGGTCCAAAGGCAAACGAAGAAGTCCTAAAGATAACGAAGAGGTTCAAAGGAAAACGAAGAGGTCCAAAGGAAAACGAAATAGTCCTAAAGAAAACGAAGAGGTCCAAAGGAAATCGAAGAGGTCCAAAGGAAAACGAAGAGGTTCAAAGGAAAACGAAGAGGTCCAAAGGAAAACGAAGAGGTCCAAAGGAAATCGAAGAGGTCCAAAAGAAATCGAAGAGGTCCAAAGGGAAACGAAGAGGTCCAAAGGAAAACGAAGTGGTCCAAAGGAAAACGAAGAGGTCCAAAGGAAAACGAAGAGGTCCAAAGGAAATCGAAAAGGTCCAAAGGAAAACGAAGAGGTCCAAAGGAAATCGAAGAGGTGCAAAGAAAACGAAGAGGTCCAAAGGAAAACGAAATAGTCCAAAGGAAATCGAAGATGTCCAAAGGAAAACGAAGAGGTCCAAAGGCAAATGAAGAAGTCCTAAGGAAAACGAAATAGTCCTAAGAAATAGAAGAGGTCCCAAGCTAAACAAAGAGGTCCAAAGGAAAACGAAGAGGTCCAAAGGAAAACGAAGAGGTCCAAAGGAAAACGAAGAGGTCCAAAGAAAAACGAAATAGTCCTAAAGAAAACGAAGAGGTCCAAAGGAAATCGAAGAGGTCCAAAGGAAAACGAAGAGGTCCAAAGTAAAACGAAGAAGTCCTAAGGAAAACGAAGTAGTCCTATGAAATCGAAGAAGTCCAAAGGCAAACGAAGAGGTCCAAAGGAAAACGAAATAGTCCAAAGGAAAACGAAATAGTCCTAAAGAAAACGAAGAGGTCCAAAGGAAAAGGAAGAGGTCCAAAGGAAAACGAACGAAGAGGACCAAAGGAAAACGAAGAGGTCCAAAGAAAAACGAAGAGGTCCAAAGGAAATCGAAGAGGTCCAAAGAAAAACGAAGAGGTCCAAAGGAAATCGAAGAGGTCCAAAGGAAAACGAAGAGGTCCAAAGGAAATCGAAGAGGTCCAAAGGAAAACGAAGTGGTCTAAAGGAAAACGAAAAGGTCCAAAGGAAATCGAAGATGTCCAAAGAAAAACGAAGAGGTCCAAAGGAAAACGAAGAGGTCCAAAGGCAAACGAAGAGGTCCAAAGGAAAACGAAGAGGTCCAAAGGAAATCGAAGAGGTCCAAAGGAAAACGAAGAGGTCCAAAGGAAAACGAAGTAGTCCTAAGAAATCGAAGAGGTCCAAAGGAAAACGAAGAGGTCCAAAGGAAAACGAAGAGGTCCAAAAGCAAACGAAGAAGTCCTAAGGAAAACGAAGTCCAAAGGAAAAAGAAGAAGTCAAAGAAAAAAAAACGAAGAGCTCCTAAGGAAAACAAAGAAATCCTAAGGAAAATGAAGAAGTCCAAAGAAAAACGAAGAACTGCAAAGAAAAACGAAATAGTCCAAAGGATAACAAAGAAGTCCTAAAGAAGACGAAGAGGTCCAAAGGAAAACGAAGTGGTCCAAAGGAAAACGAAGAGGTCCAAAGGCAAACAAAGACGTCCTAAGGAAAACGAAATAGTCCAAAGAAATAGAAGAGGTCCAAAGGAAAACGAAGAGGTCCAAAGGAAAACGAAATAGTCTAAAGGAAAACGAAGAGGTCCAATGGAAAACGAAGAGGTCCAAAGGAAAACGAAGAGGTCCAAAGGAAAACGAAATAGTCCTAAAGAAAACGAAGAGGTCCAAAGGAAAACGAAGCGGTCCAAAGGAAAACGAAGAAGTCCTAAAGAATACGAAGAGGTCCAAAGGAAAACGAAGAGGTCCAAAGGAAATCGAAGAGGTCCAAAGGAAAACGAAATAGTCCTAAAGAAAACGAAGAGGTCCAAAGGAAAACGAAGAGGTCCAAAGGAAAACGAAGAGGTCCAAAGGAAAACGAAGAGGTCCAAAGGAAAACGAAGAGGTCCAAAGGAAAACTAAGAGGTCCAAAGGAAAACAAAGAGGTCCAAAGGAAAACGAAGAAGTCCTAAAGAAAACGATGAGGTCCAAAGGAAATCGAAGAGGTCCAAAGGAAAACGAAGATGTCCAAAGGAAAACGAAGAGGTCCAAAGGAAAACGAAGAGGTCCAAAGGAAATCGAAGAGGTCCAAAGGAAAACGAAGAGGTCCAAAGGAAAACGAAGTAGTCCTAAGAAATCGAAGAGGTCCAATGGAAAACGAAGACGTCCAAAGGAAAACGAAGAGGTCCAAAGGCAAACGAAGAAGTCCTAAGGAAAACGAAGAGGTCCAAAGGATATCGAAGAGGTCCAAAGGAAAACGAAGAGGTCCAAAGAAAAACGTAGAGGTTCAAAGGAAATCGAAGAGGTCCAAAGGAAAACGAAGAGGTCCAAAGGAAAACGAAGAGGTCCAAAGGAAATCGAAGAGGTCCAAAGGAAAACGAAGAGGTCGAAAGGAAAACGTAGAGGTTCAAAGAAAATCGAAGAGGTCCAAAGGAATACGAAGAGGGCCAAAGTAAATCGAAGAGGTCCAAAGGAAAACGAAGAGGTCCAAAGGAAAACGAAGAGGTCCAAAGGAAATCGAAGAGGTGCAAAGGAAAACGAAGAGGTCCAAAGGTAATCGAAGAGGTCCAAAGGAAAACGAATTGGTCCAAACGTAAACGAAGAGGTCCAAAGGAAAACGAAGAGGTCCAAAGCAAAACGAAGAGGTCCAAAGGAAAACGAAGAGGTCCAAAGGAAAAACGAAGAGGTCCAAAGGAAAACGAAGTAGTCCTAAGAAATCGAAGAGGTCTAAAGGAAAACGAAGCGGTCCAAAGGAAAACGAAGTAGTCCTAAGAAATCGAAGAGGTCTAAAGGAAAACGAAGACGTCCAAAGGAAAACGAAGAGGTCCAAAGGCAAACGAAGAAGTCCTAAGGAATACGAAGTCCAAAGAAAAAAGAAAAAGTAAAAAAAAAAACAAAAAAAAACGAGGAGCTCCTAAGGAAAACAAAGAAATCCTAAGGAAAATGAAGAAGTCCAAAGAAAAACGAAGAACTTCAAAGAAAAACGAAATAGTCCAAAGGATAACAAAGAAGTCCTAAAGAAGACGAAGAGGTCCAAAGGAAAACGAAGTGGTCCAAAGGAAAACGAAGAGGTCCAAAGGCAAACAAAGAAGTCCTAAGGAAAACGAAATAGTCCAAAGAAATCGAAGAGGTCCAAAGGAAAACGAAGAGGTCCAAAGGAAAACGAAGAGGTCCAAAGGAAAACGAAATAGTCCTAAAGAAAACGAAGAGGTCCAAAGGAAAACGAAGCGGTCCAAAGGAAAAAGAAGAAGTCCTAAAGAAAACGAAGAGGTCCAAAGGAAAACGAAGAGGTCCAAAGGAAATCGAAGAGGTCCAAAGGAAAACGAAATAGTCCTAAAGAAAACGAAGAGGTCCAAAGGAAAACGAAGAGGTCCAAAGGAAAACGAAGAGGTCCAAAGGAAAACGAAGAGGTCCAAAGGAAATCGAAGAGGTCCAAAGGAAAACGAAGAGGTCCAAAGGAAAACGAAGTAGTCCTAAGAAATCGAAGAGGTCCAATGGAAAACGAAGACGTCCAAAGGAAAACGAAGAGGTCCAAAGGCAAACGAAGAAGTCCTAAGGAAAACGAAGAGGTCCAAAGGATATCGAAGAGGTCCAAAGGAAAACGAAGAGGTCCAAAGAAAAACGTAGAGGTTCAAAGGAAATCGAAGAGGTCCAAAGGAAAACGAAGAGGTCCAAAGGAAAACGAAGAGGTCCAAAGGAAATCGAAGAGGTCCAAAGGAAAACGAAGAGGTCGAAAGGAAAACGTAGAGGTTCAAAGAAAATCGAAGAGGTCCAAAGGAAAACGAAGAGGTCCAAAGGAAATCGAAGAGGTGCAAAGGAAAACGAAGAGGTCCAAAGGTAATCGAAGAGGTCCAAAGGAAAACGAATTGGTCCAAACGTAAACGAAGAGGTCCAAAGGAAAACGAAGAGGTCCAAAGCAAAACGAAGAGGTCCAAAGGAAAACGAAGAGGTCCAAAGGAAAAACGAAGAGGTCCAAAGGAAAACGAAGTAGTCCTAAGAAATCGAAGAGGTCTAAAGGAAAACGAAGACGTCCAAAGGAAAACGAAGAGGTCCAAAGGCAAACGAAGAAATCCTAAGGAATACGAAGTCCAAAGAAAAAAGAAAAAGTAAAAAAAAAAACAAAAAAAAACGAGGAGCTCCTAAGGAAAACAAAGAAATCCTAAGGAAAATGAAGAAGTCCAAAGAAAAACGAAGAACTTCAAAGAAAAACGAAATAGTCCAAAGGATAACAAAGAAGTCCTAAAGAAGACGAAGAGGTCCAAAGGAAAACGAAGTGGTCCAAAGGAAAACGAAGAGGTCCAAAGGCAAACAAAGAAGTCCTAAGGAAAACGAAATAGTCCAAAGAAATTGAAGAGGTCCAAAGGAAAACGAAGAGGTCCAAAGGAAAACGAAGAGGTCCAAAGGAAAACGAAATAGTCCTAAAGAAAACGAAGAGGTCCAAAGGAAAACGAAGCGGTCCAAAGGAAAACGAAGAAGTCCTAAAGAAAACGAAGAGGTCCAAAGGAAAACGAAGAGGTCCAAAGGAAATCGAAGAGGTCCAAAGGAAAACGAAATAGTCCTAAAGAAAACGAAGAGGTCCAAAGGAAAACGAAGAGGTCCAAAGGAAAACGAAGAGGTCCAAAGGAAAACGAATTGGTCCAAAGAAAAACGAAATAGTCCTAAAGAAAACGAAGAGGTCCAAAGGAAAACGAAGAGGTCCAAAGGAAAACGAAGAGGTCCAAAGGAAAACGAAGAGGTCCAAAGGAAAACGAATTGGTCCAAAGAAAAACGAAATAGTCCTAAAGAAAACGAAGAGGTCCAAAGGAAATCGAAGAGGTCCAAAGGAAAACGAAGAGGTCCAAAGGAAATCGAAGAGGTCCAAAGGAAAACGAAGAGGTCCAAAGGAAAACGAAGTAGTCCTAAGAAATCGAAGAGATCCAAAGGAAAACGAAGACGTCCAAAGGAAAACGAAGAGGTCCAAAGGCAAACGAAGAAGTCCTAAGGAAAACGAAGAGGTTCAAAGGATATCGAAGAGGTCCAAAGGAAAACGAAGAGGTCCAAATGAAAACGTAGAGGTTCAAAAAGAAATCGAAGAGGTCCAAAGGAATACGAAGAGGGCCAAAGGAAATCGAAGAGGTCCAAAGGAAAACGAAGATGGCCAAAGGAAAACGAAGAGGTCCAAAGGAAAACGAAGAGGTCCAAAGGAAATCGAAGAGGTCCAAAGGAAAACGAAGAGGTCCAAAGGAAAACGAAGAGGTCCAAAGGAAAACGAATTGGTCCAAACGAAAACGAAGAGGTCCAAAGGAAAACGAAGAGGTCCAAAGCAAAACGAAGAGGTCCAAAGGAAAACGAAAGGTCCAAAGGAAAACGAAGACGTCCAAAGGAAAACGAAGTAGTCCTAAGAAATCTAAGAGGTCTAAAGGAAAACGAAGACGTCCAAAGGAAAACGAAGATGTCCAAAGGCAAACGAAGACGAAGTCCAAAGGAAAAAGAAGTAAAAAAAAACGAAAAAAAAAAACGAAGAGCTCCTAAGGAAAACAAAGAAATCCTAAGGAAAATGAAGGAATCCAAAGAAAAACGAAGAGGTGCAAAGAAAACGAAGAGGTCCAAAGGAAAACGAAATAGTCCAAATGAAATCGAAGATGCCCAAAGGAAAACGAAGAGGTCCAAAGGCAAATGAAGAAGTCCTAAGGAAAACGAAATAGTCCTAAGAAATAGAAGAGGTCCCAAGGTAAACAAAGAGGTCGAAAGGAAAACGAAGAGGTCCAAAGGAAAACGAAAAGGTCCAAATGAAAACGAAGAGGTCCAAAGAAAAACGAAATAGTCCTAAAGAAAACGAAGAGGTCCAAAGGCAAATGAAGAAGTCCTAAGGAAAACGAAATAGCCCTAAGAAATAGAAGAGGTCCCAAGGTAAACAAAGAGGTCGAAAGGAAAACGAAGAGGTCCAAAGGAAAACGAAAAGGTCCAAATGAAAACGAAGAGGTCCAAAGAAAAACGAAATAGTCCTAAAGAAAACGAAGAGGTCCAAAGGAAATCGAAGAGGTCCAAAGGAAAACGAAGAGGTCCAAATTAAAACGAAGAAGTCCTAAGGAAAACGAAGTAGTCCTATGAAATCGAAGAGGTCCAAAGGCAAACGAAGAGGTCCAAAGGAAAACGAAATAGTCCAAAGGAAAACGAAATAGTCCTAAATAAAACGAAGAGGTCCAAAGGAAAAGGAAGAGGTCCAAAGGAAAACGAACGAAGAGGACCAAAGGAAAACGAAGAGGTCCAAAGAAAAACGAAGAGGTCCAAAGGAAATCGAAGAGGTCCAAAGAAAAACGAAGAGGTCCAAAGGAAAACGAAGAGGTCCAAAGGAAAACGAAGAGGTCCAAAGGAAAACGAAGAGGTCCAAAGGAAAACGAAGTAGTCCTAAGAAATGGAAGTGGTCCAAAGGAAAACGAAGAGGTCCAAAGGAAAACGAAGAGGTCCAAAGGCAAACGAAGAAGTCCTAAGGAAAACGAAGTCCAAAGGAAAAAGAAGTCAAAGAAAAAAAACAAAAAACGAAGAGCTCCTAAAGAAAACAAAGAAATCCTAAGGAAAATGAAGAAGTCCAAAGAAAAACGAAGAACTTCAAAGAAAAACGAAATATTACAAAGGAAAACGAAGAAGTCCTAAAGAAAACGAAGTCGTCCTAAGAAATCGAAGAGGTCCAAAGGCAAACGAAGAGGTCCAAAGGAAAACGAAGAAGTCTTAAAGAAAATTGAAGTAAAAAATGTCCTTTTTTCATAAGCAGAAACGTAGAGATGAGATTTATAAGATGTATGATGAGGAAAGATTACTAGAAAGATTTTACACTTCCAAGGCATATGGAAAACAAAGTGAAGGGAGAGGCAGCATGCCATCTATCTCACGAACGACCTTGTATGAATATATGCCTGAACGCTCAGTGGGAGCAATGGTAATAAGTCAATTGGGAGGAAGTAGAGAGCTATAATCGCCGATATTCTGAAGAAACATGGCATATACATTCATCCTTTTCTTTTTAAATTTATTGTCTATACTTCGTTTTGTTTTCTGTTTTACTTGTTTTTGTTTTTACTATTGTTTTTAGACCATGAATAATTTTTTATTCTTACTTTCTTATGTTAGTTTTTTTGTTGTTGCTATTGTTTCACTGTACTTTGCCAACTGTTATTTTTCTTGTCCGTTATATCTGGTTCTTCTAGTGAGCTTCTAAAGAATTAAGAACAAAAAATGTCTCCATGTCTGACGCCTCTCACCACATAACGGTGCCATAAAATAAATAAATATATAAAAAATGGCCTCATCCGATTTGACTAACAGAGAATTTACTGTCTGCTGCAACACAGGATTCGCTTGTTCTACGCATGCGTCACTCCAAGTAAACGAAGAGAGAACAACGAGGTATTGTTTTAACATTGGATTTATTAGAAGACTTGATATTACTCTTTGATATAGAATGATTCTGGAAGAAAGAAAGAAAGAAAGAAAGAAAGAAAGAAAGAAAGAAGGAAAGGCAGGAAATGTATCATATTTCTTCTTTCCGTTTTCTCAATAGAGACAGACAGTTGATTAGCTAAACCAAACTCTATAGCAGGGCTGTGTTCATGTAAAATCAATGAAGAAGAAAATTGTAAATTGTTTATGAGTTGCACGCCAATCATTTTATTACGACATTGAAGATAAAAAAAGGCTAGGAAAAACATTTTTAAGGGGAGGTTAAGCGAAAAGATTTTGAATACAAAGCTATCACATACATTCAAACTGCATAATTTTGTTTATTAATATCATTATTATTACTTTAAATATTTATATAAAATATCGAAATTCAATTTTCTTAAAATATGCCTAACAATATAAGAGTAAATCAAAAATAATCCCTGTTCTAATTTAATGCTAAATATATCAATAGAAATGTATCAACAAAAATAAAGAAAGAAGGCTAGGAAAATTTGACCCTCACAGGACATTTCAAGTGAACAGGAACATATTTTTAATGATTGACTCGTTTTTTACTGCTTGTCAATCTTTTGCGGGCTATTTAAAGCCAAAAAACATTTATAGATTGTAAGAAATTTTTAAATGCGGAGAAATAATAAGAATTTTGTTATACAGGTTTCACGAAATAACCCATAGCTGGGGATAGAAAAGATGGGTTCATATCTTACCCGAGGGTTTTTGCGCATACATAAGATAAATAAATAAATGTAAAAATCTTCCACAAAAGCTTCCAACACAATCCATGATATGACATATTAAATGTAGCCATTATCCATTACTCCACCCGCACATCCAAGCTTACAGAATCTGGTATTCCCACGCGGTGACTCATCTAGTTACTGACTAGACTCGACGTTGCTTAACTTCGGCGATTGTATGGGAACTCGTGTTTCAATGTGATATTGCTGTAAGCTCAAGGAACAGAGAGAAACGGCAAATAACAGACAATTTTATGTGTGAAAGGATGGAAAGTTAAAAAAGTTAATTATAGTTATAAGAGGCGAGAAGCTGTAGAGAGCCATGAATGCTCAAACCCAAAATGAAGATTATCAAAATTCCGTTTTCATATACTAAAGTAAATAGTTGAAATTTAAGTAGCACAGGCATTACTTTTTAACCGCGACTCATTTTTTAATAATTTCACCCCAAGCAAAGAAGTTTTATTGCCACTGTTGCACAAGGGGTTACATAGGGGAAAGTGATGAGAAACAGGGGTAGGTTATAGGAGATGTGAAAAGGAAGATAATAGAGAATACCGGTGTAATGGGGGTGGAGTGGATGGAGAAAAGAGATTAAGAGAAAGGATGCGAGTTAGTGCTGATAGCAGATACGGAAAGGAAAATGCAGGACCTTCTATAGAAGTTATCAAAAGAAAGTGAAAAGAAAGGGTTGAGCATGCACCTCAAGAAAACTGAATGCATGGTCATCAGCAAAAAGAGGAGACCAATATGCCTCCTGCAAGTTGGAGAACCTAAAATAAAACAAGCAAAAAAATTCAAATACTTGGGAAGTGTTTTGACAGAGGATGGAAAATGCGACACGGAGATCCAAAGACTCTAGCCAGAGTACTGAAAGACAGGAAAATCTCATTAGAAACAAAAACAAAGAGTGCTGGATTGGTACGTGATATCTGTTCTTCTGAATGGAAGTCAATGCTGGACGATCTTGTCAAGAATGAAGAAGAGGCTTGAGGCAGCAGAAATGTGGTTTTACAGAAGGATGCTGAGGATACCACGGACAGAGCACATGTGCCATCATGAGATGTTGGAAAGGATGCAAACGAGAAAAAAACTGATAATAAATATTAAGAAGAGACAAATGAGGTTCCTGGGACACGTAATGAGGAAGGAGGGCCTGGAGAACTTGATACTCACAGGTCGGATAAATGAAAGAAGAGACGTGGGAAAGCAGCACGTGACGTACTTGTTAGGTCTGAGCAAATGGTTGACGGAGCGAAGCTTGGAAGAGATACCAAGAGAAAAATTACTGAGAGCGACAAGAGACAGAACCAAGTGGGGGCCCATGATCGCCTACGTCCTGAAGGGACACGGCACATGAAGAAGAAGATTGAACTTACATTTAAATTCCTGGAGCTAATTATTGTCCAAGCTATAATATTCTTCCGAGGGTGAATAATTATTGTCCACGCTATAATATTCTTCCGAGGGTGATTAATTATTGTTCGCTCCATAATACTGTTCCGTGGGTGATTAATTATTGTCCACGCTATAATATTCTTCCGAGGGTGATTAATTATTGTCCACGCCATTATACTCTTCCGAGGGTGAATAATTATTGTCCAAGCTATAATATTCTTCCAAGGGTGATTAATTATTGTTTACTCCATAATACTGTTCCGTGGGTGATTAATTATTGTCCACCCCATTATACTCTTCCGAGGGTGAATAATTATTGTCCACGCCATAATACAGTTCCGAGGGTGATTAATTATTGTCTACGCTATTATACTCTACCGAGGGTGAATAATTATTGTCCAAGCTATAATATTCTTCCGAGGGTGATTAATTATTGTCCACGCTATTATACTCTTCCGAGGGTGATTAATTATTGTTCGCTCCATAATACTGTTCCGAGGGTGATTAATTATTGTCCACGCTATAATATTCTTCCGAGGGTGATTAATTATTGTCCACGCTATTATACTCTACCGAGGGTGAATAATTATTGTCCACGCTATAATATTCTTCCGAGGGTGATTAATTATTGTCCACGCCATAATACAGTTCCGAGGGTGATTAATTATTGTCTACGCTATTATACTCTACCGAGGGTGAATAATTATTGTCCAAGCTATAATATTCTTCCGAGGGTGATTAATTATTGTCCACGCTATTATACTCTTCCGAGGGTGATTAATTATTGTTCGCTCCATAATACTGTTCCGAGGGTGATTAATTATTGTCCACGCTATAATATTCTTCCGAGGGTGATTAATTATTGTCCACGCTATTATACTCTACCGAGGGTGAATAATTATTGTCCACGCTATAATATTCTTCCGTGGGTGATTAATTATTGTTCGCTCCATAATACTGTTCCGTGGGTGATTAATTATTGTCCACGCTATAATATTCTTCCGAGGGTGATTAATTATTGTCCACGCTATTATACTCTACCGAGGGTGAATAATTATTGTCCACGCTATAATATTCTTCCGAGGGTGATTAATTATTGTTCGCTCCATAATACTGTTCCGTGGGTGATTAATTATTGTCCACGCCATTATACTCTTCCGAGGGTGAATAATTATTGTCCAAGCTATAATATTCTTCCAAGGGTGATTAATTATTGTTTACTCCATAATACTGTTCCGTGGGTGATTAATTATTGTCCACCCCATTATACTCTTCCGAGGGTGAATAATTATTGTCCAAGCTATAATATTCTTCCGAGGGTGAATAATTATTGTCCACGCCATAATACAGTTCCGAGGGTGATTAATTATTGTCTACGCTATTATACTCTACCGAGGGTGAATAATTATTGTCCAAGCTATAATATTCTTCCGAGGGTGATTAATTATTGTTCGCTCCATAATACTGTTCCGTGGGTGATTAATTATTGTCCACGCCATTATACTCTACCGAGGGTGAATAATTATTGTCCAAGCTATTATATTCTTCCGAGGGTGATTAATTATTGTTTGCTCCATAATACTGTTCCGTGGGTGATTAATTATTGTCCATACTCAAATATTTTTCGTAGAGATGAATCACTGTTTGCTTCTCAGTATTCTATCGAAATTTAAATAACAAATTCAGACGAGCTACTGTCTTTTTTATTTTATCAGACTTTTACATTTAATACTTACAGTTGATATCTTCATTCCCTTCGTATTCCATTGGTAAGGATGAAGATCCACCTAAACAAATTTTCTCTCAAGACCTGTTAGTCTATGGAACAGACTTCCGAAAGCATGCTTCCTAGATCACTACGAAATTAAGATCAACTGATCTATAGTCGACCGTTATCCTACATATCCCATAATATGCATATTTTATTTCTCTACAACAGTTAATTCTGCCCTGAATTTGTTGTAGGTCATGTATTGGGTGAAGAATAGTAAAAAAGGATTTACAGAGGAACAGGTATTTCATTCGATTTGCCAGGATTGAAAAGGTAAGACAGATTTTCAATCCAGGGAGGTTTTTATTCAGTTTCTTTTTTTTTTAATCATCTCACCCCAAGCAAGGCATTCCACTGCCACTATTGCGCATGGGGCTACATAGGGGAAGGTAAAGAGAAGGAGTGGTTAGACATAGGGAATGTCCGGAGGAAGGTGACAGATGAGTAAGGATAGCGAGGATGAGGGTTGGGCAGATGGGAAGAGTGTTTGATAGAATGGGAGCAGGTTAGTGTGTTAGGAGGTGTCTATTGACCTTACATTTGAACTCCTGGAGATTGTAGCCGTCGGGGAAGCAATCGTTTGGAAGAGAATTCCACAGTCGGGAAGTGCGAGGAAAGAAACTGTTGGAGTAGAAGTTACGGCTGCATTTTATCGGTTTCACTGTAAAGGGGTGGGATCTAGTTGCTAACCTAGTATCTCGTTCAAATTCGTATTTAGGGGGCACTAGTGACATTGTTTTAGTGATTTTATCATTAATTGGATTGTAATTAAAGAAGAAGGGGTATTAGCATTTGAATGACAATTATCTAAACTCATTTATAAATGGAACTTTGTCTGTGTGTGTGTGTGTCCGTTACCTATAGACTCCGAAACGGTTGAACCGATTTTCTTGAAAATTTACACTGTTGTAATATAAGCGTCTGCGAGTGTTCATAGCTAGGTTTTGTGTCGAGGTCGAGGTATCCCCGATAAATATCAAAAATCGATAATCGAAAAAATCGGGTTATAGAAGGAGTGGTCTGATTTTAATAAAATTTGATACACTCATAGACAAAGGCATAAGAAACGATATTCAGAAGTTTCAAGGTTTCAGTTCTTACAATAGTGCAGAAAATCGATAATATATATATATATATATATATATATATATATATATATATATATATATATATAAAAAGGCAAGATATTTGTTTGTGTGTCTGTTTATCTGTCTGTATGTTCTTTATATAAATCCACAATTTTTATCCGATTCTCACCAAACTTTACACAAATATTCTTTAGGCTGAGTCTGAGCTCCAGGACCATGGATTAGTTTTAAAGCTTTCATTACACCCGAGCAACGCCGGGCTATACTGCTGATATATATATATATATATATATATATATATATATATATATATAGGTGCGATTGGTAAATTGTCGCAATTATTTTATTATTTCAAATGTTCTTTACGCTGAGTCTGAGCTCCAGGACCATGGATTAATTTTAAACCTTTCATTACACCCGAGCAACGCCGGGCTACACTGCTAGTGTAAAATAGTTGCGACGGTTTTAGTAGAACTGATGCAACGGTTTGTGTTGATATTACTCTATGGAGGTACGAACTAGAGTATAACTTGTTCAGGTACAGGCTTTGAATAACATGAACTATTCCTATGTTAAAAATAAAAAAAGAAATAGATTAAAAAAATGATCTTGCTAAGTTAATGCTTTTTTCGACGTTAATGTGAGCTTGATTTATTTTCGGAACGTTTAGCTCATTTGTTTGTTAATTTTGCGTTTTATAAGCGTTTTTTAAAAAGCTGTTTAGCATTTCTATTCAGTGCAACTTGGAATCTAAAGGTTCTTCTTTTGGTAATTTAATTTATTTTCTTATGAATGTGCATGAACACGTTTATCTTGCCTTCATTATTATGACTTCAAAAATCTTCGCCCCACCTGAAGATGAGGTCTTTTTGGCAATTGTCACACAGAAGCGTCCTCTTCAATTTGTCAGTATATTTGACATTTAGCGGTTGTTAACGCGAATTGTACGGGAAATACATGGAAACTAGATGAAAGTGAGGCTAGTGATGAGTGCAATTGATAAAATGACTGCTAGATGAGAACGTATATACTGGAACTGGAAGTGTGTCATTATTGTTTGAAAAACCATGAAAGCGACGAGCGGGAAAAGACGATCGACTGAAAATTGCAGAGTCATTCAAGCGGAACGCCATTTTGAGTAATGATAAAAATAATAAATAAGGCTATAAACGGGTTTGACGAAAGATGCTAGTAAGCGCATTAAATGCAGAAAAAAAGAATCATGGATAAAAGAAACAGGATAAATGAAGGGAAAGAATAAAAAATGATTGAATGAAAAAAGGGAAAATCAAAAATGAAAAGAAACAACAAAATGCATGGGCGAAGATAAAAAAAAGAAAAATAGATTGAACAAAAGGTAAGGACAACAAAAAAAAATGTGAAAGATAAAAAGAATGAAAAAGAAAAGAAAGAAAGATACGAAATACCGAAAGAAAATAACCTGTGTAAATTAACAGAGAATAACATGCAAATTAATTCTAGAAAAAGAAAGTAGAGAAGTTCAGACTAAAGAAAGAAAAATGGCGAAAGAATGGAGGGAAAATAAGTACAAGAAGAAAAATATAATGAATAAAATAATTAAAAAAAAAGAAAACAAAGAAAGAAAGGGCAAACAAGAAAACAAAATTGATTTAAGAAAAAAGAAAAAGAAAAGAAAAGGAATTAAACGTAATTGAAGAAACTGAAATCAGAAGTAAGAAGTAAAAATTAATATAAGTAATTAAAGAAAATAAAATAAATTTCAAACCAAAGAGGAACAAGAAATGAATGAAAGTGGCTAAAGAAAGAAGAAAGATAGAAAACAAGCAAGAAAGAAAAATAATAAAAAATTAAAGGAAAGAAAGAAAGAAAGAAAGAAAGCGAGAAGAAAAATGATCAAATAAAAAACAGGAAGTAAAAAGGAAAAAAAAATAGAAAGAAAAACTATATAAAATAGACTAAAGAAAAAAGAAAGGGAACAAGAAAAACGAATGAAAATAAACACAAAGAAAGAAATAAAAAGGAAAGAGAAATTAAGAAAAATGATTAAAAGAAAGAAAAAAAATCGAATAAAACACCAAAGAATTTACGAAAAGAATTACACAATATTTCGAACGAAAAGACGTGAAAAAAATGAAGAACGTATAAAAAACGCTTAATATTTAAGAAAACGGGAGCCTTTATAAAACGACTAAGAGAAAATTATTTCATAGTTAAAATTGATTTGCAAAGAGTCATTAATATGTGAAGGGCTTTTACAGAAGTCTGACGATATTTTTCTTGTATGAATGACAACTCAAACGTATGGGGAATATAAATGGATGTGGAATTGTTTGATTTTTATCGTTTAGAGTTCAAAACTTTTCTATTAGTCATCAAAATAGAATGAAAGGAAAACAACTTCCTATTACGTATGGATTCCCTCCACCACTTACATATCCGTACCGCAATCAGTATTTTTCCAGTGTTGTTATTATGAGGTCATTAGCGGAAAAATAACACACTTGAAAATGGCCAGTGAAGTGGCTGAAAGCACTTGGAAAATCGAAAATTATGCAACATTTTTACAAGCCTTGTCTCCAGCAAAAATGAACCATGTAAGAATAGTGCAAAAATTAAATAAAAAAAAAAATTCCTTGTCGGTCGTTTTTAACGTAACATATAAGAAGCACTCAAGAAAGCGATATATATATATATATATATATATATATATATATATATATATGTGTGTGTGTGTGTGTGTGTGTGTGTGCATATATATATAGCTTTATATATATATGCCTGCGCACTCAAGAAAGATATATATATATATATATATATATATATATATATATATATATATAACTTTCTTGAGTGCGCAGGCATATATATATATATATATATATATATATATGTTTGCTTATTTTTAATAAAATTCGTTCATACTCACGGATAATCTTTCGCATATTAGAATCAAAAGATGTCAGAAATTAGCTGTAACTTTAACAGATGTTATTTTCATTCATTTCGTAAGGTACCCAAGTACTTTTAAGATCTTTCCGAGGTCATCTTCAGGAATATGAGTTATGGTAACAAATGTAACCGGAAAACTGTGTTGCTAAAAATTACTGTACATTTTTTTCTGCTTCAAATATCAGGTTTGACAACTTGCTAGCATTTTGGATAATTTTCACGTTCTAATGAATAGAAAGCGAAAATTATCCAAAATGATTTTTTTTTATATGTTGTAATGTCATGGTCATTCTCGTGTGAAAAAACATTCTTTTTACAAACATTTTAGAAGATTACTAAAGTATTCATAGTTGATTCTATTAATTGACGGCTTAAGTGCTTTAATGAATATTGCCTCGAGAATCTATAGTTTGCTTTTGTTGTTTTCTTGGTGTAGGATAGTTGGATTATCGACCATTATTTCTTTATATTGTTAATGTAGACAGGAATGTTGTAGATATCTACAAATAGATGAATTGTCAAACAAATGTAACGTAAAACGTCTAGTTAATGTGGTTGCTGTAAATCCAACATATATATATATATATATATATATATATATATATATATATAGCTTTCTTGTGTGCGCAGGCCGGTAGATGAAAAAATACTGTTTAAAGTAAAACGAATCCAAGAAGAATAACTTTTGAAGTAATGCAGATATAACTTATAACGGATTAAAAAAGAAAATCCGTTAACTCTTTAGAAAGTGGTGTGTTTAGGTTTTGGATATGGGTTTTAAAAAATGTGCATTAAAGCAAAAAGAACCAAGCTTGGCAGCGAAGCGCTCCGTAGCCGAGCGGTCAAATACAATAGACTAAACATCTGAGCAACAAAAAATGTTTTTAAAAAGATGGAAATAAAAAGAGCATATAATTAAAAAGACACAGTTGCATTTTTTGGGTGGGGGCACATAAAAAGTGTATTTTTGGGTGGGGGCACATAAAAAGTGGAAAATATGAAAGTCACAGGATTGATTGAAGACAGGAGAGACAAAGAAAAAACAACGAGCTTGAATAAAACGGAATGTTAGAACAGGGTTTAGAAGAGATGACGGAAATAGAACATTAAGAGCTAAAAAGGACTGGAAATTGTGGAGAGCGATGATAAGCCAACACCACAGAGACTAATATATATATATATATATATATATATATATATATATATATATATATATATATATACAAAAATATCGATTTTTAAATCGGTTGGATAGCCATTTCTTCGAGGAAATCCTCGCTTTTTCAGCAATGGCGACACGAAAATTTTATTTACTCAAATTCAAAAGATTTTATACCGGTAGAAGTCCCCCCCCCCCACACACACAAAAAAATCATCTATACACAGGAAAATAAACTGGAGTGGGATTAACAATTTTCGAATGTAAGAAGGGGAAAGCAGACAGAAAGCCTTTGTCTCATGTTAGAAGACATACACCTTCTCCATCCAAGAGTCAAGAGTTTAAAAGTTAAAATTTAGCCATTTACCTTTCTGGTCATCATTTTGGATTTAATACATACATATATATATATATATATATATATATATATATATATATATATATATATATATATATATATATATATATATATATGAGGCTCATCCCTTGTTCCCTGTTTAGGATGCGGTTTCTGGTTTTCTCTTTTCCAATCTTTTTAATGTTTTCTTTTCTTTTTTTTTTTTCAATTGGAGTAGATAGGCAAAACTATCGCCCGGTTCACACTTCACCCACGTCTGTTGAACAGGTGTAGAGGCTCATCCCTTGTTCCCTGTTTAGGATGTGGTTTCCGGCTTTCTCTTTTCCAATCTTTTTACTCTTTTCTTTTTTTTTTTCTCAATTGGAGTAGATAGACTAAACTATCGCCCGGTTCACACTCCACCCACGTCTATTGAACAGGTGAAGAGGCTCATCCCTTGTTCTCTGTTTAGGATGTGGTTTCCGGCTTTCTCTTTTCCAATCTTTTTACTCTTAAGTAGCCCCCTGCGCATCAGTGGCGTTACCGCTTTGCTTGGGGTGACATGATTAAAAAAAAAAAATATATATATATATTTTTTTTTTTTTTACACTCTCACACCTTGATTGAGCACTCTGGAAGAATGGTATACTTTGAAAAACAGGTACACTAGCAACTACGCATCGTTCATTCAGCAATGAATTAGAACACTCTCAGATATTGGGCGTGTATAATGATAATATACACGCTAAAAAGTCTGCCTTCTTCTACCGAGCGGCCATAGCTCAGAGATAGAATCGCCGACTGACGCCAATTCGGTCGGGTTTTAGTTCTGGGTTAAAAGAAATCGCAGTCTAACCGAACTGATGAGTTGTGTTACAGCGAAACAGATCTGTCTGTAAATGACTATATATATATATATATATATATATATATATATATATATATATATATCCTTTTGAAGTTCCGAAGCATCTCTGATTCCTCAAGTAGGTTTTATAGATATAGCTGAGGCAGTGAGATGGTTAGATGTTTATTAAATTGGCCTTGTATCAAACATGACCAAACTCCCTACACTTTAAGGTTATTTGTAATCAAACTGAAGGTTGAAATCTGGAAGAATAGAAGTATTTCGTTTGTCGTTTGTTAAAGTAGAATTTTTATTAACTGAACAGAATAACATCCATTGGTAAGAGTTAAATGTTCATTGAGAAACTCTAGTAAGGAGTTAAGTGAATTCAGAGCCTGTAGTTGTAGGTAGCAGAATGTGTTTATGCAGAAAGACAAACATATATTAATAAAGTCTGTTTTCCTTGCCTTTTTAAAGCCAGCGAGAAAGTGAAAAGGAAGGTAAAGCAATAAAGAAAATTGTACTTATCGGACATTAATTTTAAGGAGTCAGATGAATAATCTTGTTGTTGTTGTTGTCTTTTTCTTTGTTGACTGTGAGAATGGTGAGAAGGAAGAAAAGGTAAAGTAAAATTGCACTCGAGAAGAAGAAAGGGAAAGAATGCGTGACGGGACCTTATGTTCGGGTCAGTGGCTTAAAGTTTCTTTTATCCCATATTTGCGGTGTCGTTTCCAATTTTTTCTCCCATATGATTGACTGATTAAACTTTATTTCCTTCCTTTATAGCTAAAGATTTTTCTCTCCGGATTGTTAACTTTTCTCTCAGTTTTGCAAATCGCCTTCTTTCATTGGTTAGAAAATAAATTAAACATTGGATCGCAAAATTTGGCTCCGTCTTTTTCTTTTAGTACGGGGTCAATCGTTTTCCTATTCGTCAAAATTAGGATTTCGCACGAAATCATGAATTTTTGTAAAAGTGGAGAAAAGGGTTACTTTTAATTCCGTATTCACCACATATGCACCGTAGATAAGCACCGAATAAGCTTCTGTCTGTCAGGTAAACTGTTAACCCGTCTACGCCTTAAATAATCAGCTATAGCTGTATTAAAATTGAATTTCTGTGATATTTTAATCTTAAAGTAATATCTGTTTCAAACATGTAATCAAATCTTTAATCAGCAGCTAATATTTCTTAAATAAAGTTTCCGAAAAGTACTTTTTTTTATTTTTGGAAGATTTTAAATAAAGATAATTACATCCTAATGACGAATGGAAAAACAAAACAAAACAAAAATCAGCGAGGCTTAGTAATTTCAAAAGGAAAACTCATTCCAATCAATTTAAATTAGTTTTGAAATACAGAAAATTTATTTTGCATATTAGATATTTCAATTTAATCAATTAACTTGAAATTAAATCTAAAATAATAGCGTCAAGAAAAACTAGCATTCTTAGAAATGAATTTTAAACCTCAGGTATCGCATTTATGTCTATCTATCTATCTATCTATCTATCTATCTATACAGTACTGTGCAAAAGTATTAGGACAAGAACTATTTTATCTTTTATGAGGCATATTGACAGAAAATAAACAATTTAATTAAAGTTGTTTTATTTGATTTACTCAAAAAATGCTTTAACAAGAAAAATACTTGTTACAAAATAAATTTAATATTTAGTATAATAGCCTTTTGCTTTGATCACAATCTTCATTCTGTCAGGCATTGACACCCCGAGCTTCTTCAATGTATGTAATAGTATCTCCTGCCAAGCAGCTTGTATTTGTTCCCAAAGTGTGTCTTTGCGAAGTAACATTTGATTTATCACTTCGAGAGGGGGAAATAAGAAACGGTAGAATCGTCGACTGACGATACAGCTCATCAGTGAGAATTCCAGTTGAATTCCTTGCATTCACTTACGCACAAATACCCTTGGGAAAGGTATCAGCCCTTCTCTTCCTTACGGTTAAGGGTTAAATAATACGACAGATTGGGTTCTATAGCCTTGGTTGGCAACCAGTCTACCGCAGAAAGCAATGACAACCTATTGTGGATAATCTTCTGCCTAGTCAGTCATGTCTCTTTCGAAACATGATCGCCCAAGCGTGTATCACGTATAGCCCTTAACTGACTGACCATAAGATTAACATGTTTTGTTTTTATTTAAGCTTCATCAGAAATTTTTGGAAATTATTTGTGAAGTAGAATTGTTCTGTTGTTGTTTTTTATTGATCATGTGACCTCACGTTGTGTTTGTGCACGCGCATGTTTATGAGTGTGTGTATATGTGTGTGTATAAGCACATGCGTGTATGTGTCTGGATTCTAGTGGGTACTTTTCTATTTGGTAGTGTCTAATTGCTGATGAGGGTTGGGGATCACGTGTCTACATATTTCTAGTGGGTCTTGTGGGAATTGGTTGTACTCTTGTTGATTAGGAAATGCATGGTGGTTGATGGAGTGAAAGATTTAAGTTACTAAAGTTTCTTCTATTTAGATCTGTGTTACTAGGTTTCTAATCTGTGCGCTTACTTGACTTATTTACATTCATTTATTTGCTGGTGTAAAAATTTATTATGCACTCAAAGCATTATAAGTTATTATTAGATAGATTATTAATTATTATCATTAATTATTATTATTTATTATTATTATTAGATAGATTATTAATTATTATTATTAATTATTATTATTAATTATTATTAGATAGATTATTAATTATTATTATTAATTATTATTATTAATTATTATTATTAGATAGATTATTAATTATTATTATTAATTATTATTATTAATTATTATTATTAGATAGATTATTAATTATTATTATTATTATTAATTATTATTATTAGATAGATTATTAATTATTATTATTAATTATTATTATTATTATTATTAGATAGATTATTAATTATTATTATTAATTATTATTATTAATTATTATTATTAGATAGATTATTAATTATTATTATTCATTATTATTATTAATTATTATTATTAATTATTATTATTAGATAGATTATTAATAGTAAGTCTGAGAGGTACGATAAGGTCAAATTGGAAGCCGATTTGAAAAATTATCTTTATTTTGTTGTTAATTAAGACAAAGAATGTCTTGTCAATTTTAACACCTTTATAACGAAATTGTCTGAGAGAACCCTTTCTGCCTCTCATCGGTATGGCTGGTGCTAGCCTCCAAAACAGTTTCTCCCGGCGCCTTCTCTGGCTAACGTTTTTTGAGTGAGGTGGAAGGTGGAAAGATTGTATTGAATCAATTGCTAGATCTCCTGTTAGGAAGGTTGGTTTACTGTGTCGTGCTAGACAATTAATCCTGCCAAAATCTGTCTATATATATAAAAGGCAATCTGTGGGTCTGTGTATGACTGTTTCTTGTGCACGCCTACATTCTTTAAGCTACGTCATTCAAACTTTCTAGGGACACATCTCTACAGGGAAGCCAAGTCGACATATACTTTTTAAGTTTAAGTTCAGCAATTTTCTCTTTCGCACTTTTTGGTCAATGGAGCCGATTGTTTACATTTGTTCCGTAAAACAGCTAAGACTAAGATGGTTGTTAAATTGCGTCACAGAAATCAAATCACACCTGTCAAACGAGACTAAAATATTTTTTATTAAAAAAAAATGAGCCTTTATATTTAATTTTCATTCCAACGTTTTAAAAATTCATTTGGTCAACAAAAAAAATGTGAATATTTTTTCCCGTAATTTTGAAACAAAAGAAATATTTTTTAAAAAAAGTGTTTTTTCAAACAAAAACAAAATATGTAAAACAAAAAAAAGTTTCATCTTCTTCTACTAATAAAATGTTCTGAGTTGCACGGGCAACACCGGGCTATGATGCTAGTCTTACATATTTACAAGTCTACTAAGAGTTCTTGCATCGTATCAGGTCGGTGCAAAAGTTGTGGATTTAAAATTTCATCTTGAAAATGAAAAACTGTGTTTTTTTGAAAATCTTTATTCATAACAATAACGACCTTTGCTCTCTATAACATGATTCCATCTGCTCAACATGATCTTTTTGGGATGGAGTTCTGTTCTCGGTTGCTGAACTTTCTATTCGATTTATCCACGATCACCGATGTTTAACGTTATGGTAGACAATCCACTTTTCATCACCTGTGACAAGCCTACCCAAAAATGGTGTCTGAAGGTGTCGTGAAAGCAAAGATTCGCAACAAGAAACACGCTGCATTTACATTGGAACCTCTGTGAAACTCATGGAGTAGAGCATGTCTAATATGTTCTTTAGATGGAAAGAACATAGTGAGAATATTGCAGACAAATATTTTTTTTTTTTTTAATCATATCACCCTAAGCAAGGCGGTAACGCCACTGATGTGCAGGGGGCTACATAAGAGTGAGAAGATTAGAAAAGAGAAAAACTGGAAACCACATCCTAAACAGGAAACAAGGGATGAGCCTCTTCACCTGTTCAATAGACGTGGGTGGAGTGTGAACCGGGCGATAATTTAGTCTATCTACTCCAACTAATATGAATGATGCTTTAATAATCTGAAGGAAAAAGTTATAAATTAATCATGATGATATGTTTAAGTAATAACAATATGCACAAAATAAATTATAATGATTTAAAATGCCCATTTTACAAACCGGCAAAACAGTTGCGCCAACCTAATATTTTGCTGCCAAATATGATCTGCTGCCCCTGCTATATATTTATAAAATTCAAGGAAGAATCTGCAATGTTACTGGTCCTGACATGGCATCTCGACATCAGTCACTTTTCTACTGCCGTAATGTAGTTTTTGTCTGACTTTTCCATGAATAATTTAATGATAATTATGCTGATGACTTTTTTCCCTCTGCTATCTAGACTCATACAAATTTAAGCGTAGTACTAGATTGGCAGCAAGGTCTCATCATTTGGAAAGGTTAGGTTGAAACGCAAATTTTTTATACTAAGAGTTTCCTTTCACTTACCTCTCGCTTGTGGGACTCGCTTCCGGATTATTACCTTCTAGTCGAGCCCGGTCTTCAAAAATTTCAATACGATATCAATCGCTATCTCTCGTCTTCTTAATTCTTGTTCTTTTATTGTTCTCGCTCCTTTATAATGCTTTTATTATATTGTTTCACAGTAAGTATGTAATATAACAATCTGGCCCCACCCGAGGAAGGCTGATGCAAGCGAGGGTGTTTCCGGTCGTTGAAAGGAACGGATGTCGTTTGACCTTATTTCCGGCAGCAGCGGAAATAACTACAGAGGCAAACAGAACAGGTGTCTCTGAGAATTACGTGGGCGTGCGTGGGCGAGGCAAAACCGGAAGAAAAAGTCCCGGTTCTGGAAGATTATAAAAAGACCTCGGCACACGGATTCGCCAGTAGTAGAGGAGCAACAGAGATCGGCTGGTGAAGAGAGACACAACAGATAAGACTACACTCCCGTCAACCCATTAGAAGCGCGCTCTCTCAATTCTCTGTTTCCTATTCTACACGGTTCATCGTCATTAATAAAAATATAACTTTATATTTTTATATATATGCGTGTTTGTTGTTTGTCGATATATAACAAGTAACCCCTGCGTGTTAGTGGCTTCAATGCCTTGCTTGGGGTGAAATGATTAAAAAATTAGGATAGTAATATATAATTTGAGGGATAAAAGGATTGTCATGGGTCGTAAGGAAGCTATGACTTGAAAAGAGAAACTCAAATCTTGTAAAATGATTGAGTGATGAGGACTCAAGTTTCAACAAAGAATAGTCGATAAAGAATTGTAAAACTTTGGCAAGAAACTTTCACAACAGACCTCAAATGGAATGACTATATAGAATCCATAACTAAATCCGCTGCTACGAAAGTCGGTTCTCTGTGTAGGGCCAGGAAGTTTTTTTCCGCCTGAAACAATCCTGCACGTATACAAATCTACCATCCGCCCGTGCATTGAATACTGCTGCCATATCTGGTTGGGTGCTCCTGTTATCCACCTACGTGTCCTTGACAAAATCCAACGGAGAATCTGTAATGTGATAGATCCCGATATGGCACCTCGGATACAGTCACTTTCTCACCGGCGCAATGTGGCTTCCCTGTGTCTCTTCTACAAATACTTTTACGGCTTATACTCCGCTGAACTTAGCTCACTGGTGCCTCCTATATATAAATTTACTCGAGCCACAAGATTAGCAGCTAGGTCCCACCTTTTTACAGTGAAACCAATAAATTGTAAACGCAAATTCTACTCCGCCAGCTTCTTTTCTCGCACTTCCCGCCAGTTGAATTCCCTTCCATTTACTTGCTTTCCCGACAGCTACAATCTCCCAGAATTTAAATGTAAAGACAATAATCATCTCCTAACTCACTAACCTGCATCATCTCTCTCATGCTGCTTTCTACACTTTCATCACTAACCCCATCCTTCTCTTACCCACTTCCTGACACCCCCTATAATCTGACACTCTTTCTAATGGCTCGTAAGGAAGCTATGACTTCCTATGTAACCCCCTGCAAAACAGTGGCAGTAAAATGCCTTGCTTGGGGCGATATGATTATAAAAAAGATCCTCAGTATTCTTATCCTTCTCTTAATTACTGCCTGACACCTCCTATAACCTGTCACTCAACATCCTCTCATGTAACCCCGTGCCTTACTTGGGGGCGATATAATTATTTAAAAAAATATAAAGAACAAATCCTACAAAAACATATCTTGGAAAACATGAAAGCTTCTTCTTTGATGTGCCAACTTCTTCCAGAAAGTAAGCAATCATGGTCCTCCACATCTTCCTGTCTCTTGCAGCTCTTAATAAGTTTTGATTTTCTGTTATTTCTTCCAAACCTTGTCCTGCCATCCATTTACTCAAGCTCATCAAGTATGTTAAGTGTTACTTTTTTCTGTTCTACTTTTCCTCAAACTGTCTTGTGAGTTTCGTATTTTCCAAGCTCTCCTTCCTCATTTAGTGCCCCAGAATTTGTAGCTGTCTCTTCCTGATATTAAGTATAAGTCTCCTTTTGTTTCCAGTTTCTCCAAGACTTCATCGTTGCTCACATTTTTGCTCCATAATATCCTCAGCATTTTTCTGTAGCACCACATTTCTATTGCTTTAAGTCTCTTCTTCATTTTTGAGGAGATTGTCCAATATTCAATTCCATATAGTGGAATTGATATTACGTAACAATTCAGTACTTTCTTCTTTGCTTCAAACGAAATCTTTATGTCTATTAATACTCTGCTTAACTTTTGGGATGCATTTTTATCATCTCAATATGTCTTCGGATCTCAGTGCCACACTTTCGTCATTTGTTAGAACATTTCCTAGATACTGAAATTGTTGAAATTGTTTGATCTTAGTACTTCTGATTTATAATGTACATTTTGGACTTATTATTTTGCTGATACTCATCATTATTTTGCTGATACTCATCATTATTTTGCTGATACCCATCATTATTTTGCTGATACTCATCATTATTTTGCTGATATCCATCATTATTTTGCTGATAGCCATGCATTTGATCTTCTTGCAATTTATACTTAATTCTTTCTTTTCGCTTTCCTGCTCTACTTTCTGTAGAAGCTTTTTTTATTTTATTTTCCGTGTCTCTTACCAGCACTGTGTCGGCTGCATATCTTATTTTCTTAAGACTGTGGCCGCTAATGACGAATCCTAGTTGGACTATTCAGAATCGCCTCGCTATATAGGTTGAATAGCTCTGGCAAGAAGGCACATCCTTGTCATACAATCCTTTCGAGTTTTATATATTTACTGAACTCATTTTCTGTTTTAATGCCGGCGGTTACGATAAAGAGGAACGATAAGGTCAAATTGGCAGCCGATTGGAAAGATTATCTCTATTTTGTTGTTAATTGAGACCTAGGTGAATAGCAGGAGCACCTGACCAGATATGGCAGCAATATTCAATGGACGGGCGTATAGTAGATTTATATATGTGCAGGATTTTTTCAGGTGGAAAAAACTTCCTGGCCCTACACAGAGAACCAACTTTCTTAGCAGCGGATTAGCTATAGATTCTATATGGTCATTCCACTTGAGGTCTGTTTTGAGAGTTTCTTGCTAAAGTTTTACAATTCTTTATCGACTATTCTATGATTATTTTAATATCCTTCCTGAATATGTCAAGGTTAAAAGTGGATTAACCAGTAAACTAGTGTTGGCAATTTAACACATTGCGAACGACGAGTTGACTGCCGACCACGATCGTTGGCTGTTTTTAATATTACGCGGACTTCAAGTTATTTAGTGCTGTCTACAAATTAACTCGTTCTTTGTATTTTCTGATACATTATCATCTGAAGGCGCCAACAACAACTTTATTCGCATTGATAATTTTAGTGTGAAAACAATGTTAACACTTCAGTTGAAGCTATAAATCAAAAAATTGGTATCATCCCAGGCAAAGTAGTAAAGCCACTAAAAAGGCTTTAAAAGGGTTTAAAAGGGTTTAAAAGGATTTAAAAGGGTTTAAAAGGGTGTGGAAGAATTAGGAGCAAAACAATAAGAATAAGCAGAAAGAAAAAACGCTAATCTAAAGGACAGTAGATGACGATTGAAACTGAATTTAAATTTTGCAAATTAAAGTTGGCTGAAAATCATGAAACCGAAAAGAAGTTCCACAAGCAAGAAGGGCTGGAAAAAAATATGGTGGTATAATACTTACGACTCCATCCATACTGTAAATTGATGAGATCTAGGTGCCAGTCTAGTTAGTCAGTTAAGTGCCATACGTGATACACGCTTTGGACGATCATGTCTCTTTCGAGACAGAGACTGACTAGGCAGATATTATCCTGCAGTAGGTTGCCATTGCTTTCTACGGTAGACTGGTTACCAGCCAAGGCTATAGAACCCAATCTATCTTGTTATTTGACTCATAGCTAGAAAGGGAAGAATTGTATTATATTATTAAGTAGTAATTAGTGGGGGTCACTTTATTACTTCATAACAACAGAAAACTTATCCCCCTTTTATGCCCAGTAGAAGCCTTAATCATGTTTTCAACTATTATATTCAGTTAGTCAGTTAAGTGCCATACGTGATACACGCTTTGGACGATCATGTCTCGAAAGAGACATGACTGAATGGGCAGAAGATTATCCCACAGTAGATTGCCATTGCTTTCTGTGGTAGACTGGTTGCCAGCCAAGGCTATAGAACCCAATCTGTCCTGTTATTTGACCCATAACTAGAGGGAAGAGAGGGGTTAATACCTTTACTAAGGGTATTTGTGTGTAAGTGAATGCAAAGAATTCAATTGGAATTCGAACTCGGGTCCCCGATTTGTCGTTCCGAGTCGATATCCACTGCACCACAAGGCACATCCGCCAGTCTAGTACTGTACTTAAACTAAAAATAATTCTCGGTATCATAGCTAATAGTTCATCCGATCAATTACCATGAAAGTATTTATAGAAAAGGCACAGTAAAAAAGTGACTGAAGCCGAACCACCTGATCAGAATCAATAATATTGCTAATTTTTCATTGCATCTTATCAAGCCGCTTAAGGTAAATAGCATAGGCATCGGACCATATGTGGCAGTATCATTCTAAGCATGAGTGAATGATACTTATAAATATGTAGGATAGATTCTGAAGAGAAAAAATATCTCGCACGACACAGTAAACAAGCTTTCAAAGCAGCTGACCTAGCAATGAATTCAATATAGTTCTTCCATTTTATCTTAAGTTATGTGTTATAAAACTGGCGTTCAAAGTCATATTTGGTAATTGACTTCAGACGGCCAGCGGGTTAAAACTAAGCGAGGAACAGACATACAATTTAAAAATATATATATTAAAGACACAAAAGCAACCAAAACATCACCTGTAATTAAAGATCAAACTGTCACATTTAAATAAGGTCTACGAAGAAGCATATGAAAACTGATTTTTCCACAGTAATTTTAATGACGAAATTAAAGTTACATTGGAGGAATTTAGGCTCGCAAAGTTTCATTTCCGTTGAAATGTTCAGATAAAAAAACAAGACAATGCAGAAAGATGGAATAATGTTTTGAGATGCTATTGTGGGTCGTAAAGTTATTCCTATCTTCGAAGTTGCAGAAAGGGCAAAGAACAATGCAGAGATATGCTGGAAATTCTTAAATCAGGTGTTTTTATGTGATACAAATCTCAATCATGAAGATTTATGTTAAAGGGTAAATTTATCCTTACCATTCTGCAATACAGAATTTTTGCAAAACTCCCCCACCAATTTCTTCAGATTGTCCAAATTAATGGAATTTCCAGATTCTCTAGACATTATTCAGAAGTAATTTGTGGTCCATCTTCAAATTGAGATGCATAAGAAAATAGGAAACATTATCGAACATAGAAGACATTTTGAAAGCAATTAAAACTGCGCTGAATAATGTTAACATATAGTAGATCAAGACTCATTAAGATTTTGCAATGACAAGGAGTTAATCTTAACATTTAATACAATAAAATAATAATTTATTCAACTATACTAGATAGAATCAATTAAACAAATATTGTAAGGAACTGTATCTTACGGTTTTATTTATTAACAACTAGCAGTATGCTCGGGTGTAATGAAAGATTTAAAACTAATCCATGATCCTGGAGCTCAAACTCTTTGGACGTTGGCACGAAAGACTAAGAAGCAATAGTTGTTTCCAGTTAAAACGAAACCGTAAACTGAAAGAAAAATGAATGGATGTAAGTCAAATTTTGATTTCCTGGTATCGATATCAAATAAGTTTTTTCGTCGTAAACTGAATTTTGAAGGCTAAATAAGTCCTCTGAGTAAATGGTATCATGGCTGAGACTAAGAACTACAATTATACCTACTTAGAGCCAAACCCGAAGCAAAAACTAAAATAAAAGGGCTGAAAAATACAGGCATACAGGCAGATAAACAGACACACACACAAACATCTTACCTTTTTATATATATATATATATATATATATATATATATATATATATATATTATCGATTTTCTGCACTATTGTAAGAACTGAAACCTTAAAACTTCTCAATATCGTTTCTTTTGTGTCTTTGTCTATGAGTGTATCAAATGTACTTCGACACAAAACCTAGTTAACAACACTCGCAGACGCTTATAGTACAACTGTGTAAATTTTCAAGAAATTCTGTTCAGCCGTTTCGGAGTCTATAGGTAACGAACACACACACACACACACACACACACACACACACACACACAGACACCCACACAGACAAAGTTCCATTTATAAATAAGTTTAGATTAGATTGGAATTTAAGTTCTACTTACATTACATAAACATTTTTTTATAGATATATCGCCCCAACAAGGCATTTTACTGCCACTGTTTTGCAGTTGGTTACATAGGAGGAAAAGTATGAGAAAGAGAGTCAAGTTATAGGGGGTTTCAGGAAATGGGTAAGAGAAGGATGAGGATATGATGAGAATGGAGTGGACGGAAAAGGGAGCGTGACAGAGAGGATGCAGATTAGTGAGATAGGAGATGACCATTGACTTTACATTTAAATTCTTGGAGATTGTAGCTATCGGGAAAGCAAGTAAATGGAAGGGAATTCAACTGGCGGGAAGTGCGAGAAAAGAAGCTGGCGGAGTAGAATTTGCGTTTACAGTTTACTGGTTTCACAGTAAAAGAGTGGGACCTAGTTGTTAATCTTGTGGCTCGAGTAAATTTATATATAGGAGGCACCAGTGAGCTAAGTTCATCGGAGCAGAAGCCGTAAAAATATTTGTAGAAGAGACAGAAAGAAGCCACATTGCGCTGGTGAGAAAGTGACTATATCTGAGCTACCATGTCGTGATCTATCACATTTCAGATTCTCCGTTGGATTTTGTCAAGGACACCTAGGTGGATAGCAGGAGCACCCTACTATATATGGCAGCAGTATTCAATGCACGGGCGGATGGTAGATTTATATATGTGCAGGAATGTTTCAGGAGGAAAAAACTTCCTGGCCCTACACAGAGAACCGACCTTCTTAGCAGCGAATTTAGCTGTGGATTCTATATAGTCATTTCACTTGAGGTCTGTTGTGAGAGTTAAACCGAGGAGACGCAGTGTTTTGCTTTCAGGGAGACTAGCCTGATCTATGCTAATGGAGAGTGGGGTAAGAGCGATTTTCTTTGGTCGTTAATAGATAGCAGCTTCGTTTTTGAAGCATTAAAATTCACGATTCATTTCTTACCCCACTTCGCCACGAATCGGCAGCGAGGTTTGATTTGTCATGTATGATTAAATAAAGAATAAACAAAAGGAAAAATATATTTATGTCGCCTACACGTTTCGTCCTGCGATGGAATTAATCCAGGCGAATAGACGAAGTAAATTTTATTTTAAATAGCGTATCTGTAGTCAAAACATTGTTGGTCACAGGAAAAAAAACAAAAAAAAACGCTCACAAATTATTCATAAGATTAACAGAAATTTTGAAGTTTTCGACAAAGGTCATATATCATGTTTGAAGAGATTTTATTTCATGTGTAGTGTAATGTCATGATGACCCCAGTTTAAATATAAATTCGAGAGGAACACAATAAATTAAATGAAATCATATGCCGTAGAGAAGCTCGGTGGAAATGGTATTGGCATGAGGGGCATTACACGTTCAGCTCGCTTCATGTGAGTTTCAATTATTTTCCGTATTTTTTTAATCATTTCACCCCAAGCAAGACATTCCACTGCCACTATTGCGCAAGGGGTTACATTGGGGAAAGTGCTGAGAAAGAGTGGTTAGTTATAGGAAATGTTGGAAGGAGGGTGGTAGACGGATGAGGATACCGAGGATGGGGTTTGGGTAGACGGGAAGAGTGTTTGAGGGAATGAGTTAGTGTGTTAGGAGGTGTCTATTGGCCTTACATTTAAATTCCTAGAGATTGTAGCTGTCGGGGAAACAAGTATATGGATGGGAAGTTCACAGGGGGATGTGCGAGAAAAGAAGCTGTTAGAGTATAAATTCAGGTTACATTTTATCTGTTTCATTGCAAAAAAGGGTGGCACCTAGTTGCTAATCTAGTATATCTTTCAAATTCATACATAGGGGGCACCAGTGAAGTAAGTTCATCGGAGCAGAAAGTATTTATAGAAGAGGCACAGGGAAGCCACGTCATGCCGGTGAGAAAGTGACTGCAGCCGGCTGCCAAGTCGGCATCGATCACATTACAAATTTTTCGTTGTATTTTGTCAAGGACCCCGAGGAGAATAGCAGGGGCACCTGACCAGATGTGGCAGCAGTATTCAATACACGGGCGTATGGTAGATTTATAGATGTGCAGGAATTTACTTCTTTATTTGAAGAGAATTATTTCATGCGTAGTGTAATGTCATTTTATGAGATGTTCAAATGATTGAAATTAACCGTTTTCTGCGGATTAATATTACTATTAGTGTTTATAATTTGAACTTTGAATTTAAACGTTATAATTTTGAAACACCGATTTTGGTCCGATCATCGAAGTAAAGCAACGTCGTCTCTGGCTAACACCAAATGAGGCACACATTCGATTCCTGTAGGTTTTTTTAATCGTTTACCCCCCAAGCAAGGTGCTACCGCCACTGGTACGCAGGCAGCTACATAAGAGAAGAATGAAAGTTTAAGCAGAAGGAGAGCGAAGAGAAAGATGAACCAGTTACAGTGGGTGTCAGAGAAAGGGTAAGAGAAGGGCGGGAATACCAGTGTGAAGACATTTGCGAGGGTAGAACGAGAAAGGGAAAGAACAAGAGATATGAGGTGATCAGGTAAGGACGAGAGAAGAACTGAAGTGAAGCGGATACGATATGGCAATTGACATGGCATTTAAATTTTTTGCGATTGTAGCCGCCAGGAAACCAAATATACGGATGGGAGTTCCACAGGCGGGAAGTGCGGGAAAGGAAGCTGATGAAGTAGAAGTGGCGGCTGCATTTAGTTGATTTAACTGTAAAAGGGTGGGACCTTATTGCCAGTCTATTTGCTCAAGTAAATTCTTGTGTAGGGGGCATCAGTGAGCTAAGCTAGTCGAAGCAGAAGTCATCAATAAATTTGTAGATTAGACAGAGGTTGACCACACTCCGTCGGAAGGAAAGTGGCTGGAGTCGAGCTGCCCGTTCGTGTTTATGGTTGGTAGTAATGTTAATCTGTTTTCAAAGTACTTCCATTTTAAAGGGTTATTTTCTTTTTTTTAATTAAACTAGCATTTCAGAAATCAAAATTGTGTCCTGCGTTTTTTCGATCTAATACAAGAGAGTTCGTCGTCGTCTTGCGGCCTTGGCCGAGATAGAACTCACTATACCCCTCCAGTATTCCCTAATCATTTGGAACCCTGGCAAAGTTTGCAGCGAAATTCATAATCTTGTCAAATAGCTGAATACTTGATGCTTCGCCAGGGCTACCAAGGATGTTTTTATTGTGACACCGCCAGGCCCCATCCTGTTATTTAACCGATAACTGGAGAGAAGTGACGGATTAATACCTTTCCCAAGGGTACCAGTGCTGAAGTGAATGCAGGCTATTTAACTGGAATTCGAACTCGGCTCACCGATTTCTCTTTTCAAGCCGATATCCACTGCACAACAACGCACATCCGTCACTGAAAGCTTACAGCGCCTGGTATTCCCAAATGGTCACTCATCTAAGAACTGACCAGGCTCAACGTTGCTTAATTTCGGTGATCGAACGAAAACCGGTGTATTCAACGTGATATGCCGTAAGCACTAACAAGAGAGTTAGAATGTATGTCCAAACGTAAGTCTCTTTTATGTTCATAAATTTGCACTTATAGATTTTGTAATGTTTTCCCTATATATACGTTATTGCACTGAAGACACTGTATTTTGTCTATCCCGGCATTTAAATTGCTGTTTGGCGTCTTTTTTTAATCTGACAATATCACTAATAGTTTTGGAGATGATGGTAATAATTCTAGTGTTTGGGATAATTAATTTGTTTGAGAGTTCATATGAAAAGTTGTTGGCAGTTAGTATTATGAAATTTATGTTATTTTGGCAGGTATTTTTTTTTTTTTTTGGTTTTGTGTATTTTATAATCATGTTTTTGGTATGGAGGATGAAATAGTATCGGTAGTGGAGAAGTTTAAATGCTTGTTCAATATATCTCTCTTCTTCAGATAAATAATTAGGGCTGCATATCCTGAGGGCTCTAGAGTAGAAACCTATGATTAAACCAAATTTAATTCTTTGGTTGTCGTGGGAATAGAAATTGTTAAGATCCTTTTTGTTGGTAGGTTTACGGTAAACCTTAAATTCTAATTTATCGTTATTACATATTAATAAGATATCAAAGAAAGTTAATGAAGAAGGTAATTACTGGAAAGTAATTGAAACTCACCTGAAGCGAGCTGAATGCCAATGACATTTCCATCGAACTTCTCTACGGCATATGACGTAATATTTTAATGGGATCACCTCGAATTTATATTTAAATTGGGGTCATCAGGAAAGATTGTGCACCGTTTCGGGGCCTTCCTCTCAACGGTTTCAGTTGCACACCGGCCCTCCTCACTAATGTGAGGCCCCATTATAACGATATACTAGTGTGTTGTAGATCATCATCATCCGTTACACCCAATGGTGTGTAGGGCAGCAACAAAGCTTCTCCACCTCTGCCTATCTTGGGCCAGACTAGTCAATGAACCCCAAGAGTACTGCATGGCTTTCATCTCATTCTCCACCGTACTTCTCCATGTCGTTCTTGGTCTTCCCCTCTTTCTTTTGCCATCTGGGGTCCAGTGCAGTGCTGTTCTTGTGACTAACTGTGGATCTTTCCGGAGCACATGCCCAATCTATCTCTACCGTCTTCTTGTAATGACGGTGCCCATGTTCTCTTGCTTGCATTTGTGTTGTAGATATACTTGCTCAAATGTCTAACGGCGAAATTAGATAGACGAAAAATTTCGAAAAACGGCAAAGCTCGCATTCTGAGAATGCTACGTGGACCTTTCACGATCAGTCATGATATTTCTTTCTTCACAGCTCTTTATGTAATGTTTTGCTAATGACGTTGTCTAACATACCCCACGCTTCCGAGTTAGATGCTGGTGGAAATTTGATTCTTGTCAGTTTGGGTTGCGTCCCATCCTTCCATTCAAAAGCTTGGATATCCTCTTCACTATGGTATGCATCCTGGCTTTGGTTTTCCGACGTTTTACCTGCGTTGACAGAGCGCTGCTCCTGAACCGTTTTCAGAGAAGCACGAGCCATTTTTGTAAGGTGAATCTTCGCTCCCTTTTGGGACCTGAATTTCCGACCACAAACACATGGGAAGTCCGTACACTTTTCTAAAATCATGGTTTGTTTTTCAGATTTAATTCTTTAGTTGTGGTGGAAACAGAAAGTAATAAGATCCTTTTTGTTGGTAGGTTTGCGGTAAACTTTAAATTCTAATTTATCGTTATTACATATTAATAAGATAAAGAAAGTTAATGAATTGTCAGATTCAAATTCATATGTCAATTCGATGGTAGGTTCTAAATTATTGAGTTTTGTTACTAAGTTTATTAGTCATGGTGGCAAAATATAAGTATCTATCTATATATATATATATGTGTGTATATTTGGACAGCAATCTTTCATTCAAACATGTTTCATTAAAACGTTAAAACATGTAAAACAAGTATAAAACGCCAATAAAACAAACATTAGTCAACAATAATTTTTCCAACGACATCATTGATAAACAAATAAAATTATTCTTAAAAAATACATGATACTAGTATTAAAAATAACACACAAGAAAACATTAACATATTTTATTGCAACCAAATGCACATTAATTATAAACAGGACAAATTTTCTCTACTAAAATTATTAAACAGCATATTTCTGCTGTAATTCCTCAAAAACATGTAAAATTTATAATATATTATAGAAAATGGAAGACAGCAAACCTTATTGTTTCTAATGATAACAACCCCATCAAATCTAAACTAGCGATATATAATATAGTGTATTAATGCCAATGCTCTATACAAGATTGTGTTTTTTCTCAAAAATCAATTACCTATAATAGTCATACTACCACTTCTCTGAGTAGACGCCTTACATGCCACCTATCTAATAATAATAGTACAATAAAAAAAAACATTTATTAAACTATAACTTAACCCTTAAAAAAGCTTTTGGTCGAAAATACAAAAATGCTATTAAAATCAGAATATCAAAGGCACCTCGCTATAAGAGAGGCCATATATATCAAACAATTTTCTCCTTACACTATTTAATAGTGGATAAGGAGTTTCGAAAGTTTTTTAAACAGACTGATGCTCACGTGATGTCCAGCCGCGGGCATCACGTGATAGCTTTAAAGAACTCTCGTTAAAGGAAAAAACAAAAAAAAAAAACACTAAAACAAAAAATACATTACAGCCAAACATGAGAACATAACAACACCAGAAAAATAATACCCTTGAAAATGGCCTGTGAAGAGGCTGAAAGCGCTTGGAAAGTCGAAAAGTATGGAATATTTTTACATTTCTTATTTCCAGCAAATAGGAAACATCTAAGAATACTGGAAAAAATTAAATAAAAAATTAATAAAATCTTTCTTTATCGGTCGTTTTTAACCATGGAACACTAACCATCAATTAAATTTAATCACTACTAACCATGGTTATATCATACACGATTTTGAATATATCAAAAAAATATTAAATACAAATCTTTATTTGAAATATTTTACATGCAGGCACTTCAAACTTTGTATTTTTGAGTTAAGATAAATAGGAACGGAAAAAAATATTATTTAGGTAAAAAATATCAGGTAATAAAAATTTTAATTAAAATGGCGTCATTTTCGCTGGGTACTATATACCCATGGTTAGTGTTCTCGGGTTAAAGAAATACATATACACCCGCACATACACATGCACATACACATATAAGAAAGTGAAAGAACAAGAAGATTAAAAACCGCTGTTCAAGCATTAAGGGGACCCTCCCTACCGTAGTGACCTGGGGTAGGAAATGGTTGGTAAATTTCAATGCCTCCAAAACAAAGCTGTTATCAACTAACCACCATAGACAATCGCATCTACCTCCCATTAGCATGGGACAGGCTAGCCTCCCAGAGAGTAAAATACTACGCCTCCTTGGCCTTACACTCTCGGCGGACCTCAAATGGAATGACTATATTGAATCCATTGCCAAATCTGCTGCTATGAAAGCCGGCTCTCTGTGCAGGGCCCGGAAATTTTTCCCACCTGAAACTATTCTGCACATATACAAATCTACCATCCGCCCGTGTATTGAATATTGCTGCCATATCTGGTCGGGTGCCCCTGCTGCTCTCCTTGGGCTTCTTGACAAAATACAAAGGAGGATCTGTAACGTGGTTGATACTGACTTGGCAGACCGGCTGCAGCCGCTCTCACACCGGCGTGATGTAGCTTCCCTGTGCCTCTTCTACAAGTACTTTCATGGCTTCTGCTCCGATGAGCTTAGATCACTGGTGCCGCCTAAGCACGAATTTACACGAGATACTAGATTAGCAACTAGGTCCCACCCTTTTACAGTTAAACAAATAAGATGTAACCGTAAATTCTACTCCAACAGCTTCTTTTCTCGCGCTTCCCGCCTGTGGAACTCCCTTCCACAAGTCTGCTTTCCCGACAGTTACAATCTCCAGGTGTTTAAATGTAGGGTCAATAGACACCTCCTATCACACTAACTCCCAACTATTCTCACAACACTCTCATCTACCCAACCCTCATTCTCGGTATCCTTACCCGCCTATCACCCACCCTCTGACATTTCCTATATTTAACCAGCCTTTCTCCACTCTACGTAGCCCCCTGCACAGTAGTGGCAGTGACATGCCTTGCTCGGGGTGAAACGCTTAAAAAAAAAAAAAAAAAAAAAAAAAATTAACATTTATGAACAATACTCGATACAAAGTACACCTTAATATTGTAATTTGTTTTTATTACTGTGGTTTATAAAAGCATTATATCAATACACAATTTTCTTTTCATCTTTCAAAACAATACTGTTCTTCTCCGGGTGATAGTTTAAAAAAATGTAAAAATTATTTATTTAGAAAATATAAGATGAGTTCATTGTTTTAATTTATTGCCTACAAGCTCTTTTTTAATGTATACATAAATTCTTTTAGTAAATTGTGAAATATCGGTCAGTGTACATTTTTCTAATAAGATTACTCAAATATTCACACTGGTAGATGGAATAAATATGCTATTTAGTAAATAAAGACAGGCTATCTACTCAGAAATAAAATTAACGTTTATAGTAATACAAATATATATATATATATATATATATATATATATATATATATTCAAACATATATATATGATATATCCCGAAAAGGAATACAGTATAAAATGATCAGCCGTGGTTCTACCCTTCGGCGGAACCACGACTGGGTTTGTGCTCTCTGCTCGAAAGCAGAGAGAGCCCTCTACCCGAAGGCAGAGGCGGACAGTATCATAGAAAAGTCAGGCTAATGCCTAAGACCTTTTTCAGTATTTACTAGCCTTCCCACGCAAGGCCGGATGTGACACATGGTCATTTTAATGTGGGTATTCCCGGCCATATAGCCGGGCCAAAAATATGTCTGTCTATTTTTACCGAGTCGTGGTTCTACCCTTCGGCGGAACCACGACTGGGTTTGTGCTCTCTGCTCGGAAGCAGAGAGCTGACAGTGTCATAGAGGAGTCAGGCGAATGCCTAAGACCTTTTTCTGTATTTACTAGCCTTCCCACGCAAGGCCGGATGTGACACATGGTCATTTTATAGTGGGCATTCCCGGCCATATAGCCGGGCCAAAAAATGTCTGTCTATTTTTCCCCAGTCGTGGATCTACCCTTCGGCGGAACCACGACTGGGTTTGTACTCTCTGCTCGGAAGCAGAGAGCTGACAGTGTCATAGAGCAGTCAGGCGAATGCCTGAGACCTTTTTCACTATTCGTACCGCTCGTTACCGTCTTTTATAAAGTAGAGCATTCTATTCTCGGGGACGACAGGATGTTCCACTATATATATATAACTCCCTTCCATTTATTTCCTTCCTGATAGCTACAATTTACAAACTTTTACATGCAACATCAATTGCCATATTATATCTACAAGAATCCATTCTTCAACACCCCAGTTTACCCAGTCTTGCGATGAAATGATTGATATTTAATATATATACATAAATATATGATATTTTTTCAATATATATATATATATATATATATATATATATATATATATATATATATATATATGATTGAGCACTCTGGAGGAATGGTAGACTTAGAAAAACAGTAGAGACTCTTGCATTTACGCATCGTTCATCCAGCAATGAGAAAGAAAACTCTCAGCTTTTGGGCGTGTATAATGATAATATACACGCTAAAAAGTCTGCCTCCTTCTACCGAGCGCCCGTAGCTCAGAGGTAGAATCGGAGTCTAACCGTACTGATGAGCTGTGATACAGCGAAACAGATCTGTCTGCGGATGACTATATATATATATATATATATATATATATATATGTGTGTGTGTGTGTGTGTGTGTGTGTGTGTGTGTGTGAATATATATACATAAATGTACACATAAATGTATACATAAATGTATATCAATCTTGCTGCACATACACATGCATATATATTAATATGCTTGATTTTATTTTATTCTATGATAGTATATATATATATATATATATATGTGTGTGTGTGTGTGTGTGTGTGTGTGTGTGTGTGTGTGTGTGTGTGTGTGTGTGTGTATAGCGATATACAAAGTGAGTTATTTACTCAGTAGAATAAACACACCGTTTTAAAGACATGTACTCTCTGGTTCTCTTTCCACTCCTCCACCACACACACACACACACACACACACACTCGCCCGCCGAAAATAAATGACTCTTGATTTAAAAGATGAAATTTCAATATGAAAGTATCGAGTCGCAATCATTGAAAAAATAAACGCGCGAAAAGAATTTCTTCATGCACAATTACCCAAGTCGACATCAACATCTTTGACAAGTGAGCAAATTGTAAATTCGATGAAGCCAACTTGAAAGCATTCGCTATCACCAGACATGAATTCACTGATTTTGCGCAGATACAATTTAAACTTGTCGATTTCTTTTGAAAAAGGCGCGTAGCTAGTCTTATCGTAAACTAGCAGTATAGCCCGGCGTTGCTCGGGTGTAATGAAACCTTTAAAACTAATCCATGGTCCTGGAGCTCAGACTCTTTGGACGTTGGCACGAAACACTAAAAAGCAATAGTTGTTTCCAGTTAAAGCGAAAGCGTAGACTGAAAGAAAAATGAATGGATGTAAGTCAAATTTTGATTTCCTGGTATCGATATCGAATAATTTCTTTTTCGTCGTAAACTGAATTTTGAAGGCTAAATAAGTCCTCTGAGTAAATGGTATCATGGCTGAGACTAAGAACTAAAATTATACCTACTTAGAGCCAAGCCCGAAGCAAAAACTAAAATAAAAGGGCTGAAAAAAATTCAGACATACAGACAGATAAACAGACACAGACACAAACATCTTGCGTTATATATATATATATATATATATATATATATATATATTATCGATTTTCTGCACTATTGTAAGAACTGCAACCTTGAAACTTCTGAATATCGGTTCTTATGTTTTTGTCTATGAGTGTATCAAATTTGATTAAAATCGGAGCACTCCTTTTATAACACGATTTTTTCGATTATCGATTTTCGATATTTATCGGGGGTACCTCGACACAAAACCTAGCTAAGAACACTCGCAGACGCTTATAGTACAACTGCGTAAATTTTCAAGAAAATCGGTTCAGCCATTTCGGAGTCTATAGGTAACGAACACACACACACACACACACACACACACAGAGACAAAGTGTCATTTATAAATAAGTTTAGATTTAGATATTCGTACGATATCAAGCCAAGAAACATTAATTCAACGCAACTATTAGGTTATCTTTCTGAAATTAGGCGCTTTCTTCATCTAGCTAAGTATGGTACAAGGTAAGTTAGGAGCACTCCGTGAAGATCACAGCTTCACCGTTCCATTTTGTAGGCTTCTCACATCGTGCCAACAAGGTTAGCTTGTAACACTGTTTGTAACATGTAAATTTAGACTTAAGGCCCTATCGTCTTAAGACGTTTTTTCCCGATGTTAAGCAACATCGGTACCTAGATGGGTGTCTTCTTGGGAATACCAAATGGTGTAAGTGTAGACGTGCGGGAATTATCTATTACATAATGGATAATGGTTCGAAATTGTTTGTCGCAGAGTCAAGTTCTCATTCCCGTTGGGTTCATTATATTTAATTTCGCTCAATTATCCCTGATAAAGGCATGAAGGCATGAATTCATCTCTTTTTGCCCCAGCTACGGGTTAATTAGTAAGACTTGTATCTTTAAATCCATATCAGCTACTCCCACCTCCGCTAAAAAAAATTAGAACTGAAAAATATTTTCTGGCTTTAAATAACCTATCGAGGATTAATAAATTGTAGAAAACGAATCAATCAATAAATCAATCAATCAATTAATCAAAATCCTTTGTAATGTTACCTTAATTGTACAGACATTGGATAATAAATTTCGGGAAGATATTAGAAAGCGCACTCCTCTTCAAAATGAGTGATCATTAATTTAAACATATAAAACGGGATCTCAGCCTATAATACTAAAATATGTTATTTCTGTTATCTTTTTCAAAAATCGTGTACGATTTCGTAATTTGTTTTGCTTTCGAGGTTATTCTTGGTTGACCTGACATTTTACACAGGGTGCCCATAAAGTCGGGACACAGAAAATCACATTAACTATATCTTCTTTTACCTTCACGGATTAAACATGTTTTGTATTCTTTTACTTGGGTATGCTAAACGAGCAGGTGTATTATAATCGCAGATGTAGCACACATGATTGAAAGCATAAAGTGTGAATGTGTTTAAATTGATGTCAATGGGGAGTTATTGCACCGAATTCACGTAAATCTTGCAAAGAGCAACCTTTACACCACAAATGACGGACATTATACTGAAAAATATTTGTTCATATTCCAGTTCAATTTTTTGTTAATATTTGTTATATATTAATATTTGTTAATATTTGTTATATATTAATATTTGTTAATATTTCTTTATATTAATATTTGTTAATATTTGTTTATCAATATTTGTTAATATTTTAGTTCATCAATATTTGTTAATATTTTAGTTCAATATGTTGATTTCCGGTCTTTAATGGTGGAAAAATCTTTCTTTTTTTCAATTTAATAAAATGTTGTCGGAAGTTTAATTTCTTGAAAATATGCATTTTTGTCGAGGGTGTTCAACCTTTACATACATCCTGTATATTTAAAAAAAATACTCAATTTTAGGGGCTTTCTAAAACACGAAATGTATATAATGTTCCTATACTAAAATGATATGTCCCAAAGGTGGTCATAGCCAGGGGTGATAGTGGAGACAAGCTCGCACTGCCTAAGAAATACCTACGTGGCAAGCGTATCAAATAACCTCTGACATCTAAGTTCACCTCCAAGCCGGAGAATGTGCGAAGCGGATAACTGGCGTCTCAGAACGAGCTACTTCGTGTAGGTAGAGATCGACAGTCCGGGAAGGCAATCCGTTTAGCAGAAGGAAAACAATAATTTTAAAGCACTGCTGCCTAGCGGTCATATCCAACCACGGAAAAGGCTATGGAAGACAATTCAGACAGAAAACTAGAGTGGAGCCCCAAAAACTGTTTGCTGTTAACAGCTTTCCGGCAATTCCTGCAGCAAAGTTGTCTTCAAATATGACTATTCATTTTGTCTGTGTGTGGTATGGAGCATGGATGAATAGATTTTTCTAGAAAAAAAAAAGCTAATGCCACTATAATTTTTAAACTACAGCGCTTTTCATTGTTATTATAATGTTGTGACAACGTTGGGGATTGGAGTCAATTTGGGTTAAGGAGAAAATAGTTGATTTCAAAGTAGCAGTAACGTTGTCACAACGTCACATAAACCTTAACCCAAACACAAAGAATCTGCAAGAACCTATCGTTTTAGTTGGGATCCAAACGCACTCCATTAACTTCTTCGAGAATTATTTGGTTAAGCATTATTCTACAGAGAGTCGCTCTTATATTGACTAAACTTGGCCTGACTCAAGAACAGAAATATAAAACAAACATTAAATAAAATATTAAGTACAACAGAATATTTTATTACTCAGTGCTCTTGTGTCCTGACAGGGATGGAAAGTGTGAGATGGAGATCTAAAGACGCATTGGCATGACCAAGGACGCATTTCAAAGCTAACCAGAGTACTGAGAGACAGGAAAATGACATTGGAAACAAAGAAACGAGTGCTGGACTGTTATGTGATATTTGTCCTTCTGTACGGATGTGAATGTTGGACGGTCTCTTCAAAGATGAAAGAAGGACTGGAGGCAGTAGAAATGTGGTTTTACAGAAGGATGCCCAGGAAAATTTCACAAGTCAGTTCTTCAATACGGAAGTGAATGCTGGACAATGTCATCGAAAATGAGGACAAAACTTGAATCAGCGGAAGTGTGGTTCTACAGAAGGATGCTGCGGATATCGTGGACTGAGCATGCAAGCAACGATGAGGTGTTGGAAAGAATGGCAACAAAAAGAAAATTAATACTGAGCATCAGAAAGAGACAACTGAAGTTCCTGGGACACGCAATGAGGAAGGAGAGCCTGGAGAATCTGATACTGACTGGCCAGATAAAAGGAAAGAGAGACAGAGGAAGGCAGCGGATAACATATTTGCAGAGCCTGATCAGGTGGATGACGGAACGGGGGTTGCGAGGTGTAACAGGAGTAAACATACTAAGAGACACAAGAGATAGGGTGACGTGGAGAACCATGATCGCCTAAGTCCTGAAGGGACAGGGCACATAGAAGAAGAAGCTCAGGATACCACGTGAGCAATGATGAAGCGTTGGAGAGTATGCCAACGAGAAGAAAAATCATACGTAACATCAGGAAGAGACAGCTGAGGTTCCTGGGACACGTAATGAGGAAAGCGAGCCTTGAGATTTAATACTCACAGGACGGATACAAGGAATGAGAGACAGGGGAAAGCTGTGCGAGACCTATATGATATGCATGAGCAAATGGATGGCTTAGTGGGGTTTGGGAGAGATACCAAAGGAAAAATATTGAGAGCGAAAAGAGACAGAGCCAAGTGGAAGTCCATGATTGCCTACGTCCTTAAGGGACACGGCAAATAAAGAAGAAGCTCTAATTATTAAGCTTAGCTTTTTATAATTAAGTTCACTGAATGAAAGGATTGAGAGTAACTTAATTCTGAGTCATTGTTAAAATAATTTTTTAATGTAGTATGTGGTTTGTGATTTAAAAGAGAATATAATTAATTCTAATGGTTATACATAACATATCACTCAATAAGTCCCGGGCCTGACATATAGATAGTGCCACTAATAAAATATCCATATTTTTTAAGTACTAACCTTCAAATGGCACGTGATCAAATGTTGGCCCAATCGGATTGTTAGTTTACAAATTACAGTTATTTAAGTGAAGCTACTGTTGCAAATTTTCAAAACAATGAAAAAATCTGAATGCCATGTGTTGATAAAGCATTGCTTTATGATGGGAAAAATACTGTTCAAGCAAAGCAATGGTCTGATAAGTGTTATTCAGACACTGCTCTGTCGGAAACAATGGTTAAGAGGTAGTATGCTGACTTTAAATGTGGTCGTACAGACACAAATGATGCTGACCGCTGAGATTGCCCCAAATCGGCAGTTGCCCCCCAAAACATAAAAAAAAAATCTACAAACTCGTTTGGCCAATCGTAAATTGAAGTCGTGTGAGATAGCAGAAGAACTGAACATATCAAAAGGCAGTGTATTCAGCATTTTGCATGAACATTTGTCAATGAGAAAGTTGTGTTCAAAGTGGGTGCCGTGTTTGCTCACAGTCGAACAAAAAGAACAACGCGTCAACGATTCAGAGTTTTTGCGTAAATATGTGACAATGGATGAAACATGGATCCACCACTTCACTCCGGAGTCAAATCGGCAGTCAGCTGAGTAGTCAGCAGCGGGTGAAAACCGTCCTAAGTGACCAAAGACGCAAATATCAGCAGGCAAAGTTTTGGCCTCCGTATTTTTGGATGCGCAATGTATTTTATTCATTGATTACCTTGAGAAAAGAAGAGTCATCAATAGCGAATATTATATAGCATTATTAGTGCGTTTGAAAAAATATCGCCAAAAAAAACGGCCACAAATGAAAAGGAAAAAAAGTGATCTTTCACCAATACAATGCACCGTGTCACAAGTCGATCCCAACGATGGCAAAACTACATGAATTGCATTTCGAATTGCATCCGTATCCACCCTATTCTCCAGATCCTTCTCCCTGGCTGTTTGCAGACACCCGAGAGGTTTATTTCCCGAATACTACCACAGATATATCCCCGAAGAGGCCCCCATACCTTGAGAGAATATTAGGTCACAAACTCACACCTGACCTCAAGTGGAACTTGTACATAAGATATATTCCTGAAGACGCAGGTAAAATTGTCGGTTCCTTGAACTGCTCCTGAAAGTAGCTAACTCCTCCTGATATACTCTACCTTTACAAAATCTAGATCAAACCGAAAATAGAGTGTTGTCATATTTGGCCGGAAACTGCTCAGTTGTCACTTTACAGTATTGATAGAGTTAAAAAAGCGTTTCCGATTCCTTGTGGGAAAAGAATTATTTTTTACCCTCCAGTTTCTCCCCTCACAGGTGGGATGTGGCAAGCCTGTCACTACTCAACCGGTACTTTCATGGAAAGTGCTCGTACGGACTACATTGTAGAAAACCACCCACATTCACTCCTGTGAAGTGAGTTTCACTCGAACAGCTCCTTCTCGAAAACCACTGCTCTGTGGAACAGACTCCCCAGGGGATGTTTCCCTAATCACTAAAATCTTAACTTGTTCATGCTTAGAGTTACCCGTTATCTTCTCCATTATATTCTTCATTATATAAATCGTAACATGTAGCTCGAATGGTCGCCGGGCCTTGAACAGAGTGATGGTTACTGTAAAAAATATAAATAAAAAGAAAAGAAAAGAAAAAAGAAAAGAAAAGAAAAGAAAGAAAGAAAGAAAGAAAGTGTGTTTTTCACGTAGGTAGCAATACTTCATTTATTATGATAAATCTTCTACGTGCCGTCTTCCTTCAAAACATTGGCAATCATAGCTCTCAACAATTCAGTGACGAATTGTTTTTTATCCTCCAATCTCTCTATAGCGGGTGGGATGTGGCGAGTTCCCCCCCCCCCGGCTCTATAGCTACTTCCATGCAAAGTGCACAGACGAACCACATCCGTTTGTTTCGCCAGGTCAAACCTTCACGGCTATGGTCCGTCATAGCACTTACATCGTATCAAACCACGCACATTCACCCCGTATTTTATCGGGAACATCTTCTCGTGAACCACAGCTTTTGGACTACCAAGAGAATATTTTTATGAGTTTCTACAACCATTATTAACTAAATGTTGCAATCAGACAAGATCTAGGCAATTGAAGTCCTGTTACCCTTGGCTTGGCTCCCCCATGCTAGCATATCCTGTCAATCCAGGTATGGCTATCTAATAATGTAATGCTACAACTAGCTATACTTCTAGCTGAAATATATAGAGGCACTTATTTGACAGCATTTGGGAAACTCAAGTGTACTACAAACTACAGTCTAGGTTAGTAAACTCCAGCTACAAGTAGTACACTAAGTGTATAAATACACTGAACCCCATGCTGAACCTCATAGCAGTGATGTCACCAGTGTGCCCTGGTTGTTTTTTAACACCACTCTTATTCACGTAATATAATAGACCTTGATTGCATCATCTTAATATTTGATCAAAGACGTTGTCCAGCAATTTTTTTGACTTAAAACACTTTTTCCTTATAAAAATGTTTATTTCAAGTGGCTGACTTAAATTACTTGGCCTACCTGAAAAATAATGTGTTTCTACGACCTTTACTAACTGAAAGCGATCAACCAAGATCATAAATTGATCTTTTTTCCAAGAATTAATAATTTCAGTACAGCAAAAACGGTAGCTAACCATGAAAATCTAAGACCAATTTTTAAATCAGCAACGCCAAATTAGCTAGAAAAAGTGTTTTATTTCTTAGCACCCAAAATTGTATTTTGTGCTGATCTATTGTATTTAATGTAGTCTTAGTTTTTGATAATAATTTCTCTTTGATTTTTCACTACCTTGTCTATTCCGTGAACGTGTTTTTTTCTATTTGCCATCAATAGGCTGTCGTCTTGGTCTCTTTTGTTGTTAAGATTGTGATAAATGATAATAAATCAGGATTCTTTGAAGTTTTGAAAAGTGATTTAATGCCAAAATAAAAATCGTTAAAACAAAATATAATTTCCGTTTTAATTTCTTGGATGAGGAGTTTTCATTATTTACACTTTAAACATTCAGGCAATTGTCCTCATCATTGTTGTTGTTGCCACGGTGTTTCAGCCGAGGTGCTCTCCGGCATCGGCTGGGGTATATCGGAATAGGTACCCTACAAGTAATTCTAAGTTGAAACGTTCTTTTTAATCTACAGAGGAAGACATTTCGTTCCACTGCCCACGTCATGGGATATCTCGTCTAGTTTTTATTTTTAGTAATGCTGAGTTACTGCTCGCCGATTTCTACTGAGTCTAATTACACATTGTTCCACTGCCAATGTCTAGGGATATTTCGTCTAGTTCTTATTTCTAGTAATGCTCAGTTGCTTCTCGCCCATTTCTACTGAGCCTAATTGCACATTGTTCCACTGCCCAAGTTTAAGGATCTCTCATCTAGTTCTTAATTATAGTAATGCTCAGTTACTGCTCGCTGATTTCAACTGAGTCTTATTACACATTGTTCCACTGCCCATGTCTAGGGATATTTCGTCTAGTTCTTATTTCTAGTAATGCTCAGTTACTGCTCGCCGATTTCTACTGAGTCTAATTACACATTGTTCCACTGCCAATGTCTAGGGATATTTCGTCTAGTTCTTATTTCTAGTAATGCTCAGTTGCTTCTCGCCCATTTCTACTGAGCCTAATTGCACATTGTTCCACTGCCCAAGTTTAAGGATCTCTCATCTAGTTCTTAATTATAGTAATGCTCAGTTACTGCTCGCTGATTTCAACTGAGTCTTATTACACATTGTTCCACTGCCCATGTCTAGGGATATTTCGTCTAGTTCTTATTTCTAGTAATGCTCAGTTACTGCTCGCCGATTTCTACTGAGTCTAATTACACATTGTTCCACTGCCAATGTCTAGGGATATTTCGTCTAGTTCTTATTTCTAGTAATGCTCAGTTGCTTCTCGCCCATTTCTACTGAGCCTAATTGCACATTGTTCCACTGCCCAAGTTTAAGGATCTCTCATCTAGTTCTTAATTATAGTAATGCTCAGTTACTGCTCGCTGATTTCAACTGAGTCTTATTACACATTGTTCCACTGCCCATGTCTAGGGATATTTCGTCTAGTTCTTATTTCTAGTAATGCTCAGTTACTGCTCGCCGATTTCTAATGAGTCTAATTACACATTGTTCCACTGCCCACGTCATGGGATATTTCGTCTAGTTCTTATTTTTAGTAATGCTCAGTTACTGCTCGCCCATTTCTACTGAGTCTAAACGCACATTGTTCCACTGACCATGTCTAGGGATACCTCGCCTAGTTCGATTTTTTGTAATGCTTGCTAATTGCTAGCTCGTTTCCACTAAGCCCAAGTAAAACTATTACAGTGCCGACGCCTAAGGATATTTCTTCTGGTTCTTATTTTTTGTAATTTTACACAAGTTCAAATACACACTGTTTCACTAATTTCATTTGTGTTAAGGTCCTGGCATGACGGTAAACTGCATCAGGCAGCAAACCGTCTGATTGTGACGTTGTGAGTAGAATGTAACCGCCTCTTAATTGCTGTTGTTCCTAGGTATCCCACTGGCCCGGAGTGGCAGCACTTGTTAGGGTCTCAGTTTTGGACAAATAGCTAACTCCCTAAACTGAGACCAAAACACTATAAAAGTATGACAATAGACTTTTATAGAAAAGTATACATTTTTGAAGGGAAAAATTTATTATATTTTTGAAGGAAAATTTATTGCCAGCAATATATTTTAATACAAAACTAGAAAACATATTCAAGTTTCTAAATTAAAAAATATATATTTTTTCAACAAAATCTGACTAAATCAACCTTCTCACTATAACCAAACATTTTTTAAAAATACCTTAAAACACCACTTTTTTGGCATTAGAATTTGATATGCCGTTAAACAAAAGTCAAACTCAAACTCTTAAATGACCCATTGAGGTTGATTTGCCGTAAAACGCACCAAACCAAATCATTTTATTAAAGCTTCATCAGAGAATGAGATATGGAGCAAAAGAAGAAAATAAATTCTGGTATTTTTAACTTTTGTGTTGTTTGCTATTTGTTGGTCAGTCATGTTGCCCATACATTCGACTTATCAAATCATACTGACTTTTGTTTAACAAGACGAAAGCACGTGAAACATGGAATTCTTTCGTAAAACCTTTGAGAAATGTTTTTCTTCTATATCCTATATCCCTTCAGGATGTGAGCGGTCATGGCTCTCCACAACATTCTGTGCTTTGTAACTCTTAATAAAGTAGATACGTTTAATTTAATGAATTTCTCGATGCCAAATCTGCAAGAATTTATTTCGAATATCTCCAAGTTGGTCTCCAGTTATTCTTGTCACTCCTTTAATGATGCAATCTTCTTTACTCCAACCGACTGACTGAATCTCTCAAAGAAAATAGCGAGAAAGATAGCATTCACCGAATGAGTTCTTACACCAAAGATTCTATTCATCACAGTCCAGTCCTTGTTGATTGTTGCCCGAATTGCTAATAAATCTTTTCTTTATTCTTCTGAAATTTACAGCCACTCCTACACAGGTTTTTCTTAATTCAGCAACAATCTCAGCGTTACATTTTAGGATCCATTTAAATTAGTCACGGCTAATCTCGTAAATACGTGACTCAATAACAGGTTTGTTTAAAATTATGTCATTAGTAAGACATCGTTTTATTTTTTTTTACGGAGACGTAGTTAATGTCTGAGCACTTATCCTTTGGATATTTGGTGGAGTCATTTTTTTTAACATTTCCTCTTGCAAATGTCACGTCAGATACTAATATATTCTTCACTCAAATATGAATGATAATACGTTGAAAAAATTTTTTTTCTGAAAATGAAGAGGTTTAATTTTTATATATTTAAAATAAGTTCTTTCTTTTTCTTTACAACAGTTTATCACCTCTTGTATATATATATATATCGTGTATCGAGACAACAGATAATTTTCTAAACATATAATGTTAAATAATGTCATAACACATTACATTGCATTTAAATATATGGTTCTGTTAACATTTCGAGCTCTAACGTGGTGTGACGTCATAGAACCGCATTACAAATTTACGAACTGCTTTGCTATTTTTGGTAATTGTTGCCGTTGTTTAGCGGAGTTTTATGTCAACACAAAATAAAATCGTCGCTGATGGTGGATGTTTTTGTGTTAACGTCCTTGTAACCTCTCTGAAGATGGCTCATGTGAGCCTAAAGCTAAGAACCAACTTAATAAAAAATTATCCAAATGTTGGAGAATTTTTGTTTTTATTTTCGACTGAAATTTAAGCCAAAATGCGATGTTTTAGAACGGCCCATGATTAAACATAATAGACATTCACTGTCTCTTAATATGAATTAACGTTAGAATTAATATATGAATTAACGTTAGATTTCTGACCATAAGATACGAGTTCGAAAATCACTACCGTCTATTTGTTATGCGAATGTGGAAAAAACTTTTTTTTTAATATTAAGAGTTTTAATTTGTTTATACATTTATTATAAGTTCTTCCTTTTTAAATGAAATAGTATATAATCATTACATGACAAGACTTTTTACACAATTTTATCACCTCTTCTGCATATATATATATATATATATATAATCGCTCCTCCCCACTTATGATCAATTAGCATGAATCAGGCTAGTCTCCCTGGAGGCAAAACTCTGCGCCTTCTCGGGTTAACTCTCACAACAGACCTCAAGCGGAATGACTATATAGAATCCATAGCTAAATCCGCTCCTAAGAAAGTCGGTTCTCTGTATAGGGCCAAAGTTTTTCCCGTCTGAAACAATCCTGCACATATAAATCTACCATCCGCCCGTGCATTGAATATTACTGCCATATCTGGTCGGGTGCCTCTGCTATTCATCTAGGTGTCCTTGACAAAATTCAAATAATGTGATCGATCCCGACTTGGCAGCTCAGATGCAGTCACTTTCTCACCGGCGTAATGTTGCTTCCCTGTGTCTTTTCTACAAATACTTTCACGGCTTCTGCTCCGATGAACTTAGCTCACTCGTAACCCTCTGCAAAACAGTGGCAGTAAAATGCCTTGTTTGGGGCGATGCGATTATAAAAAAAGAAAAAAAAACATAATCTTGGAAGTTGGTTTCATAGATTCGCGGAAAGAATTTTTTCGAATTGAACTTTCTTCTCACCGATAGAATACGGAGTTAATGAGGGTGGCTCACGTCAATGTAAGTGGTATGGCGGGTCCTAGTAGTGAAGGTTAAAACTGATGGATCCATGTAGTTTGTCCAAGCATTTTTGTGGGAGTGACGATAGAGCAGTGTTTTATATCGTGGAATCAAGAGATACACAGTGAAATGTAGATAAACTACTTTATTACCAGAGGGGTACGACCAAGAGGTATATACAATATTTACATTTTCTCGCAGTCGTCGGTGTTACTGCACGAAGTCCGTGATAATGACAACTCACCGTGCTAAACGCACATTGTTTTTTATACATCCGGGCGACCGGATGTCACATGGTACGAGCCACGACACAACACAGTGAGAGACCCGTCACATCTTGCCTGTGAGAGAGAGGTTTTGGGGCGGAAAAAAGTTTGTCATTTGACTCGGAGATACTTTTGAAGTATCGAGACAGGTAAAGTGAAGACGGGTCAACTTCCGCCTAAATCTGACAACAGGTCTCTATTTCACACCTGTCTTGCTCCTGTAAACGTAGAAGATAGCATGAGGTGTCTGCTAGTTGCTGGAACCGGACAGGGTTCCGACCATTTTTCCTGCATCTAAGAGATGGAAAGTATATATGTATTCTACTTAAGATCAGGCGTGAGTTTAAGGTCCAATAACGCTTGGGCGATCATGTCTCGAAAAAGACATGACTAACTGGGCAAAGAATATTCCCGCAGTAGGATACTTTTACTTTCTGCGGTAGACTGGTTGCCAACCAAGGCTATAGAACTTTCTCTAGAGTATGTAAGCATAAATAGATGTTCGTTGTGGTGCAGTAGATATCGGCTCGGAACGAGAAATCGGAGAGACGAGTTCGAATTCCAGTTCAATTCGTTCCATCCACTTACACGCAAATATTCTAGGGACATGTATTAAACCGTATATTTTCCCTCTAGCTATGGGTTAAATAGAAGTACAGATTTGGTTTGCAATAATTCGACCACAGAAAGTAATGGCAAACTACTGCGGGGAAATCTTCTGCCCAATCAGTCATGTCTCTTTCGAAGCATGATCGCCCGAAGCGTGTATCACGTATGGCACTTAAGTGACTGAATATAATAGTTGAAAACATGATTAATGCTTCTCCTTGGCATAAAGTGGGGGATCGGTTTTTATTGTTATAAAGTAATAAACTGATCCCCCACTAATTACTACATAATAATGTAATACATATCTTCCCCCTCTAGCTATGAGCCAAATAACAGGACAGATTGGGTTCTATAGCCTTGACTGACAACAAGTCTACCACAGAAAGCAATGGCAACCTACTGCGGGATAATCTTCTGCCCAGTCAGTCATGTCTCTTTCGAAGCATGATCGCCCGAAGCGTGTATCACGTTGGCCCTTAAGTGACTGAATATAATATTTGAAAACATGATTAATGCTTCTACTTGGCATAAAGTGGGGGATCGGTTTTTATTGTTATAAAGTAATAAACTGATCCCCCACTATTTACTACTTAATAATGTAATACATATCTTCTCCCTCTAGCTATGAGTCAAATAACAGGACAGATTGGGTTCTATAGCCTTGACTGACAACAAGTCTACCACAGAAAATAATGGCAAACTACTGCGGGAAAATCTTCTGCCCAGTCAGTCGATCGCCCTAAGCGTGTAACACGTTTGGCGCTTAACTGACTGATTGACTGAATCTCTCAAAGCACGGTGCCTCCCCCAAGTGCCACCCATTCATCGTTCCCTGTGTATAGTTTGGAGTCCGATTAGTGATGATAGGATGTAACATTTGGTTTTCGAGGCATTTATTGTAACCACTCATTTTCTCCCTACTGAAAAATTAGTGTTAAAACAGATGAGAGATCCGTTGCCAAAATCTGATCATCAAAGGTTTTGAAATTGCACCCGGAAATCTTTGTATCATTGGCATAGATGTTGACAAATGATCTGAGTATATTCTTAAGTAGTTCATTAATGTAAAACAAAAATAGAGTTGGTCCGGGAAGGAAAGCCAGGAGAACGGCCAGGGTCCTAGAGGGCTGGTCGTTAATGATTCCATTCAGAGAACTGCCCGCTAGGAAAGACTTTATAATTGGAAGACTTTTTCAGTGATTTCATAGCTGAAGAGCTTTAGCAGAAAACCACACCTTGTCAATGCCCTTCGCAGTGTTTAATGCTATGGTCCTCGAGATATATTTGTCGTCAACAGCCTCACTAATTCCGTGAGTAATGGTAGTTCGGGCATCAGCAGTGGATCGGACCAATCGAAACACGCACTACCCGTCGCTGTAGAGGTCGTCGATGATCTATAGCCTCAAAAAGCTTACCGATGATGCTAAAGAGACTGATAGACATATACTGATTGAAAGAAAATCGTCCGCATGCGTTTTTGAAGACTGCGCATTCACTTTCAACTTTTCCCAGCCTTGGGAAGTGTTTCTCCTTCACGCAGAGGTTAAAAAAGATTGGGGATAATTTGGGGTGGGTATTCTTAAGATCAACTACAAGGAATATGGAGATGTGGAAGGCCATGAAAAGACACAGTACATAGAACAAGGGTCGGCAACCTGCGGGTCGGATCCGGCACGCGAAGGCATTTTGACAGGCCCGCGAACTTGATTACCAATGACTCTATTTTGAACATGAGAGACGAGGCTTTCGAATTCAACAAAAGGCCTGCTGTTATCTTCCTCTGATCCACCCAACCGAATTTGAATACTATGACCGCAAAAACACGATCAAAACCCAATCACCTCCATTTCTGCATAAAAAATTCAAAAAATAAAAATAAAACAAAAACTGAGAGCCGATTTGACCAACCGACCGGCGACAGACATTAGCCGGGGATACCTTCAAAGGGACAATGTTGTCTTAGTCGGCTTTCTATTTCATTCATTCAACAGCGACCCCGCATCGCTTACCCCTGGTACCTACCCTATGTAAGTTGCTGGAATCATTCAATGGGCCATGTTCTTAACTCATCATACCCCCTCCTTTTCTCAAAGTCTCGGTTGATTTTTTTCACTTTTTTGACGTTCCTTGAGGAAAAGTAATTTTTGTTAGATGTTTTTTAATTTTATATTTTCTTTTGTTTTTCTGATTTCTCAATGTTTAGTTTCATCATGGTTTTAGATATTTAGGTTAACAGAGGTCTGCACATGTCAGTCAGTTAAGTGCCATACGTGATACACGCTGGGGCGATCATGTCACGAAAGAGACATGACTGACTGGGCAGAAGATTATCCCGCAGTAGGTTGCCATTGCTTTCTGCGGTTATTTTCCTTAATTTTTCATTAATGGCCATCGTCCGGCCAGTGACTCGTCATTAAAACACGATCCGGCCCGCGGGGTCGAATAATTTGCCGACCCCTGACAGAGAAGAAGAAAACGATGGTTGCATTGCATTCAGGAGTGAATCAGAGTTGGTTGACTATTTTTTTTTTTTTTTCAAATTCATTTTGCTTAAAATTCTCCATTCAAGAAAGGATCTATTCAAAGACTAGGGCAACAGTTTTAGTGGAAACATGCTTGAAGTATTTGAGAGAAGAGCATCCGACATTTTTTTTAATCATTTCACCTCAAGCAAGGCATTCCACTTCCACTATTGCGCAGGGGTTTCTATAGGGGAAAGTGATGAGAAAGAGTGGTTATATATAGGAAATCTCAGAAGGGGGGTGATAGACGAGTAAGGATATTGAGGATGAAGGTTGGGTAGATTGGAAGAGTGTTTGAGAGAATGGATGCGAATTAGTGTGTTAGAAGGTGTCTATTGACCTTACATTTAAATTCCTGGAGATTGCAGCTGTTGGGAAAGCAAGTATATGGAAGGGAATTCCACAGGCGGGAAGTGCGAGAAAAGAAGCTCTTGGAGTAGAAATTGCGGTTACATATGTTTGAAAGTTGCCCTAGCCTGCCTTCGTGTAGCGAAAAACCGTTTTATGGAACGGGAAATCAGGGGATGCCTTTTGTTTGGCATCAGTCCGGGTACTAACTAAGGAATGGTCAGGTGTGCTTAGGGGGAGGAAACTTTTGCTAAGCACCTATCAGGCCAGGATATTAGAAAGAAGTCGAGGAGGTTTGCTTGATATCCCGTCGTTTCAGGGGCGTGGTTGGGTTCTTCAAGGATCTGGGTTAGTTCTTAAGTAAGAGCAAAATCTCTGATATCTGCCTTCTTCGTCAAATTTATTCGAGTTGTCTGACCACTCTTGTAACGGATGTTGAAGTCACTGCAGGTATGAACGCTAACTGAGAGAAATTTGGTGAGGATATCCTCAATATTCTCAGATATTGAAAATTTCTGTCCAAAGACCGACGGGGAGCGAAAACGAATATCGTAGTGGATAAATGCTACAAGAAAGCGTACATATACGAGATTTAAGCAAAATATTTAAAAAGAAAATTTTGTTTAAAACGAGTAAAATATTACGAAACTGTTTTTGTTTTAATAAGAAGAAAGTCAATGAAAGCCACTAAGATGTAGATGGTTCAGTCAGTCAATTAAGGGCCTTACGTGATACACGTTTTGGGCGATCATGTCTCGACGTGACTGACTGGGCAGAAGATTATCCCACAGTAGATTGCAATTACTTTCTGCGGTAGACTGATTGCCAACCAAGGCTATAGAACCTAATCTGTCCTGTTATTCGACTCATAGCTAGAGGGGGAAGAAATATATTATATTATTAAGTAGTAATTACTGAGAGATCAATTTATTACTTCATAACAATATAAACTGAACCCCCACTTTATGTCCAGTAAAAGCCTTAATCATGTTTTCAGCGATTACTTTAAGTCAGTCAGTTAAGTGCCATACGTGATACACGCTCTGAGCGATCACGTCTTGAAAGAGTCATGACTGACTGGGCAGAAGATTATCCTGCAGTAGATTACCATTACTTTCTTTCGTAGACTGGTTGCCAGCCAAGGCTATAAAACCCATTCTGTCATGTTATTTAACCCATAACTGGAAGGAAGAGACGTATTAATACTTTTCCCAAGGTTATTTGTGCGTAACTGAATAAGAGGAATTCAACAGGAATTTGAACTCGGCTCCCTGATTTGTCGTTCCAAGTCGATATCCACTGCACCACAACGCTCAACCTGACTTAAGCTAGTACTGCGCGTGAATTCATTAAATCTAGGTATTGTAAAGGAAAGTTCTTCTTCTTCTTCTTCTTCTTCTTCTTCTTCTTCTTCTATGTGCCCTGTCCCTTCAGGATGTAGGCGATCATAGTTCTCCACGTCTCCCTATCCCTTGTGGCTCTTAGTATGTTTGCTCCTGTTACTCCTGGCAACCCCCGTTCCGTCATCCAGCTGATCAGGTCCTTTAAATATATTCTCTGCTGCTTTCAGTCCACGATATCCGCAGCATCCTTCTGTAGAACCACATTTCCGCTGCTTCCAGTTTTGTCCTTATTTTCGATGATATTGTCCAGCATTCACTGCCGTATTGAAGAACTGATATCACATAGCCATCCAGCATTCTTTTCTTTGTTTCTAGTGAAATTTTCCTGTGTGTTAGTACTTTACTCAGCATTTGGAACGCGTCCTTTGCCATACCAATTCGCCTTCGGATCTCTGTGACGCACTTTCCATCTCCTGTTAGAACACTTCCTAGGTATTTAAAAAAGTTCATCAAAACAATTACCATGAACGAATATAAATAAAGTATTATCGAATGACTGGAACAATGATTGTAACTAGCTAGGTTATTAGATAGGAAAATTGATGACTATCTTGTTTTATCCTCTTTGGCTATATGCCATATTAAATGCATTATCAACATGAATAAATATGATTAGAAAGTTCGTTAGTATTGTAGGTTTAAACACTGTAATTAAATATAGCGTAGGATTTGCAATGTTCATTGGCAAAGAATAATTCAAAGATCACAGACAAAGATATTTTGACTGGTTTGACTAAGCCTGGTATCAAAACACCTTGGCTGAAATTCTATCGAAGGTTACGTAATTCTGAACCCCTAGAAAATGACCAAATAAGAGCTCACTTCTTCAATCAAAGAACGTCAAAGATCGTCCAGATTACGCTCAGCGTCGTCTTGATAGACTTAAGTGCCATACGTGATACACGCTTTGGGCGATCATGTCTTGAAAGAGACATGACTGATTTCGCAGAAGATTATACTGCAGTAGGTTGCCATTGCCTTCTGCGGTAGATTGGTTACGAGCCAAGGCTATAGAACCCAATCTGTCCTGTTATTTGACTCATAGTTAAAGAGATGTATTATATTATTAAGTAGTAATTAGTGGGGGATCAGTTTATTACTTCATAGCAATATAAAACTGATCCCCCAATTTATGAAGCCTTAATAATGTGTTCAACTATTCAGTCAGTCAATTAAGTGGCATAGATGATAAACGCTTTGGACGAATATGTTTCGAAATAGACATGACTGACTGGGCAGAAGGTTCTCCCGCAGTAGGTTGCCATTACATTCTGCGGTAGATTGTTTACCAACCTACAGAACCCAATCTGTCCTATTATTTAACCCATAACTGGAGGTATGAGAAGGATTAATATCTTTCCCAAGGGAATTTTTTGCGTAAGTGAATGCAAGGAATTCAACTGGAATTCGAACTCGGCACTCTGTTTTCTCGTTCCGAGTCGATATCCACTGCACCACAACGCACATTAGAAGAAAAATAACAATAAGTATTGTATTGTCCGGTAAATTCGTGCCCATGTTTGAGGAAAATTAAGATTTTTCTGCACTAGGTTGCCATTACATTTTGCGGTGGTCTGGTTGCCGACCAAGGCTATAGAACCCAATCTGTACTACTCTACTACTGAATTCTTTTATGCAGATTAGTCATTTATGTACCATACGTGATATACGCTCGAGCGATCAGGTCTTGAAAGTGACATGACTGACTGGGCAAAAGATTTTCCCGCAGTTGGATGCCTTTACTTTCTGAGTAGTCTAAATACCTAGGAAGTGTTCTAATAAAAGACGGAAAGTGCGACACTGAGATCCGAAGGCGAATTGTCTTGGGGAAAGAGGCATTCCAGAAGTTGAGTAAAGTATTAAGAAACAGGACAATTTCACTAGAAACAAAGAGGAGAGTACTGGAATGCTATGTGATGTCGGTTCTTCAATATGGCAGTGAATGTTGGACAATATCTTCGAAGATGAAGGAAAAACTTGAAGCAGCTGAAATGTGGTTCTACATAAGGATGCTGCGGATATCATAAACCCAGCATGTGAGCAATGATGAGGTTTTGGAAATGAAGGAGGCCAAAAGGAAATTAATACTGAGCATCAGGAAGAGACAAGTAAATTTCCTGGGACATGCAATGAGGAAGGAGGGCTTGGGAACCTGTTACTAACAGGCCAGATAGAGGGAAAAAGAGACAGGGGAAATCAGCGGATAACATATTTGAAGGGCCTGATCAGGTGGATGACTGAACGAGGGTTGCATGGTGTAACAGGAGAAAGCGTGCTAAGAGCCACCAGGGACAGGGAAATGTGGAAAACCATGATCGCCTACGTTCTGAAGGGACATGGCACATAAAAGAAGAAGTTACTATCCAAGGCTAAAGAGCTATACTTCTATTCAATTCTTTTATCAGTCAGTTAAGTGCCATACGTAATACCCACTTAGACGATCGTATTTCTTTTGATTACTGATTGGGCAGAAGACTTTCCTGCAGCAGGTTGCCGTTATTTTTACTGTTTAATGAACTTTACACGGTTTATCCACATTTTCGACCGCAATATACAATATCAAATGGCGGAGTTACCAAGTACCTAATAATATACGTAAGAAGTCAACCATCCGTCCGTGCATGGAGTACTACTGCCATTTATAGTCAGGTGCCCCTGCCGTTCTCCTCAGTGTTCTTGACAAGCTCCAAAGGAGAGACTGTAATGTGATAGGTACTGATCTGGCGACTCGACTGCAGCCACTTCCCCATCGTCGAAATGTGGCCTCCCTTTGTCTTTTCTATAAATACTTTCATGGATTCTGCTCGGACGAGCTTAAGTCACTGGTGCCTCCTCAACAGGTGTTTACTCGTGCAACCAGACTGGCAACTGGGTCCCACCAATTCACAGTCAGGTTAGCCAAATGCAGACGACAATTCTACTCCTGCAGCTTCTTCTCTCGCACTTCCCGCCTGTGGAACTCGCTCCCGTATTCTTGCTTTCCTGACGGCTACAACCTCCAGAAATTTAAATGCAAAGTCAATACTCATCTACTAACCACTGGCCTCTAGCTCTCTCCCCTCCCCTGTATAACCTTCCATTTCTCTCCACGTATGTATCTGTCATCGCACCTGCTTTCTCAGCTTTCTATTGTTCCTTTCTAACTAGTTTGTACTCCTCACTCTTTTCTAATTAATTTTTTTACATTTATGTAACCCCCTGCACATCAATGGCGTTTCCGCCTTGCTCGGGGTGAAATGATTAAAAAAAAATCTATAACATACGCAAATAGTTAATAATTTCTTCATAACTCAAGAGAGTTGTTGATTTTGAATTGCATCAATGGTCGGTGTCAAACTGCTCTTAAAATTTTGAAATTGAGAGGCAGGTTATCTTGACAGTTAGACTCTTTGAGCATCACGATCTTTTCATCTCTCATTTCTTCCTATTATTTGGTTTTACGTAGAATTTAAATCAGCTTAAGAAATATTACATATACACATGTACATGTATGTTGAACGCATTTAAGTATTTTCATTGAAAATATTGGTCCATCTTTTGAGTGCGTAGCTGTTTGATCTTTCGGCTTATTATCAAAATAGTAAACACATTCGAGGTCATCTGGAACCGAGAGCTGCAAAATGATTATTTGCAATTTCAAATGATATTTGACCTGAAAGCCTTTAATTTACAGCAAAGATGACAATGCCATATATATATATATATATATATATATATATATGAAATATATGAACATTATTTTTTATCGATTTGATATCAAATGGTAGCTTCCCCTATATAGTTTTGATATCAAATGGTAGCTTCCCCTATACAGATAGGGGTCGCAGGTTCGAATCCTGCTGAATGGCACACATTTTCGTAATAAAAAATTATCGTAAATCATCAGGCCGCTAAGATAAAAAAAATATATAATACTGTTTCATTAAAACAGAATATCTACTTAAATATGAGTATCGATAAAAAATAATGTTCAAACAATTCATTTCAAATTGTCGGTTGCTTATAACCAAGTTTCGTTAAAATTCGTTGATTTCACACACACACACACACACACACACACACACACACACACACACACATATATATATATATATATATATATAAAATAAAAAGTGTGAGAAGCCGTGAACGGTTTCTTTAAAATGTATGTTTATTGTTTTGGTATTTATACAAGTTATGAAGTATTAATTGTTCATGGTGTGCGCTATCATGAACAATTAATACTTCATAACTTGTATAAATACCAAAACAATAAACATACATTTTAAAGAAACCGTTCACGGCTTCTCACACTTTTTATTTTATACTAATTACTCTCATTGGAACAACCCTATTCCTTTATTCTATCTTTCTATCTATCTATCTATCTATCTATCTATCTATCTATATATATATATATATTACGGAAATTAACGAAACCGACAATTTGAAATTATTTGTTTGAACATTTTTTGATCAATACTCGTATTTAAGGAGATATTCTGTTTATAATCAAACAAGATTATATATTTCTTTCCGTCGGCCTGATTATTTACGATAAATATTTGGGGCGAAAATGGGTGTCATTCTCGATCACGAATGACCAACAATCTAAACGAAGTCAAATTAAGCTTATAACACAATATTCGATTCCTCGTAATAACCATCTCTGCTCTGAAATGTATCGTAATGTCAACAAATATAAACATGTTACGTAAATCAACGAAGATTAACGGAACTGGTTATAAGCAACCGACAATTTGAAATGATTTGTTTGGACAGTATTTTTGATCGACACTTGTATTTAAGTAGATATTCTGTTTTATAATCAAACAGTATTATATATTTCTTTCTACCGGTCTAATTATTTACGATAAATTTTTGTTACGAAAAAGGTTCAAATCCTGACGAATGACATATTTTCATAACAAAAATTTATCGTAAATAATCAGGAGGACGGTAGAAATAAATATCTAATACTGTTTGATATCTACTTAAATACGAGTATCAATCAAATATATATATATATATATATATATATATATATATATATATATATATATATATATATGAAATTATTTGTTTGAACATTATTTTTGATTGATACTCGTATTATATATATATATATATTACGTATGCGTATCGGTGTAACGGAATATCTGGACAACTTAATTTGGTAGGCATGCGCAGACGTGCTCGAAACATCTGCGTGTTTTCACAAGCCTTTCCATCAGATACAATTTAAAACTTCATGATGAAGAGAAAGCGGTAAAACGGGAATGTTGAATCAGAAGATAGAGAAAAGACTAAAAGAATTTGAGAAGCAGACAATATGAATGCATGTTGTTTTTAGAGTAGTAAAAAGACGGGGTGTTATTTACAATAGTCTCAGAAGTATTAATGCGATATGAACAGGGAGAATTTGCGAAGAGGAGTAAAATAATGAAAAAGTGAAAGGCTTGGGAGAACGAATAAATTACGAACGGATAAGAAAGAGAAGGAAGTGAAGACACGGGAAGAAGAAGAGAATCATAGAATAATTCTGCTTGTTCCTTCCTTAGTTAGTTAGTTACTTAGTTCCTTCGTCCGTGACGCCACTGAAGAAAGATAACACACTTACTCTCTACACAAGCTTTTCCTTCCCCTCTATCTTTTTATAATAAACGCTACACTCCTCAACCTTTCTCTCACCTTTGCCAAGCGGAAGGGTAGTAAAGAGTGAGAGAGTAGGAGGAGAGAGCCTATAGCATTACCGTAGCAGTAGCAGCTTAAGCTGGTGGTTGTAGCAGTAATTATGTGTGTGTATGTGTGTGTGTACTATACAATATAGTAAAAATAGGTAGGTTTGTTGTCGTTTCCTGCGACCTAATAACGACATTTCTGGTCTCTACACCTTTGGCCATTACTCAGTTGGTCTTTTCTGTTTACAATGGGTACAGGAGCCATGATTTTTCAGTAATAAAAAAAACAAAATTATCTTTTAAAATCTCTCACAAAATAGCGTACAGTATTTTGGTTATGGTTTGTGCATACACCACTTAATATAATATAAGATTACAGTAAAGGAACCTCTATGGACATTAATTTTATAGTTATTTTAATAAAATTACACTGTGTGTTATTATTATTTTATTATCCAATACCTTTATGTTTGAAGACATTACTATCATTTGTTGCATGACAAAGCAAAATTTTTTCCAGGAAATCATAATTATCCTTCTGTGGAAATTCCACGGGTTCTGCTAGTGAAGATAACTGGAGGGACGGAAGAAAGAAAGAAAGAGAGAGAGAGAGAAAGAGAGAGAGAGAGAGAGAGAGAGAAGTTGGAAGAGGAAAAAGAGAGAAAAAAGAAGAAAAAAAAAGAAGATTGAACAAAGACGGGAAGTGCGTAAGACGTATTGTGTAAAAAGTAAGATATTCATCAGAAACTGAACAAAGTGAAAGCGAGGAGGGTTAGGCCAAAGGATTATGGAGGAAAAAGAGAAAAGGACGACCGAAGAAAACTGGTCGGAGGAATAGGAGGATGAACGATGTTAGAGAAGGAAGAGAGGGGAAAATTTAAGAGAAGGAAAATAAGCTAAAGAACAGAACATTAGAAGAGGAAGAAGAATAAGGTGGCCAAATAGGACTGGTCAGAGGAGCAGGAGGACAATGGAAATTGGAGAGGACATAGAGAAAGAAAAATTTAGGAGAAGGAAAATAGGCTAAGGAACAGGGCTTTAGAAGAGGAAGAGTAATAGAGTAACCGAATAAAACTGGCCAGATCGGAAGGAGGACGAAGGAAGTTCAAGAAGGAAGAGAGAAGAAAATTTAGGCTGAGGGTAATAGGCTAAGGAACAGGGCTTTAGAAGAGGAAGAGGAATAGAGTAACCGAATAAAACTGGCCAGATCGGAAGGAGGACAAAGGAAGTTCAAGAAGGAAGAGAGAAGAAAATTTAGGCTAAGGGTAATAGGCTAAGGAACAGGGCTTTAGAAGAGGAAGAGGAATAGAGTAACCGAATAACACTGGCCAGATCAGAAGGAGGACGAAGGAAGTTCAAGAAGGAAGAGAGAAGAAAATTTAGGCTGAGGGTAATAGGCTAAGGAACAGGGCTTTAGAAGAGGAAGAGGAATAGAGTAACCGAATAACACTGGCCAGATCAGAAGGAGGACGAAGGAAGTTCAAGAAGGAAGAGAGAAGAAAATTTAGGCTGAGGGTAATAGGCTAAGGAACAGGGCTTTAGAAGAGGAAGAAGGATACGGTGAGCGAATAGGAGTGGTCAGAGGAACAAGAGGACGAAGGAAGTTCAACAAGAAAAAGAAAGGAAGAGGGTAATAGAAGAAGAAAGGTGAAATTGTGGAGATTAAAGAAAATTGGGGATAAGCGTGAAAGAAACGTTGGAAAAAGAACAGAAAGAGAAAAATGGAAAGATAAAAAGAGTGGTAAGTAGGAGAGAAACGAGAAAAAGGAAGCAGTAGGAAAGTTGAAAATGAGGCTTAGAATGATGGAGGGAAATTAAAAGAAGAGAATGAACTAAAAAGTGTCGGAGGAATAGGCGTAGTGCAGCAGTAAAGCTGTATGATCAGAGCGAGAAGCAAATGTACTGAAAGGAGGGACAAGAAGGGAGAAAGATGGATGCAAGGGAGAAATGTATCTCGGCAGGAGGAGGAGAAGGAGGAGGGTTCCGAAAGAAGAGTGAGGGTGAACAAGGTAGAAAGCAAGCAGGGTAGGGAGGGCCGAACGAAGAGAGAAAAGAAACAACAAAAGAATAGGAGGTCGTCGAGAATTAAACGAAGAGACGGAAAAAAAGAAAGAAAAAAAAAAGGAAAAGAAACTTGAGGAGAAAAACGAAGAACAGGTGAATAATCAGAGGAAAAAAGAAAATATAGTCTTAGAAATTTTTTAAAAAATAATTGAAAGAAGAAAAATCAAACAAAAAAGACATTGTCACATAGAAAAGAAAAAAGTTACAACCACTTGGGGGTAAAATAGAGCCTCTTTTATGAAAATCAGGATTATTTATTTGTTTGTTTGTTTGTTTGTTCATAGGAAAATTATTTGATAAAGCTGACCCATAAAAACCCGACAAAATAAATTTTTACCATGAATGATTCATAATGACCTCTGGACATTTTTAATCAGTGTAACTACTTCACACACCGTTGATTAACACACGCACATTCACACACACACACACACACACACACACACACACACACACACACACACACACATATATATATATATATATAGAGAGAGAGAGAGAGAGAGAAAGAAAGATATGAATAAATATTATATATATAAATATATAAATAGATATATATATAAATATTGATTATTAGCGTCTATACAAAGAAGGGCGCACACGCACGCGCCATACACACACAAATACACACTGCAGGCTATGTGTTTGGGTCTCTATATTTAATAATTAGTGAGTTTCAGACATTTTTTAGTTTAATTAAATCCGACTAAGCTAGGATGGTGAAAATATTTAACTCATTAACAGATGGCGTCAGCTCTTTCAGAAACGACTGTCAGCTAAAAGTTAGAATCCGCTATCTTCAGAGATTAACATTAACCAACAAATTTCGATTCTGTAAAGAGAGCTACAACGTTAAGGAAACTTTACACAGTTATTGGTTAATTTTATATTTATTATTATTATTATTATTATTATTATTATTATTATTATTATTATTATTGTCATTTTCACCATATTTCAATTTCTGCTATAGTCACTCTACTTACCAAGTCTGCGGAAAGACCTAAGGCAGGTCGTGATGTGTTGTTATGGCTAAATTGCGTTTGTTTTTCTCTCATAACATCACTAGCGTTACACGGAGAAAGTTCTCTCAGTGTGTAGGCTGTACTTATCAAGACAATTTTTTGTATATCTCTTACGCTAAGCTATCCAGGAATACTTTCAGTGTTGTTTTGTTCATTTTCTATCATTCCAAGCTCACCAACTATCACTGACACTATTCATATTTTAATTTCCACATTTTTCTATCTCAATTTTCAGGTTTTTATACGTTAATAGCAGTTCAAATTTATTATTATTATTATTATTATTATTATTATTATTATTATTATTACCTTGTCATTTTTCATCATATTTCGATTTCTGCTATGGTCACACTACCTACCAAGTTTGCGGGAAGACCTAAGGCAGGTCGTAGTGTGTCGTTATGGCTCTATTTCATGTTTTTATATCTCCCCTATCATCCCTAGCGTTACGTAGACAAAGTTCTCCTTAGTGTGTGGGCTGTACTTAATAAGACAATTTTTTGTATATCTCTTAAGCTGGGGTTTCCAGGGATTCTTTCAATATGTTGTTTTGCTCTATTTTTATCATTCCAAGTGCACCTACTATCACTGGCACAACTCTTGTCTTCAATTTCCACATTTTTTCTATTTCAATTTCCAGGTTTTTCTATTTTTCGAATTCTTTGGTACAGAACATTCAGAATGTGCGTTGTGGTGCAGTGGATATCGACTCAGAGCGACAAATTGAGGAGCCGAGTTCGAATTCCAGTTGAATTCACCGCATTCACTTACGCACAAATACCATTAAGAAAGGTAATCCGTCTCTTCTCTCCAGTTATGGGTTAAATAATAGGATATATTAGATTCTATAGCCTTGTCTACCGCAGAAAGCAATGGCAATCTACTGCGGGATAATATTCTGCCTAGTCAGTTATGTCTCTTTTAAGACATGATCGCCCAAAGTGTGTATCATGTATGGCACTTAAATGACTCATTGAATATAATAGTTGAAAACTTGATTAAGTCTTCTACTGGGCATAAAATAGGGGATCATTTTTATATTGTCATAAAGTAATAACCTGATCCCCCACTAATTACTTAATAATATACATCTCTTCCCCCTCTAGCCATGAGTCAAACAACAGGACAGATTGGGTTCTATAGCCTTGGCTGGCAATCAGTCTACCGCAGAAATCAATGCCAGCCTACTGCGAGATAATCTTCTGCCCAGTCAGTTATGTCTCTTTCGAGACATGATCGCCCAAAGCGTGTATCACGTATGGCACTTAACTGACCGGCAGAGCATTCTAAGATTAAATGGTCTGGGGTATTTGTCACAGAACCTGCATTTTAGATCCACGTTATTATATATGATATTTGCCTGAAAGTTCCTTGTGAAAAGATTCCGGTGTTGTGTTATAAGAATAAAAACTTCAGTCTCAGACTTTAATCCAGATGCTCTTAATCATCGATGAGTTACAACTCATCATTTAATTTCGGGTTCATTTGCCCGTTTTGGATACTTGTCTTTCCAATGTTGTTATTGCAGCTTGACTGGCGCTGCCCTCTTTCGTTGGTTTCACCTTTGAGATCGTGTAGGTCTTTGTCTATTCTGCCATTAGGGTAAAACATGCGGGACATGGCAAAACTGGTTGCATCAGGCTATCGGTTGCTTGTTCTGTTAAGGTCCGATTTTATTACGTAAGCCCGTATGACCCTTCTCTCTTTCGTTGGTTTCACCTTTGAGATCGTGTAGGTCTTTGTCTATTCTGCCATTAGGGTAAAACATGCGGGACATAGCAAAACTGGTTGCATCAGGCTATCGGTTGCTTGTTCTGTTAAGGTCCGATTTTATTACGTAAGCCCGTATGACCCTTCTCTCTTTCGTTGGTTTCACCTTTGAGATCGTGTAGGTCTTTGTCTATTCTGCCATTAGGGTAAAACATGCGGGACATAGCAAAACTGGTTGCATCAGGCTATCGGTTGCTTGTTCTGTTAAGGTCCGATTTTATTACGTAAGCCCGTATGACCCTTCTCTCTTTCGTTGGTTTCACCTTTGAGATCGTGTAGGTCTTTGTCTATTCTGCCATTAGGGTAAAACATGCGGGACATGGCAAAACTGGTTGCATCAGGCTATCGGTTGCTTGTTCTGTTAAGGTCCGATTTTATTACGTAAGCCCGTATGGCCCTTCTCTTTCGCCGTTTTGGCCTTAGAGATCGTGTAGATCTTTGCCTTTACCGCCATGAGTGAATCTACAAAAGTTTGACCTCCAGACGGCTTATCTCTTGAGATCACTGGGGCATACAAGCCCTCTGCTATGACAAGGAACGACAAAATATATTTCAAGGCGGATGTCGGAGTCAACATTTTTTTTTTTTTATCAAATCTACCACTTTGACAACAATAAAGAAACGAATCAATATAAAAATAGGTAATTGATGTATAAAATTATCATTAAATATATGAGAACATTTTTATTATTGTTGTTGCTAAAAATAATTACTTGGGAGATAAACACTAAAGGAAGAAACTCATTAGTAAACCAACCGTAAAAATAATAAAATAAAATACCTTTACGACTTGAAATCCATTTTTTTTTATCGTTTCACCCTAAGCAAGGCGTTAACGCCACTGATTTGGAGGGGGCTACATAAAAGTAGAAAAATTAGATAGGAGGAGAGTAAAAAGAAAGACGAACCAGTTAGAAAAGAGCAAGAGAAAGATGGAAATACAGGCATGATGACAGTTGCAAAGGTGGAGAGAAAGGAAAGGATATACAGGTTGATGAAGAAATAACTAGAGTCAAGTGGTTAAGAGATGAGCGTTGACATTGCATTTAAATTCCTGGAGGTTGTAGCCATCAGGAAAGCAAGAATATGGAAGAGAATTCCACGCGCGGGAAGTGCGAGAAAAGAAGCTGGTGGAGTAGCATTGTCGTCTGCATTTGGTTGATCTAATTGTGAGTGGGTGGAACCCAGTTGCCAGTCTGGTTGCACGAGTAAACATCTGTGGTAGGGGCACCAGTGAATTAAGTTCGTTGGAGCAGAAGCCAGGAAAATATTTATAGAACAGACAGAGGGATTTAGCTATTGACTCAGTGTAATGGTTCCACTGAGATCGGAAGAGACGGTAAGGCCGAGGAAGCGCAGTGTATTGCTCTCAGGGAGACTGCTTGGTTCATGCTTATGGGAGGCAGGAGAGGTTGCCTGTGATGATTGACAGACAGCAGTTTCGTCTTAGACGCACTGGAGAATATGCCGTTGTCCTTAAAAATATTACGTTTCTAAAATCAATAAATAAGAGAAGGATAGAAATATAAAGTCATACACAAATCTTTTTAAAATGTTTTAATGATAGGGAAAAAAATCGATGATACTGAACCAATAGACACAAAAAAATAAACAAACAAAACAAACATTACAACTGGAAATGCATTTTCTACATTAAAAAATAATAATACATGTAGATGTTTATTAATTGTCGGTAACTTAGTGTCGTGGACCCGGTTAACGGCTCAACAAGAACAATACAAAAACAACCAAAATAGGAAATAACGAATATATATTAAACACGGCAAAATATAACACTTGGAAATTTGTTAGTAGAACGATAATACGGGATAGTGTGTAATACTATGATTCGACCCTCGAACTGGGACTCGTAATGGTCGTCTCAGTAACAGCGTTTGTAGACGACTCTCGGCTATGTTCAGGTCGTTCTCCTCATGCTAATTCCTGGATATTTCCTTAGGCTACTTATTCTCACCTCTTATGAGGGGAGGCATATGTAATGGTTGGAAGAGATAATTCCGTTGGAGGTGATGCCGCCATGACACTTAGATATTTGCTGATTCGCACTAGCGATCCATGACAAAATTCATTGAACATTCTAGATATTCACATCCAGATTATGATGATTAACAACCAGACACTTGGAGCAACACAATCTTTCCATCTCTTATTTCTTCCTTTTATTTGATTTTGCGTACGATTGAGATCAACTTAAAAATATTACCTGAATAGATGTGTGCGCATGTTGGCTGCATTTAAATATCACTATTGCAAATCTTTGCTGACAGTTTGATTGCCTGATATTTAAGTTGAGATTTATCGCGAAATGAATCAAGTTATACGTATGAAATCGGTAAATGTACAAAAACTTTTAATATTTAATCATGAATAATTGTAAATAATTGAAAAAATAATTTTATGCCAAAAATTAATGCTACTAATTTGGATAATAGTCACTTGCGTACCGTTTTTAAGCTATAACAGTTTCTAATTTTGTGGTGTGGCATCTTTTTATTAAATTATCTAAAATTTACAGAGATGTTCTGATATATTTTATGTACGGAAACTTAGATTTCGTTTTGAATCTTTAATTTTTTCTTGTTTTTACACGTTTTTTATTAAATTTATTTAATAAGTTTTCAATTGGATTGAGGTCGGGATTCTGTAAAGACAAGGCAAATCTTTTATAATCTTATTCTTTTTATTTAATAAATGAAATGCTAAATTATTCAAGCAACTGGCCCTGATGAGCGTTTTCCGTGAGAAACTTTTGAATCGGCTAATAAGTCATTTTTCTTGATTTATTGACCACTAATTATTCACAAGACATTTTTTGTTAGAAATTCTGATAATTTCCAAGTATTGTTTCACTATTATTATTATTAGTAGTAGTAGTAGTATTATCAGCTGTTCTTGTAGTAGTATCATTATTATTAGTAGTAATATTTTGACAAGTATTAAAATTATTATTGTTAACAGTAGTATTAGTATGAGGATTATTGTTATTTTTTATTTTTATTTGCTTTGATTTTTGTTGTATACACATTTCCTTCCGGGTCCCAACCAGAGACCTAAGGTTAGAAATGACTTCATGACATCTTCCACTGATAATGTTTTTTAAAAAAATAGCGGCTTAAGATCCCATAAATGTGATGAAGCTCTTTGTTATGTGTTAGTTCTTCTTCTTCTTCTTCTTCTTTTTCTTCTTCTTCTTCTTCTTCTTCTTTGTGCTCTGTCTCTTTAAGACGTAGGCGATCATGGCTTTCCACATCTCCCTATTCCTGGTGGCTCTTAGTACGCTTTCTCCTGTTACACCACGCAACCCCCGTTGTGTCATCCACCTGCTTAGGCCCTTCAAAATATGTTATCCGCTGCCTTCCTCTGTCTCTTTTTCCTTCTATCTGGCCTGTTAGTACCAGATTCTCCAAGCCCTCTTTCCTCATTGCATATCCTAAGAACTTCAGTTGTCTCTTCCTGATGCTCACTATTAATTTCCTTTTCGTTGCCATTCTTTCCAACACCTCATCATTGCTCACATGCTCGATCCATGATATTCTCAGCATCCTTCTGTAGAACAGTGAACACATTTTTTATTTCTTTAAGGCATGGGCTAACAAGAATCTCTTCAATGAGTCTATTGGAACCCTTTCTAATCAATCCGAAGGTTCCAACTACAACTGGAATTATTGATGCTTCAAGATAATTGTATTTTGCTAGTTTTTTTTTTTTTAACCAAATAACGGCTGAGATCCTGGGGCAAAACACTATGAAAGTATAAAAATACACTTTTATAGAAATATATAGACTTAAAAATAGACTTTAAAGAAAAATATAAATTTTTGAAGGAAAAATATTGCCAGTAATACATTTTTGAAGAAAAAAAAGTTCTCAGCAAAACATTTTTGAATACAAAGCTAGAAGACTTTTTCAGTTTTCTAAAATAAAAAAAGAAAAACAAAAGCCTTTCATTAAAATCTAACTAAATAAACAGTCTCAATATAACCGAACATTAAAAAAAAAACAACATTAAAACCCCATATTTTTGGCATTAAATAACCCACAGAAGTGTTGATATGCCATTAAACAAACCTCTAACTCTAACTCACAAGCACGGATGTGTCTATATGTATGAATTTTCTTTTCTTTTGTAGTATTTGACTTCAGCTGGTCCTGGGTATGACATTAAAATGCATCCGGCAGCAATGGTCTTTGACTGGGAGGAGCATGGAACCACCTCTTAATTACTGTTGTACCCAGGTCTATCTTGACACAGAGTGTTAGCACCTGTTAGGGTCCCAGCTATGGGCAAATAGTTAAACTGGGATCAAATCACGATGAAAGTGTAAAAATAGACTCTTATAGAAAAATATACATTTTTGTAGGAAAAATATTACTAACAATAGAAAAAATATTACTAACAATACATTTTTGAAGGAAAAATATTACCATGGCACATTTTTGAAGGAAAAAAATTGCCATAATACATTTTTGAAAATAAAAAATTATTACCAGCAATACATTTTTGAATACAAAACTAGAAGACATCTTCAGTTTTCTAAAAAATAAATAAATAAATAAATAATTTTTTTCCTTTAAAATCTGATTAAATCAACCTTTTCACTATAACCGGATATTAAAAAATAACTTTAAACCCCTATCTTTTAGGCATTAAATAACCCACAGAGGTGTTGATATGCCGTTAAAAAAATTCTAACTCAAACACAAGTACAGCGTTTTTTCGCGTCCATAATAATAATTTTTTTTTAGGTATCGCATATTTAGGCTTGATTTTGGTGTAGTCTTTTTTTTTATTAGAAAATAAAATATATTTATGTTTGTTCCCAAGCAGAATGGAATTTTATTAATGTTGGTTTGCTTGCGTTTTATGGTAAAGGTTTCTTGTATTTGGAGTCGCTTATTACATTTTATGGGGTATCTTATTTTTATTTCTCGGAATTGTTATGTGTTACTATATATTTTCATATATATAAGCAAACAATAAGCCTAATCTATCAATACATTTTTTTAATTTTGTTCACCCAATACAAGGCCCATGACCCACTCAAGGTAGAGATTTAATAAATAAAGATTTTGGAAGAGCATTAAGGGAGGAAGCAAGAGGTTTATAGTATAAGAGTGCGTAAGTTGACAGCTGTCCATTGTATAGAAGAGGTTACAGTTATAGGAATCGGGGAAGCATCTCTTCGGGAGTTCTTTCTACTATTATCTAGAAGATTTCTGGGTAGATCTTTCTCCTTACCAAGGGAATATGAACGATAAGTATTGAATCAATGTATATGGCATGGCGAGTTAAAGCTGTATTGGTAAGAACTGTTGGAAACAAGGAATAAATTCTGTCCGAATAACTGCTATGAAAATAGCGATAGAACATCGAGAGGTTGGCAGCATTTCATTTATGAGAAAAACGGGTGGTACTTGCTGGGTGGATTGTTCCCATTGAAATATAGGCCATCGACGACCTCCGCGCCATTATTTGACTCATAGCTAGAGGGGGAAGAGATATAATATATTATGTTGTAATTAGTGGGGGATCAGTTTATCACTTCATAACAATATAAAATTGACCCCCACTTTATGACCAGTAGAAGCCTAAATCATGTTTTCAACGATAATATTCAATCAGTCAGTTAAGTGCCATACATGATACACGCTTTGGGCGACCATTTTCTCGAAAGAGACATGACTGACTGGGCAGAAGATTATCCCACAGTAGATTGCCATGACTTTCTGTGGTAGATACATACCGCCAAAATATAACGCGGACGTAGTAGTAGACATACCACGTGTTTTTTATTTTTTAGAACAATTAGGAATAAATAAAAGAATATAATTCTGAAGCCAGTTTCTTAGAAATAAAAGGTATAAAAATCACGAAGTTCGCCCCCGATCATAAAAATCATAAATGCCACCAAGTCACACATCACTCTAGCTGTGATATTCAAAACCCCATTCATGTCCTCGCAACAAATAAACGCTCTACTCAGCAGCACTGACCCAACTACAAGGAGACCGCTTTAAACTACAGAGCCACCATGCACAAAAAGAATTTAATTCTACATATCTCCTTTATCCACATTGAGACTAGGCACACATGCACAATCGTTCACAAATGTAACCACTTATCACTGTTCTCACATACGTAGACAATGCAGTTTATATTGTATTCAACAACACTATTAACAACAAAAAAAGGTCATTGCTCATTTAATACATTCAACCAATTTTTTGTCTTCTTATAATATAAAATTAATCTTATTTGTTAATACTACGTTATCTTTTACTACTGAACTTTATTCTTTTAATGAAAGTCGTGGGATTATTGTAAATGGCTGAATTACGAGCAGTCTCGAAACAATCTCATGTTATTATATCGAATTCCGGCACAGTGAATTTTGACGTTTAAAAAAAAACTCCGTTTATAAAAATTCCTACAGCTTCACTGAAAGACTTGTAGCGAACAAGAATTGGTTATATTTATAACAAAATAAACGGCTTCAGAATTTCAGAAAAAATAGATTTATCAATCTAATGTATTGGTTAATATACGAGGGTCATTCAATAAATAAGGTGAATTTTTCGGTATAAGGACTTCTAATACAGATAGAAGCTTACTTTTTGTTTTTAATTTTTTCCTTTACTTCTTTTTCAAAGGGATTTAATTTATTTTTGAAGATTGAAAAAAAAAAAAAACTTAGCAAAGATGGCCAACCAAGAAGCATGCTCCAGGATTGAACAGAGATCAGTTATCAAGTTTTTGGTTGCTGAAGGGTTAAAACCAGTTGAAATTCATAGGAGAATGTCAACTATGTATGGTGCTACATGTTTCAGCCAAAAAATGTCTACAAGTGCGTTAAACTGTTTAAAAAATGACAGAGCAGTGTTGAGGATGATGTCTTCATCCTCAACACTGCTCTGTCCTTTTTTGGGAGGCCAACAGAAGTGAGGTCTCCTGAGGTAATCGAATCAGTCAATGACCTCATTCAGTCTGACAGAAAGGTGACAGTGAATGACGTTGCAAGGACTTTGAGCCTATCTGTTGAACAAACGCAGGGGTCATCAGTCACATGGAGTCGTCTTGCATCAAGACAATGCAAAGCCTCACAGAACAGCCCAAACGGTGCATCAACGATCTGGGCTGGGAACTGCTCTCTCATCCCCCTTACAGCCCAAACCTTGCCTCTTCAGACTTTCAGCTGTTTGGTCCCTTGAAAGCGTTCACGAGAGGCACGAAGTTTGAAAGCAACGATGAAGTCAAACGTGCTGAGCGATTGGCTGAGACATCAGTCCAAAGATTTTTACGTTGAGGGAATACGGAAGCTTGTGCACAGATGGGAAAAGTGTGTGACACTGCTGGGAGACTAAGTTGGAAAAAAAGTAAGCTTCTATCTGTATTAGAAGTCTTTATATCGAAAAATTTACCTTATTTATTGAATGACTCAAGTATATTTTCGTATAATTTTAAATACTCCTTTTAAGGAGGGAAAATATTGTTGGTCATAATCCAAAGTTAGCCTCCAAAATTTAATTCTAAGAGATTTTTATCGTCTTCGATATCGAAGAGTACTGCGGTGTCATATAATCTCGCTGATTGGTTAATATATATGATTACAAAACTGAAATATTTGGAGCTGGTCAGTGTACACAAATGTCTATATATATACACTACCGGCCACGATTATTAGGCCACCCCAGTTTTTTCAAAAGAAATGATATATTTCATACTATTTTTAGTATTTATTGCCAAGTGGATAATTATAAATGAAAATATAATGGTTATTTTGTTATTATTACTTTGCAAAATTTTACAAGACACGTAAGCAAAGATGAACTCATTCGAATCACTTTAAATGTTCTTTATTCTTTCATTGATGAAACTGCAATATAGGTAATTATTAAATATTTATAAATTCATTTGATGCATATGTTATTGTGCAGTATTTACAAAAAGAACCTTTCTATATTCATTTACAATTATTCATTTGGCAATAAATACTAAAAGATTGTATGAAATGCATAATTTTTAAAAACATTGTGGTGGTCTAATAATTATGGTCGGTAGTGTATATGGTCAAAAGTAATTTTACAACGAGTGGGGACGTTTGCTTGCGAATCTGTGGTGATACCGACCGAACAAAAGCGATGACTGGATGTTTGATTTCTCACAACAAAAAAGCAAATGAATAAAACTCATCGTGCGCATCCGAGTTCGCGCAGACTTTCCGCAGATGTTGAAAAATAAAAATTAATCAAATATCAAATTTCCATTTCGCAAGCCGACGCGAATTTTATTTACCAGCCAATGGGAAGCTCAGAATCGAATACAAGCGTGAAATTCAAAACGAGCTTTTGATCCAAAAGTCAGATATAAAAAGCGGAGACAAAAAGCATCATCAGACAGAAAGACAGAAGGACCGACAGGATGGAATTACCAGTGCCTCCCGTTGACTTAAGTCGAGCAGCTACTATGCTGACCTCTTTCCTTCTACCTGTCTCAAAAGTGACCTCTTCAAAGACATTCCATACAAACCAACTTACTGACTTACTGACCTTAGAAGTGGCAACTTCAAAATGAACATTCATCACACTCCTAAGCCTTTTATCTTTTTCAGCATTATATTTTCCATGAACATTCTAACCTCCGTTGGACCTTTATTTCAAGTATAGCTTTAATTGTAAAACATTAATTGAAATGTGTATATATATAAATGTTATTTTATACTCAAATTGCCTTTCTTGATTTTATAATCATTTTATGACTTATAGTGGGCTATCTTCCACTAGGCCAAATTCCGTTAACCTGCAACGGTATATAATTACCCATCACTAGAACGGAATCCTACTACAACTAGAAAAAGAATAAATAAGATAAGATATACCCGCTATAAATCTTTTGTTTTTGAGTTATTTAGTTTAAAGAAAGCTTACAGTGCATAGCGCTTTGTTGCCATATAGACTAGGTTTTATTTGTTATTCGCTTAGGTAATCTGCAACTAGAGTGTAGTCGTGAGTTAATGAGTCGTGTTCCTATTAATAATCTCAGGATATAAATATCCTGAGAAGGGAGATATAATTTTTACATACGGCCGAGCGAATGGTATTGATCGCGAAGGTGCACGGCTGTATTCCGATTACGTTTCCAAACCAAACGGCAGCCGAGATATCCAACCTTTGCTGTTGTTTATCATCGTGTTCCTGAGAAATGATCCATCGCGCCACAAACTATGAATATTGATCCGCTCGTACGCCTGACCAGAAAGAACGCATTCTACAGGTTGTCGGAGATGATAGAGGAATCAGCACCCGTCAAGGGGCCCTGGCATTTCGTAAATCTCATAGAACCGCACCGAGAGTAACCAAGACCAGCTCTTGTATCCGTATCATTTGTAACGTGTTCATGAGAACTTTTGCTGATGATTTATTGCACAAAGTGTCAATCCATTGTTTTGTCTATTCACTCTTGTTTACGGATTTGGAAGAAGTGGAATAACAAATTTACACAGCCAACATTTGCCGGCGGATCAGAATCTGCATGGTACAATACAGGCTAGGTACCAGCATCAATATAAGATTGGTCTGGAATTGTAGGTGACTATCTGGTAGTCCATATGTTTTCCTAGCATATCTTACAGGAGCTGTCTACAGGGATTTTATTTCGAACACACTTCCAGAATTGCTAGAGAATGAACCCCTGCAAATATGTGGTTCATGCATGACGGGACTCCTGCACATTTTAATCATTTGTTTGTGATGCACTGACTGGCATCTGTTATAAAAGATAATTAACTAGAGGAAGACCGGTCCAATGTCTGCACGTTCACCTGACCTCAATTTCTTAGATTTTTAGCTGTGGAATCACCTAAGACATTTGGTTTATGCAGCAGTCATTAATACTGCAGAAACTCTTCAACAGCTAGTCATGGACTCCCGTGAAACCATTCGACACCGTGTGGGAATATTTTAAATTTTCCGCCAGTCAATGATCCGACGGGTACATATGTGCGTAGAAATAAGCGGATGATGTTTTGAACATTTGTTATGATTTGCTGTGTTGAGGTACAACGATGGCATTTTGGACATACATGAAACCCGCCACCAAATATTGTATAAGTGTTTATTTTTATTATTTTTTTTTTTTGTATCTTGGATAGTACATTTAAAAGCGTCTTCAGTAAACTTTAAACTCAATAACTAAAAAAATGAAAGAATTGCAGACATATGTCAATAAAGACATTTTACATTAGTTTTTGGTGTCAGGAACACATCTCCCAATCTTTGCATAAGTATTTTTGATTCAACCTGCATATATAATCATCATTTCAAATTGTCGGTTGTTTATAACCAGTTTCGTTAACCTTCATTAATTTCCGTAACATGTTTACATTTGTTGACATTACGATACATTTCAGAGCTGATATGGCACACATTTTCGTAACAAAAATTTATCGTAAATAATCAGGCCGGTAGAAATAAATATCTAATACTGTTTGATTATAAACCGAATATCTACTTAGATACGAGTATCGATCAAAAATAATATTCAAGCAAATCATTGTCAGTTGTTTAAAACCAGTTTAAAACCAGTTGTTTAAAACCAGTTTCGTTAATCTTCGTTAATTTACGTAACATGATGATTATCGTAAATAATCAGGCCGTTTGATTATAAACAGAATATCTACTTAGATACGAGTATCTAAGTAGAAAAAAATGTTCAGACAGATCATTTCATATATATATATATATATATATATATATATATATATATATTTGTAATGTCTCTTTTATACAAGATTTATTAAAAAAGAATGACAACATTTATTTAATTTTTCTTGTGTTTTTTCAAATATCTTCTTTTCTGGATATAAATTATGAAAGAATTGTCTGAATATATATATATTTCGTACACCGTGTAATTATATATATAGTTTCCAACAACTTTAACTAGTTTCAACATATTATTTGAGGTTTTGTACTGAAAGTTTCTGAACTCAACCAAGAAGTCTTCCCTTGAAAATACTGACCGCTGTTAACTTATATTCTGATGCAATCAGTAAAAGTTTTCGGCCTGACCCATTATATAAAATCCATATATATTATCAAATACATGAATACTGATTTTGCGAGGTAGGCTGTGCTGAGGAAAGATCGAACCCCGTATAGAAACTTTTAAAACACTCTCAATCACACACACACACACACACACACACACACACACACACATATATATATATATGTGTGTGTGTGTGTGTGTGTGTGTGCCTGTCTGTCTGTGTGTCTGTCTGTGTGAGTGTGCATGAATATGAAAGAATGCACCAAAAACGGTTACAATAAAAAAAAAAAAAATTGGCGCCAGATTCACCACCCCCAAAATCTGTCGGTTTGGCATCTCCTCAGCCGCCTAGACACTTCCTCCTCTCTAATTTCGGAAGCTTTTAACAGTTTGGCATGACTTAAGGAAGGAAGCGACTCATGTCGAAAGTAGACAGATCCCTACGCATCACTGATGACCTATCGACAACCTTTTTCGTTACTGCGCCTACGTCAAATAGTCCATGACTGAAAGTGCTTCCCATCAATCTCATTGGCTGATTCGATTGATACCCCGGATGCAACCGAGATAATGTCGAAGTAGTTTTCAACAAATGCATTTTTGGCGTCGGGCTATTTTTGGTTTGATCTTTCAGTTTTTGTCTGGTTAAGACAATTGAATAAATTAGCCTCACTCGATCTGTTCTGTGCAATACAATGAAAGTCAGTTTGGCCATCTTTTTTTTTCTCCAAGATTTTAAAAACGTATCAGATATTGTTTACCCTCTTCTCTATCTCTCCCCCTCTCTCTCTCTCTCTTTCTCTTTCTCTCTCTCTCTCTTTTTCTCTCTTACATTAACATAAACAAACACTGGCATATCTATCTAAACTTATTTATAAATGGTGTGTGTGTCCGTTACCTATTGACTCCGAAACGGCTGAACCGATTTTTTTCTTGAAAATTTACACAGTTGTACTATAAGTGTCTGCGAGTGTTCTTAGCTAGGTTTTGTGTCGCGGTACCCCCGATAAATATCGAAAATCGATAATCGAAAAAATCGGGTTGTACAAGGATTGGTCCGATTTTAATCAAATTTGATACATTCATAGACAAAGACATAAGAAACGATATTCAGAAGTTTCAAGGTTGCAGTTCTTACAATAGTGCAGAAAATCGATAATATATATATATATATATATATATATATATATATATATATAAGGCAAGATGTTTGTGTGTGTGTCTGTTTATGTGCCTGTATGTCTATATGTTTTTCAGCCCTTTTATTTTAGTTTTTGCTTCGGGTTTGGCTCTAAGTAGGTATAATTGTAGTTCTTAGTCTCAGCCATGATATCATTTACTCAGAGGACTTATTTGGCCTTCAAAATTCAGTTTACGACAAAAAAACTTATTTGATATCGATACCAGGAAATAAAAATTTGACTTACATCCATTCATTTTTCTTTCAGTCTACGGTTTCGCTTTAACTGGAAACAACTATTGCTTTTGAGTCTTTGGTGCCAACGTCCAAAGAGTCTGAGCTCCAGGACCATGGATTAGTTTTAAAGGTTTCATTACACCCGAGCAACGTCGGGCTATACTGCTAGTTTTTATATAAATCTCTGTGCCTGTGTGTGTGTGTGTGTGTGTGTGTGTGTGTGTGTGTGCGCGCGTGCGTGCGTGCATATGTGTATGCATGCTACCTATAATGGTGAGAAGGTTAGGCTGGTCTTCTTCTTTAAGGATTCGAACTTATAAACACTGGATTTATGCAGCATACATTAATAATGCAGAGACGCTTCGTCATCGTGTTGTGAGGGCCTGCAAAACCATTTGAAACCGTGTGGGAGTATTTGAAAGATTCCAACAGTCAGTGATCCGACGGCTGCATGCGTATGTAGAAGCAAGTAGGGGACGTTTTGAATATTTGTCATAGCCTAGACAGGCTCTATATTGAGGGCCTCACAACCCCCTTTATAGTCAGCAGTATTGATTCTTAAAACCCGAAGAAAGAAGTAAAGAGGCAAGACATAATCCTCGCTGCGCCCAACTCGCTGAATAACCTCAGTTGTCAGAAAACTTTTTGTCCATGACCATTTGAACGTCCTGTGTGTTTCTGTACAAACATATGTCATTCTTTCAGTTGCGATTTCTCGTCAGAGAAAAAAAAACAAAATGCTTTTCACACATACTTTGGTGTATGGATCAAATATGACAAATTTGAACTGATTTTTGCACATTATCTCTCTCTCTCTCTATATATATATATATATATATATACATATATTACGCCCTCACACCCTGATTGAGCACTCAGGAAGAATGGTAGACTTTGAAAAACAGTAGCTACTCTAGCAAATACGCATCGTTCATTCAGCAATGAATTAGAACACTCTCAGCTATTGAGCGTGTATAATGATAATATACGCGCTAAAAATTTTGCCTTCTACTACCGAATGCCCATCGCTTAGAGGTAGCATCGCCGACTGACGCCAATTCAATCGGGTTTCAATCGTGGGTTAAAAAGCAATCGGAGTCTAACCATACTGATGAGCTGTGATACAGCGAAACTGATCTGTCTGCGCATGACTATATATATATATACTCTTACGAATGCTCTACTACTGTTGTGTCTTTGTGCCACGCTTAAATATAGTATATCTTAAAATAACTGGTGTTAAGCATCCGAAAAAATTATATAATATGGATGACGTGAAAGTTATTCTGTTGACAACATTTCGCTTAATACAAATAGCACCACAGCAAACGTAAAGAGCAAATAGCATAGAAAATGTAACACATTTTACTTTCGTTTAATTGTTTTAATTATATATTTACGTATAATTTTATATTTTATTAAGATATTATCAAATGAGAATTCAAATCTTAATTTGTCTATTAACTTTTTCAGTGTTCACACTTTCCATTATATATATATATATATATATATATATATATATGAATGAATAAATCTAACCTCGAGTCAACGAACCTATCTAGACAGTTACAATCTCCAAGAATTTAAATGTAAAGTCAATAGTCATCTCCTGTCTCACTAACTTACATCCTCTCTCTCATGCTTTTCTACATCCACCCCACTCTCATCAGTACTCTCTTCCCTCTCCTACTCTCTTCCTGACACCCCCTGCAACCTCTCACTTCTCATAACATTCCTCCTCGTCCACCTCACTCTCATCAGTACTCTCTTCCCTCTCCTACTCGCTTCCTGACATCCCCTGCAACCTCTCACTACTCATAACATACCTCCTCGTCCACCCCACTCTCATCAGTACTCTCTTCCCTCTCCTACTCTCTTCCTCACACCCCCTGCAACCTCTCACTTCTCATAACATTCCTCCTCGTCCACCCCACTCTCATCAGTAATCTCTTCCCTCTCCTACTCTCTTCCTCACACCCCCTGCAACTTCTCACTCTTCATAACATTCTTCAGTGGTAGTAAAATGCCTTGCTTGGAGCGACACGATTAAAACAAAAAAAACAAAACAAAACCCAAAAACAAAAACAATTAAAAGTTGCATAAACCCGATAAAAAACTACCTTTTCATCCATTCATGAGACTTCTTTAAAGAATTAAGGAACTAATGTTCAGTTATTCATTAGCCAAATTAAATTTAATGACTCTTTTGTTTTTATTAATTGTTTAAGCGTTTTTGCAGAACGTTACATTTTCTTTCTGAGAGCAATCGGCCTGTCTAGCCGTGCACCCTAACGATTTCTGGATTTTCTGTTTATTAAAAAAGGGGTAGTAAATCCAGGCTCGCTTAAGTATGTCGTTGCGAATGGTTTTTCACACTGTCTTGGAAACATGTCCATTACGAAACACCAATATTGTTCTAAAGTTTTGATTTTAAACTGCATGTCAATCACATGATTTGTGAGTACTTCAAACAAACTTGCCTTCGCTCTTCGAAAACTGACATATTATCCAAATTGAAAGAGTATGGATTTATAATTCACTCAAAAGAAGTTTCCAGTCCTATCATCCAAAATATCCATCAAATGATTCTGATATTATTTCCAAAATGATCCACAATTTTTTCGCACATATTTAGAAATGTGCGTTATGATTCAGTAGATATCGGCTCACAAGGAGAAATCAGAGAGCTGAGTTCAATTCCAGTTGAATTCGTTGCATTCACTGACGCACAAATAACTTTTGGATAAGTATCAATCCGTCTCTTCTCTCCCAAGCTAAGGGTTAAATAAGACTTAAATAGCAAGACAGATTCGATTCTATAGGCTTAGTTAACAACCAGCCTGCCGTGGAAAGTAATGGCAACCTACTATTGGAAAATCTTCTGCCCAGTCATTCATGTCTCTTTTGAGACATGATCGCCGAAGCGTGTATCACGTATGGCACTTAACAGAATGAATTGGAAACGAATTATCGTCATCAAACTTTTCTTTCAGTGATGGAAAATTTGAAAGATTCCCTCTTTTAACTCGTCGACATCAAAGATCTAACTTTTCTTTGAAAGCATTTAACTTTTTTGCAGCATTTCAATATCTTTGTGTTCTTTCTCTTGAACAGATACACTAATGTCATTCATACGAGTGAAAATATCACTGAAATAGGCTAGCATTTTGTTGAATTCTAGTGATTCCATTTCTCCGGGCAGATCATCTTCACGTTCAGAAAAGCTTTCACTTCTCGCAGTTCGAAGTAGTGCATTAAATTTCTCTCACGTGACGAAAGTGCGAAAAATAATAATAAGATATAAATATCGAACGTAATTCGCCACAAAACACGAAACAAGTTTCAACCACATTTTAAATGTCTCGATTAAAATAAAAATTATAGGGTGATGTCATTTAAAAGGAAAAAAATCATAGAAAATCACACTTGAAAAGAGGAGATCCCCACCTTTAATTTGTACATAAAAAATTGTTATTTTTACCTTGAATATATAGAACATTATCCTTAATATAAGCAAAACAAAACAAAAAAAAAAAAAAAAAAAAACTGAAATGTTATTTTATACTCACTAAAATTCTGTCTCACATTTGGTTGAAAAACTTTTCTCTAAGTCTTAAAAATGAAATAGCCGCCATCAGATCTCATAGATTGGTATTATAGAATCACAAAAAGTGCTTTATCAGATATTAAAAAAACAAAACATAACTTACACCAATGAAAAATGAATTTTTTTTTTTTTAATCATATCACCCCAAGCAAGGCGAAAACGCCACTGATGCGCAGGGGGCTACGTAAGAGTGAAAAGATTGGAAAAGAGAAAAGAGAAAAACCTAAGGAAATTCTCAGTTCGTTAAGTGCCATACGTGATACACACTTGGGAGATCATGTCTCGAAAGAGACATCACCAATTGGGCAGAATGTTTTCCCTCAGTTGGTTGCAATTACATTCTGCAACAGTCTTCTTGTCAACCAAAGTTAAGGGACCGAATCTGTTCTGCTATTTAATCCATATTGGAATGGAGAAGCGACATATTAATACTATTCCTAATAGTATTTGTGAGTAAATGAATGCAACGAATTCAACTAGAATTTGAACTCGGATCTCCAGTCTCTAGTTCAGTGCCAATATCCACTGCACCACAAATTCACCCGAAATATTTATTTCCTTATGAAATACTTATTTTTATACTAATAATTTTGGAGAAAGCAGGAATCCGTATCCATCTTTGTGCCTCCAGCTATGGGCTAAATAGCAGGACAGTCAGGGTTCTCTATTCTTATGGTGGAGTTTAAGAGATGAAAAACTGAACTGAAACTCTTGAAATGCATAAGCTGCTGCTGAAGGTTTGATGTTGAAAGGGCGAGTTGAGAAGGTGGGTTGGATCCAGGGCGATTACGGGCTAATCGAATAATTAGCCAAAAAACAAAAACGTTCATTCTCCTTTAGCTAGGATCACATTGATATCTTTCAGCAGATAGACTTGAAGGCAACCAATCTCGGAGAAGATAGCAGGAAACCATTTTATTGACTTACCAAAGAAGGCGTGTCAATTCACGAATAACAAATAAAATATATCTGGGGAGTTCCATCATTGCTTACATTCGGAAGGGACATGGCATTAAATAAAACAGGAATTCCTAATAATAATAGCATAAAGTTTGTCTTGACGGGAGAATTTATTGGCGTTAATGACGGCAGTAAATCACCTCTCATTTTCTTGGATTTTCAATGTTTATCCGATTTACATAAGGTCAAATGATGTAGAATCGGACTGTTTTCCGATAATCTTTTCAGTCGGGAGTAAAACTTAGCTTTTGCTCCGTGATAAACCAATTGCCCTTCTTGCCTTTGGGAAATACAAAACTATTTAATCTCATCAGCAGGTAACATTTTGTATAGTAATTTTTCGACCCTTCTTGTTGGGACGCCTGCGCCTATTCGGCTATAATGAACTATTTCCTTACTATGTAAAGTAATGGTGTCATCTACGTAGAACGAGTGTGCCGAGCAGCCGATCGACAAGTCAGTCGTAGACTTCCGGTGACGACCCGGAAGTACCCATTGCTCATACTACGTCTTACGACGGTTGAGACGATTAACCCTTTATTCTTGTATTGGATACTAATAACCTTTGTAAATACTATTTTCACGGAATACAACAATTAACCTATTCCTGTTGTTGAGTTATTTATTCTTACTCACGACATAACACTTATGTTTTTACTGTTTACTTAATACACAACCCAAGAGCCACTCAAGGTAGTTGGTGATGTATGAGTGTAAGAAGCGGAGCAAAGAAGTGCAATTTATGTAGTTATATAGGAGAGATAACTATTAATCTTAACCATGATGTAGTTAAGTGTGTAGTAATCGTGAAAACATCCTACAGGAGTCGGTTCCTCAAAATAGCAGTTCTTAGGAAGAGCCTCTACTTAGTGGAACTTTGTTCTTTCTAATGAGATACAAAAGGAATGAGGATGTTTTGACTCTGTGCACGAGGACTGGCTGGTATTAGTAGGGAATGTCTGAACTATGGGAGGTAACGAATAAGGCTCGTCAAAATATTTTAAATGGAAATAACGATAGAGTAGCGAAGCGCTTGCGATTTTTCATCAGTGGGAAACAATTCATCACCCACAAGGACGCTTTTATATTCTATAAATTCATCAAATGAGAGGTAGCTCAGATATAGCAGCAGTAATTATGTTTTGGTTTGAATACATGAATACAATAAAAGAAGCAGTAATGCAGAGAGCTAGTGGAGAAAATAATTACAAAAAAATATAATATGAGCTCTGGTAAAAATGTTTACTGAGACATTAGGTTTAAAGTTTCTAAAATTTCACTTAGTGATGTCTCCAATGGATAAAAGCGTTGATTGAGTGATCTAAAACTGACTTGCCCCAAACAGTTTTGAGTTTAATACCTTGCCACGTCAGAAGGAACAAAAACACGGAGAATTGAGCTTCTAAGAGAAATTAACTGAAACGAAGCTTTCCAGTGTACGTGGAATTAGAATAATCTACCCGCGTGTACTTTATGTAGTACCCGGGGATAGATTGTTCTAATTCCATGATTTCGGTTGTAATTCAAATGTATGCTCCTGCTATCAACCTGGGGGTCATTGACAAAATCCAACGGAGAATCTGTAATGTGATCGATCCCGACTTATCAACTCAAATACAATCACTTTCTCACCGGCACATTGTGGCCTCCCTGTGTCTCTTCTACAAATACTTTCACGGCTTCTGCTCTGATGAACTCAGCTCACCGCTGCCCCTATACATGAATTTACTCGAGCCACAAGATTAGCAACTAGGTTCCACCCTTTTACTGCGAAACCAATAAAATTAAACGTACATTCTACTCCAACGGTTACTTTTCTCGCACTTCCCGCCTAGAGAAATTCCCTTCCATTTACTTGCTTCTCCAACAGCTACAATCTCCAAGAATTTAAATGTAAAGTCATTAGTCATCTCCTATCACACGAACCTGCATCCTCTCTATCTCATGCTCCCTTCTCTGCCCACTCCACTCTCGTCAGTATTCTCATCCTTCTCTTACCTACTTCCTGACACCCCCTCTAACCTGCCACTCTTTCTCATAACTTTCTTTCTATGTAACCCCCTGCAAAACAGTGGTAGTAAAATGCCTTGCTTGGGGCGATATGATTACACAAAAAAAGGATAAAAGTTTCATAGTTATTTGAACGAGTGCGTTTTTTTAATTTTTTTCAAAGAAATTTTTTTTTTACTGGACTTTAACTAAGTTAAAACTTAGTTACCTCAACGCCCCTACGTTTTATTTTTAATTTTATTATTTTTATTTTTTTATTTATTTATTTTTTTTTTCAGTTGGAGTAGATAGAGTAAACTATCGCCCGGTTCACACTCCACCCACGTCTATTGTACAGGTGTAGAGGCTCATCCCTTGTTCCCTCTTTAGGATGTGGCTTCCGGCTTTCTCTTTTCCAATCTTTTCACTTTTCTTTTTCTTTTCTTTTTTCTTTTTCATTTTTTTTCAATTGGAGTAGATAGACTAAACTATCACCCGGTTCACACTCCACCCACGTCTGTTGTATAGGTGTAAAGGCTCATCTCTTGTTCCCTCTTTAGGATGTGGTTTCCGGCTTGCTCTTTTCCAAATGTTTTCACTCTCACGTAGCCCCCTGCACATCAGTGGCGTTACCGCCTTGCTCAGGGTGATATGATTAAAAAAATGGCTATAAAGATGAAAACCACAGTCTGGTGAAATAGATATTCACACTTCATGCATAGATATTCACTAGAGACCTTAGTATGTTATTAGGCAGACCATTAATATGAATCAGAAAGAGAAGTTCAGTTGTTCTTGTCCTTAAGGACACATGGCCCAATGGATAAAGACGTTTGTTAGTTCCTGTGACTTGACCCAAAGTGTTGTGAGTTTAATATCAGGCTACAGCAGTGGTGAACAAGTAACTTACACTGTTAGAGGGAGATAACTCATGACTACCAAAAGAGGCACTACTACGCTAGGAATGAAAATCATATACCCCTGTGATTGTAATAAAGGGTTCGGTTCGAAATTCTTAGCATCTGATGTAGGCCGGAGCGTACAACGGCCGAAACGCCGTACAAATGGCAACAAAGAAGAGGACAATAGTCCGAATAATCTAAACACAGCAGAAAGAGGGTTAGAGCGAGAGAACTTTGGGGAACACCAGCATTGGTCTCCCGGGCTTCCGATTTTTAGCCCTCAACACCGACTTTCATTGATCTACATGCTAGAAAGGACATAAAAAACCTTCACAGTTTTTATAGTTGATGAGTTAGTGTAGCAAAGACCGATGCCAACCCTAATCAAAGAACTATCTGAGTTATCTCAGCCGTTCGTCCTTGTTATTAATTTATTGTCACGTGCCTCACTGATTCTGTCATTACTTAAAGAATCAGTAATAGGATGTAAGACATCAGCTGCTTATCGCTCAGGAGGTTGTTTAACAGCGTCAAAGAATTTGCCGATGGTACTAAGAAGGCAAATAGATATAGATTGCGAAACTTGTTAAAAAAGCAGCATAGAAATGACATTTCCTGTAGATTTGGTAAGCATCTCTCTTTCAGGCAGATGTCAAACTGTTTTGCCAGCATTAGAGAAAATACAGGTCAGTTGTTCTAAAGAAAAAATCATTGTGGTTTTATAAATCTACCATCCGCCCGTGCATTGAATACTGCTGCCATATCTGGTCGGATATCCATGCTATCCAGCTAGGTGTCCTTGACAAAATCCAAAGGAAAATTTGTAATGGAATCGATCCCGACTTGGCAGCTCAGATACAGTCACTTTCTCACCGGCGCAAGGTGACTTCCCTGTCTCTCACTTCTGCTCCGATGAACTTAGCACTTTGGTGTCCCCTATGTATGAATTTACTCGGGCCACAAGATTAGCAACTAGGTCCCACCCTTTTACTTTGAAACCAATAAAATGTAGACACATATTCTACTCCGTCAACGTCTTTTCTCACACTTCTCACCTGTGGAATTCCCTTCCATTTACTTGCTTCCCCGACAGCTACAATCTCCAAGAATTTAAATGTAATGTCAATAATCATCTCCTATCTCACTGACTTGCATCCCCCCCTCTCTCTCTCTCTCATGCTCCATTCTTTGTCCACTCCACTCATCAGTGTTCTCATCCTTCTCTTACCCACTTCCTGACACCCCCTATAACCTGCCACTTTTCTCATAACTTTCTTTCTATGTAACCCCACTGCCCACCAGTGGCAGTAATCTACCTTACTTGTGGCGATATGATTATAAAAAAAAAAGATTATTCGAGCCTGTACTTTTCTTAATCTCAATGCTTTTGAAAAACCAGGTACCGTGATAGAAATATTACAAAGATTTGCTCTGTGGGAAAAGAAGTCAGGTAGTTAGGGGATGGGTTCGTGTATTGTAAAGTTAGCGGTAAAGTTCATTGGGAAGAACCTTGAATTGAGGAGGGTAAAATCATCTCAGGCACATTTATCTAGATGGTACTGACTAGGGTGTGCTGTGGTGCAGTAGATATCGTTTCGTAACGAGAACTTAGGGAGCAGATTTCGAATTCCAGCTGAATTCGTTGCGTTCATTTACGCTCAAATACCCTTAGGATAGGTATCATTCCGTCGTTTCTCCCTCGAACTGTGTGTTAAATAGCAGAACAGATTGGGTTCTATATCCCTGGTCGGCAACCTCTCTGTCGTAGAAAATAATGGCAAATTACTGCGGGAAAATCTTCTATCCAGTCAGAAATGTCTCTTTCAAGACATGAGCGCCAATGTGTTTATCACGTGTGGCACTAAACTGACTGATTTACTATTTGCTTCTAATGAGAATTTTATTCGAAATTTTTATAACTCAAATGAACTAAGACTCTAGTCTATAAATTTGGCTTGAATTGACAGTGCAGACATGTTTTTTTACATTTTCTTGAACTCGCTTACAATGATTGACGGTAGTTCTAAATTCAGGAGGAATAGAACCAAATTATTCTGAATGGATAAAATGGTATTAATTGTAACGGTTGGCCATAGTCGCAACAAATTTCGATGTGAACTAAGGTTTGTTATTTATTTATTTTTTTAATCATCTCACCCCAAACAAAGCATTCTACTGCTACTGTTGTGCAGGGGGTTACATAGGAAAAAGTGATGCAAAAGAGGGTTAGTTATAGGAAATGTCAGGAGGAGGATAATAAACGAATGAGGATACCGAGGATGTGGGTGGAGAAGTTGAAAAAGAGTTAGAATGGATGCGTGTTAGTGTAATAGGAGATGTCTGTTGACTTTACATTTAAATTCCTGGAGATTGTAGTTTTCGGGGAACCAAGTAAGTGGAAGGGAATTCTACAGATGGGAAGTGCGAGAAAACAAGCTGTTAGAGTAGAAATTGCGGTTACACTTTATCGGTTTCACTGTAAAAGGGTGGGACCTAGTTGCTAATCTAGTAGCTCGTGTAAATTCGTACCTAGGGGGCACCAGTGATCTAAGTTCATTAGAGCAGAAGCTGTGAAAATATTTATAGAAGAGGCACAGGGAAGCCACATCACGCCGGTGAGAGAGCGACTGCAGTGGAACCGGTATTAATCACATTGCAGATTCTTCGTTGGATTTTGTCAAGAACTCCGAGGTGAATAGCAAGAGAACCCGACCAGATGTGGCAGCAGTATTCAATACACGGGCGGATGGTAGATCTATATATGTGCAGGATGGACTCAGACGAGAAAAACTTCCTGGCCCTGCGCAGTGAATCGACCTTCTTAGCAGCGAATTTAGCAATGAATTCGATATAATCATTTCATTTGAGGTCTGCTGAGAGTGTGAGGCCAAGGAGGCGTTGTGTTTTACTCTCAGGGAGGCTAGCCTGTTCCATGCTAATGGTTGGGTTGGAGCGATTGTCTCTGATAGTTAACAGATAGCAGCTTCGTTTTGGAAGCATTAAAATTTACGAGCCATTTCTTTCCCCAGTCCACCACGGATTGGAGGTCCTTCTCAAGCTCGGCAGCGAGGTTCGTTTTGTCAAACTCGACACATTTTTGATCGAGGCGAGAGTAAACGGTGGTCTTGTTGGCGTACATGCCGACTTGGGATTTCTGTGGCTATTTTCACTGTGAAATAAAATTTTCGAAAGGATCTATTCAAAAATGAGAAAGGAAAATCTGGAAGGTATATTTTTGAAGACAGTTGAAAGGAAAGCATCTGCAATGTAAAATTTGTAGCAGTTTCGGATAAAGCCAAAATGAGTACGATTGAATACGTGAATTCTCGAAAAAGAATGAAAAGAAAGTAAAAAAAGAAAGAAGGATTATTTTATAAGAAGGCTGAACGAAGGGCTTTAACGTATCGAAAGATCGTATCTATGAAATATGCTTGGATAATTCCATATTGAGCATGATTGAACCCATGAATTCTCGAAAAAGAATGAAGAGAAAATTTTTTAAAAAGTCTTAATTTTGACGAAAGTTAAAGGGGAGCTTTCACATTGTAATATCTGTAGCAGTTTTGGCATATCTAAAGATCGTCCCTATAATATTTTGATCGGATAATTTTAAATTGAGCATAATTGAATCCATGAATTTTTGAAAAAAATTCAGCGAATTTAAAAAAAAGAAATGGTTTCTTTTTGGAGAAAGTTTCAAGAAGAGTGTCTGCAATATAAATTCTGTATCATCTGTGGCGTATTGAAAGATCATCTCTATGAAATATCAGCAGTATAGCCCGGCGTTGCTCGGGTGTAATGAAACCTTTAAAACTAATCCATGGTCCTGGAGCTCAGACTCTTTGGACGTTGGCACCGAAGACTAAAAATCAATAGTTGTTTCCAGTTAAAGCGAAACCGTAGACTGAAAGAAAAATGAATGGATGTAAGTCAAATTTTGATTTCCTGGTATCGATATCAAATAAGTTTTTTTGTCGTAAACTGAATTTTGAAGGCTAAATAAGTCCTCTGAGTAAATGGTATCATGTCTGAGACTAAGAACTACAATTATACCTACTTAGAGCCAAACCCGAAGCAAAAAATAAAATAAAAGGGTTGAAAAATAACTAATTTTGATCAGACCCGGTAGGATATCGGGGTATCAATTTCCAATATCGGATTCAAATAAGTCATCCAAGGATAGAGCTGCAACTTTGAAACTTATGAATATCGTTTCTTATGTCTTTGTTTATGAGTGTATCCAATTAAAATCGAACCACTCCTTCTATAACCCTATTTTTTTATTATCGATTTTTGATCATTATCGGGGGTACCTCGACACAAAACCCAGCTAAGAACACTCGCAGACGCTTATAGTACAACTGTGTAAATTTTCAAAAAATCGGTTCAGCCGTTTCGGAGTCTATAGGTAACGGACACACAGATACACACACACACACACACACACACACACACACACACACACAGACAAAGTTCCATTTATAAATAAGTTTAGATTTAGATAGATTAGATTTAGATGTTCTTATAATTCCAAATTGGGCATGATTGAATACATGAATTCTCGAAAAAGAATGAAGAGAAAATTAAAAAAAATAAATAATTTTGAAGAAAATGTCATATTTATATCATCAAATAACATTTTCGAACGATGTTCAACGCGGGAAATTACTCAATAAAATCTTTCGTCGACACGGCGGCCGGAACTATGGCATTATCAGTGCAGTCATTTTGCGTTATAAATAACTCTCATTTATTCAACATGTGTTAACTGCTTTAGGTGCCTGCTTGGCGAACAAAAAGACATTCTGTTAACCAATCCAGCTTCCATTGAACCATAGCTCATATGCGTCACGCGCATCTGAGGGTTGGGTAAGCCATAAACTTTGGCGTGACCAAACTATAATAATTCAAAGGTATGTTCTTTTGTATAAAACAACAAGGACATTTTTCTATACACCATGTCTCATTGAAACTTTGGTGATCATGGCTCTCCACGATTTTCTGGCCTTCTTATTTCTTAATAAATTTGGGATTTAATTTTGTTTCGTCTTCCGCTCGCTTGATAGGCTATGCTGTTTTCTTCTGTCCATCTTGCTTTCAATCTCTCATGTGAGTGTCAAATTTTCTAAATCCACTTTTCTCCTTATGTGCCATAGAAAAGTTAACGGTTTCTTTCTGACATTAAGTATGAGTGCACTTCCCATTTTCACACGTTTGGTCCATAGTATCCTCAGCATCTTTCTGTAGAACCACATTTCTGTTGCTTCAAGTCTCTTCTTTATCTTTGACGAGATTGTTTAGAGATTATTGGAAATTACGAAGAATTAATTAAACTGATCTTATTAGCGTATTAAATGGTTTTCTTAATTCCGAAAACGCTCGGTGCTCCATGAAATATTACTTAATTTGGCTAACTAACCCAAAATTCCAAACACAGGTGGGAGATACTAGAATCAAGCAAGTACAAAAATTTACATACCTAGGAAGTGTTCTAACAGGAGATGGAAAGTGCGACACAGAGATCTGAAGGCGAATTGGCATGGCAAAGGACGCTTTCCAGAAGCTGAGTAAAGTACTAAGACACAGGAAAATTTTACTAGAAACAAAGAATAGAGTACTAGAATGCTATGTGATGCCAGTTCTTCAATACGGCAGTGAATTTTGGACAATATCATCGAAGATGAAGAAAAAAATTAAAGAAGCGGAAATGTGGTTCTACAGAAGGATGCTGCGGATATCATGGACCTAGGATGTGAGCAATGATAAGGTGTTGGAAAGAATGGCAACGAAAAGAAAATTAATAGTGAGCATCAGGAAAAGACAACTGAAGTTCCTGGGACATGCAATGAGGAAGGAAGGCTTGGAGAACCTGATACTAACAGGCCAGATAGAGGGAAAAGGAGACAGAGGAAGGCAGCGGATAACATATTTGAAGGGCCTTAGCAGGTGGATGGGGGTTGCATGATGTAACAGGAGAAAGCGTACTAAGAGCCACCAGGGATAGGGAGATGTGGAAAGCCATGATCGCCTACGTCCTGAAAGGATAGGGCACATAGAAGAAGAAGAAGAAGAAGAAGAAGAAGAAGAAGAAGAAGAAGAAGAAGAAACATATTCGTATGTTTTAAATTTTTCTCTTAATATCTCCTCCCGATAATCGAATTCCGGAAAATCTAGATACAGATAAGTAATGAAATCCTGTATTTACATTATTATTATTATTATTATTATTATTATTATTATTATTATTATTATTAATGTATTTACATAATTTAGACTCGATTGTCATGGCCATAGCGAACGGTAGGGATCGATGTCACTACCCTTATTACTGGTTTAGCGAGATTGATTTGCTCTAAACAATAAGCTAAGCTCCCGAAGATTCATAAAGCGTGAAATTGTCTAGCGCAAAGACAGAGTAGAGGACAAAAGGTGCGGATCGAACTCAATAAGCTTTTCTTTCGATACAGTTCACGCGTTAGTCAATGGCCGCAGCGTATGTATCGGGACAACAGTAATAAACCCCATCATCTCATGAGACAGTAAACAGGACATATTTAACTTTGAAAAAGTAGGCAATGTATGCAATATAGACGAGGTAATAAGTCGCTTAGAAACGTCAAATTAATAATCTTTTTCACAAGACGGTTGGAATGAGAACCATCCACTTCAAACCCACATCCACCCGACACTGTAACTCAGATATAGAACAATATTCATCCTAATTGTACACTACCGGCCATAATTATCAGGCCACCCAAGTTTTTTAAAAAATGAAGTATTTCATACTATTTTTAGTATTTATTGCTAAGTGGATAATTCTAAATAAAAATAGAACGGTTCTTTTGTTAATACTGGACAATAACATGTGCATCAAATGAACTGTTCTGGTGTCCAGTTTTTGTGGTCGCTTTCCATGTTAGTCTCTTCTTCGAGATTGGCTGGCCGAAGTCTTCCTGGCTGCCTTGTAAAAATTTTCAAATTAATAATAAAAAAGAACCATTCTATTTTTATTTAGAATTATCCACTTGGCAATAAATACTAAAAATAGTATGAAATAAATTTTTTTAAAAACTGGGGTGGCCCAATAATTATGGCTGGTAGTATATATATATATATAGTTTCGTGCCAAGAATTTGTCACTTTAACTGAACAGGTTCATACCGACTTCGAAATTTTGTGAGGACATCGGGGCTGAATTTTATTTTATTTATTTATTTTGTTTGCTGTTGAGTCCCGGTATCATTTTCTATTTACAAGGAGCCTGGTGTAACTTGATATTTTCTGGGAGCGGTTCCGCTTGCGATTGGTTGATTATCTTTTCTTTTTGCAGGTGTTTAATTTCTTTTTAAAGATTTATTTATTGTTTTTAATTAATATACGTGGACGTCCGATTAATAGTATTTTATTGAATAGGTGTCCCCTTTTTATTGAATAGGTACCCTCTTAATAGTTTATTTTTAACTATCAACGAGCTGTCTTCATCCCGATATCGAGCACTTTACGATAAAAAATTAATGCTACTGAAAACTGAAAAAAAAAACAAGAATATTGGCGCCAAAAACATGGCACAATTCAACTACTTTTTAGATCTGCAGAATTAGCCACATTCATTACATATTGGATCTAATTTCATAGCAATATTTTCAGAGAAATTAACAACAAAACATTGTATAGTAATATCATTATGAGATGTTTCCTAATAAGGAAACATTTGACAGTCAGTGTGGCTGAAAAAAAACAAACTTTTTCTTAGAAACAGTTTTTCAGGAAAAAGGTTTCTCAGATCAAGTAGTTGCTATTTCTCTTTTCAGGATTCATGATTGCTTCTTTCCTTCCTTGTCTTTTGTCAGAGAAAGTGTAGAACATCTTCATTTTATTCGCTTATTCAATCTTCAAGTTACATTGGCTATCCATTTTAGTTGTTGCTCCTGTTGAAAGTCTTCTAGGGATATTTCTATTATCTACATATATGTGTTTGTGGTTCTGTATCATCAGTCTACGAAGTTCAAAGAAGTATAGTTCTGTTTGAAACTTACATGCTTCGGTTGCTGGAAGTTATCTTTAATCATTCATTTGAGAGGAATCGTATGCAGCCAAGAGTTTAGATGTTTCTGAGCGACGTTGCTGCCTTGCATGGCATCTACGTGGAAGTCTTGAGCTGAGGAGACGAAGAACACTAGCGCCTACTCATTCTTAATCGCGCATAAATACAGAATCACATATTTTTAATTTATTTGTTTAAACATTATTTTTTAATGGTAAGTATATGAATAGAAACTCCATTATACAAATAATGTTCAAACAAATAAATTTAAAAATAGGTCGGTTAATTTGATTTCGTAACTTTACGTAACATTTCGTAAAATTATCATTGTTTATATTAGTACAGGAAAAAAGAGAAATTTATGCATTTCTTCTTCTTCATCATCATGTGCCGTGTCCCTTCAGGACGTAGGCGACCATGGACTTCCATTTGGCTCTGTCTCTTGTTCTCAATAATTTTTCTCTTGGTATCTCTCCCAAGCCCCGCTCCGTCAACCATTTGCTCAGACCTAACAAGTACGTCTCGCGCTGCTTTCCTCTGTCTCTTCTTCCATCTATCCGACCTGTGAGCATCAAGTCCTCAAGGCCTTCATTCCTCATTACGTGTCCCAGGAACCTCATTTGTCTCTTCCTGATATTTATTATGAGTTTTCTTCATGTTTGCATCCTTTCCAACACCTCACCGTTGCACACGTCCTCTGTCCATGGTATCCTCAGCATCCTTCTGTAAAACCACATTTCTGTTGCCTCAAGCCTCTTCTTCATCTTTGATGAGACCGTCCAGCATTCACTTCCATACTGAAGGACAGATATCACATAGCAATTCAGCACTCTTTTCTTTGTTTCTAATGAGATTTTCCTGTCTTTCAGTACTCTGGTTAGCTTCTGAAATGCGTCTTTGGCCATGCCAATGCGTCTTCGGATCTCCATGTCGCATTTTCCATCCTCTGACAAAACACTTCCCAGGTTTTTTATTTTTTTTTGCTTGTTTTATTTTAGTTCCTTCAACTTGAAGTTAGAATATTGGGCTCCTCTTTTTGCTGATAACCATGCATTCAGTTTTCTTGAAGTCCTTTCTTATCACATTCTCTTGCTAACTTTTGTAGAAGGTCCTGCATTTTCCTTTCCGTGTTTGCTATCAGTAAAGTTTCATCGGCGTATCGGATATTGTTGAGATTATGGCCGCCAATGATGAATCCTGGCAAGGCTTTTATTTCTCTCATAATTGCTTCGCTGTACAATTTGAAAAGATCCGGTGAGAAAACACATCCCTGTTTTATGCCCCTTTTTAATTTTGCATACCTGCTGAGTTCACCTTCTCCCCGTACACAAGCGGTTTGCTGCCAGTATAGATGCATGATTATTCTAACATCTTTTCCGAAAATGTCGAGGTTTATCGAGCACCTCTATCAAGTCCTTGTGTCGTACTTTGTCAAACGCTTTTGCACAGTCTATAAAGCATAGATAAAGGTATCGTTCAGATAGCATTCGGAACATGAATATCGCATTTCCTTGTTCCGGTATCATTAACGAACCCACATTGTTCCTGTCCTACCTCTGGGCCGATTTTACTGCGCGCACTGTTCAACAGAATCCGGATGATGAGTTTTATATGTCTTTTTTCGACTTTGTCTAAATGCAAATTCTTTCGTGCTGGAGTGGTCAAGACACATCAAATCAATTGACGGCTTCGAATGCCGGAGGTTGCATATTTTCCTAACAAGATTTTTCGAATATTCACTCCAGTGTATATATATATATATATATATACTGTTTAGAAATAAAATCTACTTAAGTACATACATATATATATTTAATCATTTCACAAGTTATATGTATACCATCAAATTTCATCCATAGCACTCTGTGGCATGAATATTTTATTCAGTTAAAATTGCCATGAAAATAAAATAAAACTATCAATTTCCGTGAACAATTCTTTAAACATAAAAAGTGATAAAATTCTAACAACAGAGTTATTTCTAAGATGTTTCTCTCATTGCATAAATAATTCTACAATGAACATTTGAATATGTGATTTTTTTACGATATGTTAAGAAAAAAAAACAACCAACAGATTTAACATATCTTAATTTATTTGTTTGAAGATTATTTTTAATCGATATTTGTATTAGAGGAAATACTCTGTTTTTATATAATTAAACAATATATATATATATATAATTTAGAAAAGATTTTTGATTAATTACAATGGGTAATACATATTTCACCACATGATGATGTTATTGCGGCTCGTCAGACACCCTTCAAAGAAATGGGGTGGGGTTTGACGAGCCGCAATAATAACATCATGATGCGGTGAAATATGTATTACCCATTGTAATTAATCAAAAATCTTTTCTAAATTATATTACTCTGTTAAATTAAATAAAACAATTTAACATTGAGTTCTTTTGAGTTCGCCTCTATCGAAATTTACCTTAATAGTATACCAAATGTGCTACGTTATATATATATATATATATATATATATATATATATATATATATATATGATAAAAAGTCGAAGAACACGTAGATTAAAAAACCCACTATTCAAACATTTATTTTATAAAGAGTGCTCGATACAGAGTAGAGCTTGATATTGTAATTTTGTGATTACAAGGGTTTATAAAAGCATAATATCACTAAACAAAAATGTTCATGTTTCAGGTATATTAAATTAAATGGTGAATAAATCATTTTCACTATTTATTTTAACATATAACCTGAAGAGGAACAGTTTTGTTTTGAAACATGAACATTTTGAGTAGCGATATTATGCTTTTATAAACCATTGTAATAACAAAATTACAATATATATATATATATATATATATAGGAAAAGGGAATTGTACCCACAGAAATTACTAATAGCTCTAAAGAGTGTGGACGTCATTTTGATATAACCCGAGGAACCTTTCGGCCAACACTTGTCAAGTATATATATATATATATCCCTATGGCTTTCCATACTTAATACTTCTCGCCTCCACTCTCGCGTGATCATGTGATACTCCACAATCTGTAGTACGATTTTCACTTCCAGCACGCACGCGTGTGTTCGCCAATCTTCCATACAAACAAAATAGACGACTACTACCATCGTTCGTCCGCGAACCGCTTAATACACTCAATACAATTGTCATCTTTGATAATGGGTGATGTGCGCTAAAAACTCAGAAAGGATTAATAAAAAACATGTATCAATATTGTGATTTTAAGATTATCAGACGATATGAAAAAAAATTACATGAAATAAATCGACAAAACCTGTTTATATTGTTTAATGAAACATGCATCAACCAAAAAATGCTGCCTAAATACACACACACACACACACACACACACTATATATATATATATATATATATATATATATATATATATATATATACCGGCCTCAATAATTCCAGTAATCTTTTTTTTATCTAATATGCATTGACTGGGGTCAAAACATTATGAAGGGCTAAAGATATATTTTATTCTAAAAATTCCAGGAACACTTTTTGAGAGAAGAGAATATTACCTGAAATACAGTTTTGAAGAGAAAAAAGTTACGTTCAATATATTTATGAAGAAGAAATATTGCCAAGAATACATTTTTGAAAATAAAAAAAAATAACGGCAATATATTTTTGAAGAAAAAAAAATATCAGTAATACATTTGTCTCTCGACTTATGAAGAAAAAATATTACCAACAATACATTCTTGAAAAGAAAAATTAACGGCAATATATTTTTGAAGAAAAAAAAATATCAGTAATACATTTGTCCCTCAACAAAACCCTCTTTACAAAAATACGTCATTGAATTCTGATCTACAAACAGATTTCTTAGAAAGGATACATATTTTATTCTTACGAATCTATTGTAGAAATCTTGTCAACTTTAAATAACACATTGAAGTTGATATGCCATTAAACACAATATTATGTGAGACTCCACAATCTGTAGTACGATTTTCGCTTCCAGCACGCACGCGTGTGTTCGCCAATCTTCCATACAAACAAAATAGACGACTACTACCATCGTTCGTCCGCGAACCGCTTAATACACTCAATACAATTGTCATCTTTGATAATGGGCGATGTGCGATATATACATATGTATATATATATGTATATATATATATGCTAGTATTTGGTTAAATTGCTAAAAGTGACTTACAATACGGCAGTGAATGCTGGACAATATCGAAAATGAGGACAAAACTGGAAGCGGCCGAAATGTGGTTCTACGGAAGGATGCTGTGGATATCATGGACTGAGCATGCAAGCAACGATGAGGTGTTGGAAAGAATGGCAACAAAAGGAAATTGATGCTGAGCATCAAAAAGAGACAACTGAAGTTCCTGAGACATGCAATGAGGAAGGAGAGCCTGGAGAACCTGATACTGACAGATAGAAGGAACGAGAGACAGAGGAAGGCAGCGGATAACATATTTGCAGGGCCTGATCAGGTGGATGACGGAACGGGGGTTGCCAGGAGCAACAGGAACAAACATACTAAGAGCCACAAGGGATAGGGAGACGTAGAGAGCCATGATCGCCTACGTCCTGAAGGGACAGGGCACATAGATGAAGAAGAAGACTTATTATGAGAAAAATTCATCATCGTCTCGTATAGTTTTCTAATTTTCGACATACAACTAAACATATTTGAGATCTTTCTTCTTTCTTTTTCGTTTTTCTCTGTCTATTTCCTCTCCCCCTATATATATATATATATATATATATATATATATAACCCATTATATCACAGATAATATTTATTAAGCATACACGTCAGTTATTCGATCTCATAAATGAACACTATTTCCTCTATGTATCCAACGTGTTGTGATAAACAGTTTCAGTAAATTGAGTCGTCAAAATCTTTGCCATTTATTACCATGAGTTGTCGTTCTTATTCTACTTATCATGGGATTTATCCGCGTACTCATTCGAACGGAATTTGACACAAGGTCGAATTTAAAGTGGGCTAGGGAGAGATGTTACTCTCGTTTCCCTCTGCACTTTCACTTTTAAGGATGCCACAATAGCCAGGCATTGATCCTATGTCTTTTTCCAAGTAAGAACCATTGCCTAGGCGGACGGCTCCTTACTCTATTCTATTCTATCATGTAAATCGATGTATTTGTACGCCAATGCCGAAAAAATGTGACACAAAGCTAAATTAATATTTGGGGCCCTCACGAGAGACCTGTTGCCACCCAAAGCTATAGAACCCAATCTGTCCTGTTATTTAATCCATAACTGGAGGGAAGAAACGGATTAATACCTTTTCCAAGGGTATTTTTGCGTATATGAATGCAAGGGATTCAACTGGAATTCGAACTCGGCACTCCGATTTGTCGTTCCGAGTCGATATCCACTGCACCACAACGCACATCCTTTTCCCATAATACAAAGTAGGAAAAGGAAACCAGGAGATGGTCAAATGGAAATTGCTAGCCAACCACGAGCCTGTTTGATTTTTAGCAGTATGACGAATACCTGTGCCTTCGATTGACCCACAGGGAAATGAGGTTAGAAACGGGATCATAAGTGCATACAATCCTAATCGACAATTGTCGATGTTGTCATAAAAGATTGTATATTTCAACAAATATACACTTGACGTCAAAAATGGCGTATATTGTTGGCAGATTTTGTTACTGAGTTGCAATGAAATATTTGGAAAGAATCCGTTCAGATTCAATAAAGCGGAGAATCAGAAATTACAATGAAACAATGAACTTCTTAATCAATTCGCATGCTACTACGTTTCTTAAAAAGATATTTGTTATATTAGATTTATTATATAAGAAACACGTTACGTGCATTTCATGATGGACTGAAATTCTCTGAGGAAGGCTCCGTGCTTTGAGCGCCTATGGCGACTTCCACCCAGACGTCAAAGTAAAAAATAAGAAATTGCTTCCTTAAAATATTGCAGCTAAAAATAAAATTTGAATGCAATAATTTAAGTAAGGAATTTCTTATTTTTTACTTCACTAGAATATCTTGTCCTTTCCTTTTTCAGGTTTAATAAATTGTCCTTTTCTTTTCCAGGTTTAATAACTTGTCCTGTTTTTTTCCAGGTTTAATATAATCTTTAAATATTTATTACACATTAGCATTAATGTCCTTATCTTTATTGCATTTATCCGTGTATATGTTTCGCTCAAGTTTTTTTCTGGTGTTTCTTGATCTTGGTAGCCATCAAAGAATGATTGTGCTATGAGTTATCATTATTTACATTCCGACTAACATCCGTATCTTTGTTCCAGTTATTTCGCCGTTTCATTTGTTTTGCCTTCCGAACTTTTTAGGTGTTTGTCGATTTGGGTAATCTTCTGAAATGTGCAATGTGCGTTGTCGTACAATGGATGTCGGCTCGGAACGAGAAATCGGAGAGCCGAGTTAGAATTTCAGTTGAATTCGTTGCATTCATTTACGCACGAATTCTCTTGGAAAAAGTATCATTCCATTTCTTCTCCCCCAGCTATGGGTTAAATAACAGAATAGATTGGGTTCTATAGCCTTAATTATCAACCAGTCTACTGCAAAATGAAATGGCAACCTACTGCCGGGAAATCTTCTGCCTAGTCAGTCATGATCGCCTAATCGTGTATCACGTGTGACACTTAACTGACTAAAATGAATAATACCTCAACCACCCGATCATGTATGTCACTCAACTGACTGACTTGAACAGCAAGACAGACTGGGTTCTATAGCCTTGGTTCGCAACCAGTGTACTGCGGAAAGAAATGGCAACTTACCTTCTGTCTAGTCAGTTATGGATCGAAAGAGACATGATCACCCAAGCGTGTATCACGTATGGCACGTAATTGACGGGTATAGATAATCGTGTTCCATTGTCCATGTTCTGGGATATCTCTTCTTGTTATGAGTTATTGCTCCTCCCGATTTAAATGTTTTTATGTTTGCCTGCAGCTGCACTATAACCTTCTTCGCCGCCATTTGTCTTTTCCTAATTCGCCATCAAAGGTTTGCTGTTAAACCTCATTCTTTATTTATTAATGGATCCCATATGGTATGTATCTATATGTTAAGCATAATAAGGAGACTGTCATATTCTTGCATATGCGTTAATTCCTTCAGACGTCTGATTCCCCAGTGATATTCTCGGTTTAGTATTTTAACTTCATTCCATATATATGAGCAACAATGTGTGATTTCCTTGTCTGAACGCTAATTACGGTTTTCGATGTTCGCTCAGACGGACTTTTAAAATTGATAAGAACGCTTTTGTATTTTATGATGTTGAAAAAAAAAAACAGACTAAAAGAAATGACAAAATATCAGTATTTAAAATACATTGGAGCAAAAAAATAATAAGAAGCACTCCTAAAATTCGATTTTGAATTTTTATTTTTTAAGATTTTTCTGTTTTATATATATATATATATATATATATATATATATATATATATAAATATATATATATATATATATATATATATATATATATATATATAATAATAATTAATTAATTAATAAACATTGATATGTTATAATATCACTACAAAAGTAGCTATTTTGTTTCGACACTTTTTGTGTCTTATCAAGTGATGTGGTTATCTCAAAATGAATGGCTTTAAAAGGTTAAGAACAAGCAAGACATCTTTCATCAGGGAGGCATTATTGTATGTACAATGTGGACCAATCAGAGTAAAGCAACTTTTACTTTGGAGAATATGTGGGAAGACTTCAAATTAATCTTGGTGGGCATTGGTATTAAAATTTTATAAAATTAAGATCAGCATTATTAATTAACTATTATATCTACTAATTTTTTGTTGCTAAAAAAAAAAAAACCTTATATATATATATTTTAACAATTTCGTAGATTTAGAAAGTTATTAATATATTAGACGGGGGAGAGAAAAAGAACGCATACATGAATAAACCTACAAACATTCACATATGGAAAAATATTCACAAACATTAGTAAGAAAAAACATATACATAGTAATACACCCATGTATATATACATACACAAATTTCAAAATTTAGTCTTTATCGAGATGTCAATTTGTCTGTTAACTTTTAGGCAGACTAAATTGCTACATATTGGATACAGTCACGGCGGATTCATAAAATCACTGGCCTCATATGAATGGGGTCAGGATAGACATAATCATATTTCAATGCATATATATATATATATATATATATATATATATATATATATATAAGCATGTTACGGAAATTAACAAAGATTAACGAAACTGGTTATAAACAACCGACAATTTGAAATGATTTGTTTGAACATTATTTTTGATCGATACTCGTATTTAAGTAGATATTCTGTTTATAATTAAACCGTATTATATATTTATTTCTACCGACCTGATTATTTACGATAAATTTTTGTTAAAAAATATATGTCATTGTGTCATGATAGGGGTCGCAGGTTCGAATCATGCTGAATGACACACATTTTCGTACCAAAAATTTATCATAAATAATCAGGCCGGTAGAAATTAATATATAATACTGTTTGATTTTAAACAGAATATCTACTTAAATACGCATGTATCGTGGCAGCAAATAATTTTCTAAACATATACTGTTAAATATAAGAGACAATGAATGTCAATTATGTTTAATCATGAGCCGTTCTAACCGTCGTATTTTGGCTTTAATTTCAGTTGAAAATATAGACAAAAATTCTCCAACATTTGAATAATTTTTTATTAAGTTAGTTTTAAGCTTTCGGCTCACATGAGCCATCTTCTTGGTGTTAGGATCATTTATTTATATTTAAACGTATATGTTTAAATACGCGTATCGATCAAAAATAATGTTCAAAGAAATCATTTTATATATATATATATATATATATATATATATATATATATAATACTGCCATAATACAGGGGGTTACAGAGAAAGGATGGATATTAGAAAAAAACGGCAAGGAGGAAGACGAAGACAAAGAAAGACTAAGAGAGTGGAGGGGTTCAGGAAGATAGAAGATGGCAATTGACGTTGCACTAAACCTTTGGAGATTGTAGCTATCAGAGAAACAAGGATAGGGAAAAAATTTCCACAATCAGGAAGTGCAAGAAAAAAACTACCATGAAGAAGTGCCTATTTAGACAATAAAAGTGTTGGACTTAGTTGCCAATCTAGTTCTGCGAGTAAATTCTCCAAGCCTGCTTTCCTCATTGCATGTCCCAGGAACTTCAGCTGTCTCTTCCTGATGCTCAGTATTAATTTCCTTTTTGTTTACAACATTTCCAAGACCTCATCATTGCTCACATGCTCGATCTATGATATTCGCAGCATCCTTCTGTAGGACCACATTTCAGTTGCTTCAAGGTTTTCCTTTATCTTTGATGATATTGTCCAGCATTCACTGCCATATTGAAGGACGGACAGCACGTAGCAATCCAGTACTCACTTCTTTGTTTCTAGCAAAATTGTCCTGTTTCTTAATACTTTACTCAACTTCTGGAATGCTTCCTTCGCCATGCCAATTCGCCTTCGGATCTTTGTGTCGCACTTTCCGTCTTCTGTTATAACGCTTCCCAGGTATTTAAATTTTTGTACCTGCTTGATTCTAGTATCCCCGACCTGTATTTGGCATTTTGGGCTGCCCTTTTTACTGATGACCATGCATTCTGTTTCCTTGCAGTTTATTTTTTAGTCTTTTCTTGTTGCTTTCTTCAGCTACCTTCTGTAGGAGGTCTTGTAGTTTCCTTTCTGTGTCTGTTATCAGTACTGTATCATCTGCGTATCTTGGGTTGTAACTTGTGTCCTCCGATTAAGAATCCAGGCATAACTTTTAGGGTCCTCAAAATATTCTCGCTGTACAAGTTGAACAGATCCGGTGAAAAGACACATCCTTGTCTTACGCCCCTTTCTATCTTTGTATATCTACTCAATTCATTACCTGTCCGTATGCAAGCGGTTTGAATGGCTGTAGTGGGTGAAAAATAGTATAAAAAAATTCCTTAAAATAGTTTTTTTGCTTGATTGATTTTATGAATTGCTAACAGCTATGGAGTTTGTCGATATTTCTAAGATGAGGTACTATTTACAGTATTTACATTGTTTGGATGTGCGTTGTGGTGCAGTGGATATCGGCTCGGAACGAGAGGTCGGGATCCGAGTTCGAATTCTATTTGAATTCCTTGCATTCATTTACGCACAAATACATTTCGGAAAGGTATCAATCCCATCTTCCCTCCAGTTATGTGTTAAATAACAAGACAGATTAGGTTCTATAGCCTTGGCTGGCAACCAGTCTACCGCAGAAAGCAATGGCAACCTACAGCGCGATAATCTTCTGCCTAGTCAGTCATATTTCTTTTGAGACATGGTCGCCCAAAGCGTCTATCACGTATGGCACTTAACTAACCGACATTATTCAGACTATTTTCTTCATCTTTGTTGCTACTGAGTTATTTAATATGGAACTTTGTATGGGACATCCCAAAAGCCGGAACTCAGTGAATAAGAAATGAAAAAAATCAGTCTATATAACGGCACAAAATTTACTTACTCTGTCTTTTTCTCCCTCTTGTACCAAGATGTATTATCTAGTGGAGGAAAACGACCTCTCTGGAGAGTGCTCGTTTGCCTGGTCTACGGGCGTCTGAACTCTTTTTTCACTTTCCAACGCTTAGCGTTCGTACGTGTCTTCCAAAATCTCCGCCTATGACGTAATGAACCTTTTCTTTAGTCCCTCCAACTCAGCGCAAGACTAACTTAAGCTCGACCATTATAACGGTGCTTATCCTTAATTACACTAACGTCTAGAACAGAAAAAGAAAACAGATCCAAGAGATATTAAGAATTTTGTTTAATCAAAGTTACTATATTATAAGCTTTAATATGTTCTCGCTGATTTTTCATAAAAAGTAATGTTTTATTTACAAAAATTACTAAGAAACATGTCGCTGAAAGTTTTGTCCATCGCTAGCCACTATTTTTTCCATCGTTTTGGCAGCATTTGAATTCTACGTCGGAAAAACGACACGTCTTTTGAGGTTAACCACTAGCTTACACATTTTTTGACATCTTCATAAGAATAAAAGTGCTGCTCAACCAGGCCATGTTCTATCGAGCGGAACACGTGATGATCGGACGGGGCAATGTCTGGTGAATCCTACGGGTGGGATAAGACTTCCGATTTAACCGTTTCCAATTAGGTTTTCACCCATTCTACAACATGTAACCTAGCGTTGTCATCTTGTAAAATCATTATGCCGTGTCTCTGCTCGTATAGTGGACGTTTTCACTTCAATTTTCGGCTGAAACGCATAAATTTCAGTCGAGAGCTATCTGCCGTGATGATTTTGGTCGGTTTGAGCAGCTCATATTAAATTACATTCACCTGATCCCACCGAATTCAGAGCAGAAACTTCGAATCATGAATATTCGGCAAGCCGCTGATGTTGATGTATGGCCGGAATTACACCATGATCTTCTATGCTTAAGGTTTTCGTAGTGTATCCACTTTTCATCGCCGGTCACGATGCGAAGCGAAAAACCTTTCCTTTTCTGCCGTTGAAGCAGCTGTTCACACGTAACAAGACGCCGTTTGACGCCTCGGCTTTAACTCATACGGCACTCAATATCCTTGCTTTTGAATAACTCCTACTTCTTTCAAACATTTTAAAACAGTTGTGTGATCAACTCCTAATGATTCCTTTGAGTTCAGCTTGCGCCTGATATGAGTTTTCATGAAGTAATGCCTCCAATTCATCGTATTCAAAGTTTTTCGGTGCGTCAGAGCATTCTTTATCTTTAACATCAAAATCATTATTTTTCAAGCGTCTAAACCAAACACTGCATGTTGTTTTCCGATAGAGCATAGTGGCCTTAAGTCTTAACAAGAATTATGTGTTTGCGCTGCAGATTTCTTTTGAATAAAACAGTGCAGTAAAACTCCCAAAATGAAACATGTCTAACGCTAGACGCTAGATGTTCTTGGCGTCAGCTTAAACTGACAATTTGTTGCTTTTTAATACGAACTTTAATCAAACTTGCCAAAATATGTAGAAATGAAAAGTATCAGTTTAAACCTGCGTTTCTCAGCCGGTGATATATATATATATATTTTTTTTTACTTTATTTCTATTATATACACATATATATATATATATATATATATAATAGAAATACTGTCAAAAAATACATTTTTAAACTTGCAACTTTTTAGAAGTTTTCCTATGTATATATATATATAGTGTATCGAGGCAGCAGATAATTTTCTAAACATATGTTGTTAAATGTAAGTTTTATGTCAACACAAGATAAAATCTTCTTTGATGGTGGATGTTTTTATGTTAACGTTCTTGTAACCTCTCTGAAGATGGCTCATGTGTGCCGAAAGCTTAGAACCAGCCTAATAAAAAATTATCCAAATGTTGGAAAATTTTTGTCTTTATTTTCACCTGAAATTAAGGCCAAAATACGATGTTTACAACGGCTTATGATTAAACATGAAAGACATTCATTGTCTCTTATATTTAACAGTATATATATATATATATATATATATGTCCAAATGAATAAGGGACGAACAAAAAAATTGCAATGTTCAAAACAATTTCAAACAGTGCTCAATATAAAAATAGAGCAATTAATATTTATTATTATATTTTAGAACATGTATAAACTACTACACAATTGTACATTTTCTTTCGACATTGAAAGAACAATGTCTCATCAGGTAGTTAATAATTATGGTTATAAAAATTTTATTAAGTCTAAAATATTAATATAAAAAGTTTTTTACCATCATTATTAACTATCTGATGAGACATTGTTCTTTCAATGTCGAAACAAAATTTACAATTTTATAGTAGTTTGTAGTTTGTACGTGTTCCATATTCTTCTTCTTCTTCTTCTTCTTCTTCTTCTTCTTCTTCTTCTATATGCCCTGTCCTTTCAGGACGTAGGTGATCTTGACTTTTCTCGTCTCCCTATCCCTGGTGGCTTTTAGCACGCTTTCTCCTGTTACACAACGCAGCCTCCGTTCTGTCATGCACCTGCTCAGGTCCTTCAAATATGTTATCCGTTGCTTTTCCCTGTCTCTTTTTCCCTCTATCTGGCCTGTCAGTATCAGGTTCTCCAAACCCTCCTTCCCGATTGCGTGTCCCAGGAACTTCAGTTGTCACTTCCTGATACTCACTATTAATTTCCTTTTCGTTTCCATCCTTTCCAAAACCTCATCATTGCTCACATGCTCGATCCATTATATCCGCAGCATCCTCCTGTAGAACCACATCTCCGCTGTTTCAAGTTTTTCCTGCATCTTCGATGATATTGTCCAACATTCACTGCCGTATTGAAGAACTGACATCACATAGCAATCTACAACTCTCTTTGTTTCTAGTGAAATTTTCCTGTGTCTTAGTACTTTACTCAGCTTCTGGATTGCGTCCTTTGCCATGCTAATTTGCCTTCGAATCTCTGTGTCGCACTTTCCATCTCGTGTTAGAACACTTCCTAGGTATTTAATAATAATAATAATAATAATAATAATAATAATAATAATATATTTACATATTCTCGCACGCAAATATATACATATATATATATATATATATATATATATAGAGAGAGAGAGAGAGAGAGAGAGAGAGTAAGAGAAAGGGAGAGAAAATGTATGTCAAAGGGGAAAAAGTTTCGTGTGATGCGTTTCAACGTTTTGGACTTATTCGAACTAAACTTGTCATATTAGTGCGATTGCGCATGCTCGCGAACGAAGGATGCTGGGAATTTTTAATTTAGGTTTAATTTTTGAAGAATTTATTATCCATCTAATTTCTTTGAGATTCTTTTCTCTTTGTTACCATCACTTTTATTATTAGATTTCACACAGCGTGATGATAGAATTTATGCCAGAAATAGCGAAATGTTGTAAGAACCAGGCCGCCGATTTTTTGTGGATGAACTTGCGATCAAGACACTCACTAAACATTTACGTTATAGTGAATTGTTTTTTTCATTTTATCATAGTAACATTTTTTACGTCACGGTGATGTATTATTTTGTAACGTGTCTCTTTTGTGTTATTAAAAATAATTAAAAAAATAAAATTAAAAATTTTCAGAATCTCTCGCTCGTGCGCATGCGTAGTCGCACCAAGTCCAAATGACGAAACACGTCACACGAAATATTTTCCACTTTGTCATTCATCTTTTTTAGAATATTGTTCTTGAGATATATATAAAAAATTATATATTCATATATATATATATATATATATATATATATATATATATATATATATATAAAGGAAAGTTTTGTAATTTGCTTGAAATAAAAATAAAATGCAAGAAGTATACGCACCTAAACACACATACATGGCACACTCACGCACGCCGCACACACGAGAACACACGAGAACGAATGCAGGATGGCAAAAAAAAAAGTAGCAATAAACACGCCCCCAATTGAAGCAGATAGATATAACACCAGGTCATAAAACGACGCCCACTACCACTTTGGCAAAAGTCAAACTATCGCTCAGGTCAACGCATATAAACCACAAATTAAAGCAGAAAGATATCTTCAGACCATAAAAAGGCCCCAAATATCACACACACACACACACATATGTATATATATATAAACCATATATATATATATATATATATATATATAATTATATATACCATAAACACACACACATACATGCTCTAAGACACACACACACACACACACACACGCACACACACACACACACACTCACTAAAATTAATGACAGCAGTAGTAGCCAAGAATGACCATTCGTTGAATGACACGGAACTTTTATCTCGAAATATTAATATATAATAAATATGTAATACCCAACAACTTCTTTACCTTAATTTATTTTACTAAACGCATTGTGATAGCCTTCAAGTGTGTGTGTGTGTGTGTGTGTGTGTGTGTGTGTGTTAGCACACAACAATCAAATCTATCTTTTTGAGAACACAAATATTTTATAGAAACGTACTTATTTTTATTTATTCATTTACTTATTTATGTATATGGGTCGATGACCTCCTAATGTTTTAAAACAGACGAATTTTTGACCACTTGTCCAGTCGAATAGACGCAAAACACACCTGCGTTCTGACTCCTATAGGAATCGTGCCAAGAAAAAATATACAAAGTTACAAATGAGTTACAAATGATAAATATTTAAAGAATTTCGAAGTCAATACATTAAAAAGAAAGAAATGTAAACATCGGTTAATTTAACCTTTTGAAAACGATGGTCTTATTCACGTACAGACTTGTACTTCAGTTGAGGATACGAGCACTACACTACCGGCTATAATTATTAGACAACCCCAGTTTTTAAAAAAAATATAATGTATTTCATACTATTCTTTGTATTGCGAAGTGGATAATTCTAAATGAAAACAGAATACTTCTTTTGTTATTATTACTTTGCAAAATTTTACAAAGCAGCCAGGAAGCCTTTGCTTTGGCCAGCCAATAAGAAGAGACTAGCATGGGGAAGAGATCACAAAATCTGGACACCAAGACAGTTCATTTGATGCACCTGTTATTGTACAGTATATACAAAAGAAAAAAATTATTTTCACTTAGAATTATCCATTTGGCAATAAATACTAAAAAATAGTATGAAATACATCCTTTTTTTAAAACTAGGGTGGACTAAAAATTATGGCCGGTAGTGTGTATGTATGTATGTATGTATGTATGTATGTATGTATGTATGAATTGAATATATGGATCAAAAAATGGAGAAAATAACAACACAAGAGAGAAAAACGTCCTTAAAATAGCTATAGACTTATCCGAAAGCGGATAAGATATATAGACAATGACTATATACTTTAACTCTTACAAAAATGAAAATATATTGCGATAGAGTGTGCAGAGAAAATACCATACAAGACTAATTAAATCTATCTATCTATCTATCTATCTATCTATCTATCTATCTATCTATCTATCTATCTATCTATATATATATATATGGACACTACCGGTCATAATTATTAGGTCACCTCAGTTATTTTAATGATGTATTTCATACTATTTTTTAGTATTTATTGCCAAGTGGATAATTCTAATTGAAAACAGAATGGTTCTTTTGTTATCATTACTTTGCAAAATTTTACAAGACAGCCAATAAAAAGAAGAGACTAGCATGAGGAAGAGAGCACAAAAACTGGACACCAGAACAGTTGATTTGATGCACATGTTATTGTGCACTATTAACAAAAGAACCATTCTATTTTCATTTAGAATTATCCACTTGGCAATGAATACTAAAAATAGTATAAAATACGTAATTTTAAAAAAAACTGAGGAGGCCTAATAATCATGGACAGTAGTGTATGTACTTTGTGAAAAGCACACACTCACTCTCACAACGACACAAACATTTTCTATAATTATATTGTAGAAACTTTGCTATATTTAGTTTTTACAGTGGCTTCGACTTCTACAAGGCTCGAGGGCCACTTGAGATAGCGGGTTTCAGAACTTATGCTGATATGTGTGGAGGATAACAGTTAAACTTAGATTTGAACAGGTTAAGATTGTAGTGATCAGGAAAGTAGTCTCTTGGGACAATGTTCGTGTAAAGAAGCTGCTGGAGTAGAATTTACCTCATATCAAAGAGATATGAAGGAAATGAGGGTAGTTTGCTGCAATGTGGGTAACATGCCGGTTCCTAGCTCTGAATGTTCGTACTGGTGGAACTTTCCATGGAAGTTTCGTTAGTTTTGTCTATATTTCTGAGATGAGGTAGTATTTACAGTATTTACATTACATTACATTATTCGGACTAGTGTCCTCATCTTCGTTGCCATTTGTACGACGTTTAATAATAGATCATTCTATTTGTCTATATTTCTGAGATATGAGGTAGTATTTACAGTATTTACATTATTCGGACTATTGTCCTCATCCTTGTTAACATTTGTACGACGTTTCGGCCGTTGTACGTTTTGGCCTTCTTCAGGTGCTAGGAATTTAGAACCAAACACTTTATTACAATCCCTGGGGTATATCATCGTCATTCATTCATTTGAAGAGGAAAACTGAAAATTTGGTACGAATACTCCGGATTTTGGAGAAAAGAAATGTTGGGGGGGTTGATGTGTCTTTTGTTAGGGATGTGCGTTGTGGTGCAGTGGATATAGGCTCGGAACGACAAATCGGGGAGCCGAGTTCGAATTCCAGTTGAATTCCTTGTATTCACTTACGCACCAATACTCTTGGGAAATGAGTTAAAACGTCTCTTCTCTCCAGTTGTGGATTAAATAATAGGACAGGTTGGGTTCTATAGCCTTGGCTGACAACCAGTTTACCGCAGAAAGCAATGGCGACTTACTGTGAGATAATCTTCTGTCCAGTCAGTCATGTTTATTTTGAGACATCATCGCCCAAAAAGTGTATCACGTATGGCATTTAACTAACTGACTGATTTAGTTTTATATCTTTGATTACTTATAATCATGGTGATTTATTTTCGTAAAAGGGCCTAGGTCGGTCGTCAAATGTAACATGTGCGGGGAGGGAACTGGTACAGACTGCAGTATAGTGTGACCTTAGGGTGGCTCATACATCCATGCGCGACACGGCACTACAAGAACTCCGATATTTTTTCGACTGTTGATCAGAGACGTTACGCAAGTGTTCGGGATTCTTCCATATATATTCCCAAAAGTTCTAATCGTCATCATTAAAGTTAATTTCCTCGAATTTTCGTTCAGAATATTTTATTTTGGGCAGTTGAATGGGCTACCAACAGAACATTATGACCATGCAATGTTTAACTGACATTCTAATATGTTAAGCGGGGAGGTAGAGGGTTACAAGTCGATCTCAAGAACCAAGCATTAATGGCCAGCTAGTATAAAATAGCAAAATAGAAAAAAAAATGTAAAACCGGCATTTAGAATATATATAATAAATAAGCGATTTCAATCGAGAAAGTTTTGACGCATTTCAGCAATCAAATACCACGGAGAATATTAATTAGAAAAGAAAAAGAATTAAATAAAAAATATTAACAAAAAAAGAAGGTTAAGTAGAAGGAATAATACATAGAGGAGTCATTTCTGGGGAGAGACAAAGGAAAGATAGAAAAATCTAACTTGAAAGACCAGTTCAGACAAGAATTACAACTTGCAAAACCCTAACCGCATAAAAACTTTTCCCCACAGAAAATCCAATCGGTTTTATCACAAGTGGTTTTCTTCAACTTTTCGACCAGAGTTTTCGACTTGTTTTCCTGAATCGGTTATCAACTAAGCTTTTTGAACATGCAACGTATAACGTTCTTATATATTAAGAGGAGCGCTCGGGAAACAGAGGTCAGTTCCAAGAAACAAGGATGAATGGCCAGCTAGGACCGCAGTCAGTTAAGTGCCATACGTGATACACGCTTGGGCGATCATGTCTCGAAAGAGACATGACTGACTGGGCAGAAGATTATCCCGCAGTAGGTTGCCATTGCTTTCTGCGGTAGACTGGTTGCCGACCAAGGCTATAGAACCCAATCTGTCCTGCTATTTAACCCTTAACTGGAAGGAAGAGACGGAAAGATTATCCCGCAGTAGGTTGCCATTGCTTTCTGCGGTAGACTGGTTGCCAACCAAGGCTACAGAACCCAATCTGTCCTGCTATTTAACCCATAACTGGAAGGAAGAGACGGAAAGATTATCCCGCAGTAGGTTGCCATTGCTTTCTGCAGTAGACTGGTTGCCGACCAAGGCTACAGAACCCAATCTGTCCTGTTATTTTACCCATAACTGGAAGGAAGAGAAGGATTAATACCTTTCCCAAGGGTATTTGCGCGTAAGTGAATACAATGGATTCAACTGGAATTCGAACTCGGCTCCCCGGTTTCCCGTTCCGAGCCGATATCCACTGTACCACAACAGTAGAATAAAAAAAAAAAGGATAAACAATTCTTATTTGTTCATCAAGTATATAGTCTGGAAAGCTATTATTAATAAGCGTTTGTTTCATATTCTTTAGTTCACTGTAAAAAATCTGTTTTGTGGATGAATTAGATTTTGCACGATGTATTAGATTTTTTCTAACTGCTATTTTGTAGTAATATGGACATTCGCTCTTGTAGTTAAGTGTACATGACTTTATGCGGGTAGTTTTTTTTGTATGGTGAAATAGTAAATTAGTTTATATATATATATATATATATATATATATATATACTGAGGTTGACAAAGCTAACCTCATATAATATATAATATTTCGGAATTGTGTATGTGGTCAGGCATGTTGTTTTAAATGCTTAAAAATGTTAGAATTATCGTTCAAATGTAGTGTCAAGCGTCGTGAAAGTGAGTTTGTGGTGTGACCAGCATAAATATTATTTTATCTGTTGGAAATACAATCTCCCAAAGGGCCTTTGAATTTGTAATGTATGCTGTTCTTTGCAAATCGCTGACCAGGGGAGAAAAATAATTGCGAAAAATCGAGTCGAATATACTAGATTTAGAGTAGTATATGATTAACTTAATTTTTTTGCTAGGATCTGTTGTAGATAGATTAGTATTTACTAATTTTCTTTATTATACTTTCATCTTGTTTATAATTTTTAAGCATTTGATTACGATATAGGAGATTAATATGTTTGTGATTAGTTGAAGTAGTATTATGTTCTATTTGCTTAGTATTGAGACTTCTAAGAAAGTATCGTACTTTTTTTTTTTTTCATAAGCGTTTCACCCCGAGCAAGGCATGTCACTGCCACTACTGTGCAGGGGGCTACGTAGAGTGGAGAAAGGCTGATTAAATATAGGAAATGACAGAGGGTAGGTGATAGGCGGGTGTGGATACCGAGAATGAGGGTTGGGTAGATGAGAGTGTTGTGAGAATAGTTGGGAGTTAGTGTGATAGGAGGTGTCTATTGACCCTACATGTAAACACCTGGAGATTGTAACTGTCGGGAAAGCAGACTTGTGGAAGGGAGTTCCACAGGCGGGAAGCGCGAGAAAAGAAGCTGTTGGAGTAGAATTTACGGTTACATCTTATTTGTTTAACTGTAAAAGGGTGGGACCTAGTTGCTAATCTAGTATCTTGTGTAAATTCCTGCTTAGGCGGCACCAGTGATCTAAGCTCATCGGAGCAGAAGCCATGAAAGTACTTGTAGAAGAGGCACAGGGAAGCTACATCACGCCGGTGTGAGAGCGGCTGCAGCCGGTCTGCCAAGTCAGTATCAACCACGTTACAGATCCTCCTTTGTATTTCGTCAAGAAGTCCAAGGAGAGCAGCAGGGACACCCGACCAGATATGGCAGCAATATTCAATACACGGGCGGATGGTAGATTTGTATATGTGCAGAATAGTTTCAGGTGGGAAAAATTTCCGGGCCCTGCACAGGGAGCCCACTTTCATAGCAGCAGATTTGGCAATGGATTCAATATAGTCATTCCATTTGAGGTCCGCCGAGAGTGTAAGGCCAAGGAGGCGTAGTATTTTACTCTCTGGGAGGCTAGCCTGTCCCATGCTAATGGGAGGTAGATGCGATTGTCTATGGTGGTTAGTTGCTTGTTCAACAACTATATAATTCTAAAAGCTATTATTAATAAATGGTTGTTTTATATTCTTTAGTTCACTGTAAAAAATCCGCTTTGTGGATGAATTAGTTTTTGCACGATGTATTAGATTTTTTATGACCGCTATTTTGTAGTAATATGGACATTCGCTCTTGTAATTAAGTGTACATGAATTTATGCTGGTAAGTTTTTTGTATGGCGAAATAGTAAATATTATTTGTGTTTATCAATATGTCAAGAAACGGAATTTTGTTATTAGTATTGAGTTCATACGTGAATTTAAGTAAAATATTATTTTGGAAATGTTTTTAAAGTTGAAGTATTTCATCTGAAATATATATATATATATTAAAGAAAACCACAAACCGCTGATGGATTTAACGCACATTTTGCCAAAACCCAATACTTTTAGACAGATACCTTATTTAGATAAAACCTGGAACAAAACTGAGAATACTGAAAAAAATAAAAAAGGCATGAAATCAAACCTACCTATTCAGTAAAATATGGTTCGATGCCTAGGTTGTCTAGATACAGCGAAAACACTTAACAACGTTAAATCGGATGAAAAGATAGACCTAGTCGCAACTCAAATTTTACCCTCACGCAATCTTCAGATGACATGAACAATTATACACAAACACACACACACGCACGCACACACACACACACACACACACACACACACACACACACACACACACACATATATATATATATATATATATATATATATTCCTCATGTTGAGATAATTCTTTTTTTGTGGTGTGCTTTTGTGCTTTTTGGGAAAACAATCCGGTGACAAAAATCGCATAAAAACTACTACACAAAAAAAAAAAAAAAAGAAAAAAAAAAGAAATGCAAGTGGAAAAGAAAAGCACTTTCGACTGTCAAGGATATCTTTCGGAGCGACTGATATCTAAAATAAAATAAAAAAAAACTTCTAGACAGTTAAAATGTATTTCGGAGCCGTTGACCCAAAATAGAAAACACCTCTAGACTGTCAAAGATATTTTCCGAGACGTTTGATATCCAAATAGGAAAAACCACTTCCTGGCTGTCAAAGGTATCTTTTGGGGCGGCATATATCCAACAGGTAAAAAAAAACGCTTTTAGGCTGTAAAAGATGTTTTTAGAAGAGGCTGATTTTCAAACAGAGAAACACACTTCTAAACTGTTAACAAGTATTTCAAAAAGGTTAATCCAAAATAGAAAAACACTTCTTGACTGTCAAAGATGTCTTTAGAAGTGGCTGATATCCAAAAAGGAAAAACACTTCTATATTGTTGATAATGCCCTTAAAAGTGGCCGACAACCAAAACAGAAAAAAACACTTCTATTCTGTCAATGATGCCTTTAGAATTGGCTGTCATTAAAAAAAGAAAAACACATCTAGAGTGTCAAAGATGTTGTGAGAAGTGGCCAACATAGAAAATAGAAAAAACGCTTCCAGACTGTCAAGGACATCTTTAAGAGCGGCTGATATCCCAATAAAAAAGAAATAATAGAAAAACACATCCTGACTGTCAAAGTTATCATTTGGAACGGCCGACATCCAAAATAGAAAAATAAACTTCTAGATTCTCAAAGTTGTTTTTCTATGCGTTTGATATCTAAAATAGAAAAAAACATTGCTAGACTGTGTAAGATTCTTTTTTCAGAGCTGTCGATACCCAATATAGAAAAGAAAGAAACTAAAAAGATTTTTCTGGTGAAATTTCTCTCAAGCTCGTATTAAAAGAGTATGACAAACATTTCGACAATATTAAAAAAATAATTAAAAATTAAACAAAAATACACACTTCTGTATATCCGAGCCCTTTCGTCTGATCTTGTAGCCATTATCTATCTATCTATCTATCTATCTATCTATCTATCTATCTATCTATCTATATATATATATATAAAGCAAGATGTGTGTGTGTGTGTATCTTTCTGTCTGCCTGTATGTCCTTTATACAAATCCACAATTTTTATCCGATTCACACTAAAGTTCACGCAAATATTCATTAGGCTTCCGGTCAGGTTATGCGTTACTTATCTTTTCCGATTTTCCCCCGGAATTTGAAATCGATCCCCCGATATCCGATCAGGTCTGATTAAGATCAGGATTTCAGCCCTTTTATCGTGGTTCTTGCTGCAGAATTTGTTCTAACTTGGTAAAAGGATGGTTTTTAGTCTGAAACATTAGTAGATCTTCTCAGACGACTCATTTTCCCCGATATCGGAAATCTATCGAATCTGATCTAAAACCGATATTCAGCCATCAATATGGCCCATTTTCTCCAATTTTACTCCTGATGGGTACGATAAGTTTTCATGGACTTACTTAAATTGGTTTATCCTTGGATGACTTTTTTTGACTCCGATACTGGAAATCGATACTCTGATATTCTATATGGTTTGATCAAAATTAGATTTTCAGACCTTTTATTTTGTTTTATGCTTCGGGTTTGGCTCTAAGTAGGTATAATTGTAGTTCTTAGTCTCATCCATGATACCCTTTACTCAGAGGACTTATTTAGCCTTCAAAATTCAGTTTACGACGAAAAAAACTTATTTGATATCGATACCAAGAAATCAAAATCTGACTTACATCCATTCATTTTTCTTTCAGTCTACGGTTTCGCTTTAACTGGAAACAACTATTGCTTTTTAGTGTTTCGTGCCAACGTCCAAAGAGTCTGAGCTTCAGGACCATGGATTAGTTTTAAAGCTTTCATTACACCCGAGCAACGCCGGGCTATACTGCTAGTATATATATATATATATGCAGATTTCTTAAAAAATAACAGACAATTTCTGATGGTTAAGTCTTTTTATGTAATTTTTCAGATGATCGTATGATTTTCTTTCTTTTGGGGACATAAATTATTAAAAAATTGTCGAAATGTTTTGTTTATTCGAGCGCTTTCAGCTATTCTTTTAGCCATTTTCGAGGATGAATGTTATTTTAAGTGTAAGAGAACGTAAGTGGTGCTATGTATAATGTGAAGTAGTTGTATGTGTTATGTACCGAACACGGTCAGCATTTTGTTAGCGTGTTCGTGGTTGATGATATTAAATGTTTGGTTTTTGTTTTATTAATAAGACCTTCATTATTTATTTAAATACTCACGGAGACCTACCAAACCCTATCCGGAAATTTAAAATAAACGTGATAGTGTAAAGGTCTGTGTTGTGTTTCGAATTTTCATATCTTATTGCCCAGTTCACACTCCACCCACGTCTATTGAACAGGTGAAGAGGCTCATCCCTTGTTCCCTGTTTAGGATGTGGTTTCCGGCTTTCTCTTTTCCAATCTTCTCACTTTTTTTTTCAACTGGTGTAGATAGATCTATCTATCGCCCGGTCCACACTTCACCCTCGTCTATTGAACAGGTTAAGAGGCTCATCCCTTGTTCCCTGTTTAGGACGTGGTTTCCGGCTTTCTCTTTTCCAATCTTTTCACTATTACGTAGCCCCCTGCACATCAGTGGCGTTACCGCCTTGCTCGGGGTGATACCATTAATATATATATATATATATATATATATATATATATATAGGAAGTTGGTAAAAGAAGAGTTAAAGTACTGAGAGTGGAGTAGACGAAATAAGGAGCACGAGAGAGAGGATGCAAGTTAGCAAGATAGGAGATGACGATTGACTTTACACTTAAACTCCTGGAGATTGCAGCTGTCGGGGAAGCAAGTAAACGGAAGGGAATTACACAAGTGGCAAGTACGAGAAAAGAAGCTGTTTGGGTAGAACTTTTGTTTACATTTTATTGGTTTCAAAGTAAAAGGGTGGGACCTAATTGCTAGAGTAAATTTATGCATAGGGGGAACCAGAGAGCTACATTCATCGGAGCAAAAGCCGTGAAACTACTTGTAGAAGAGACACAGAGACGCCACATTGTTCCGGTGAGAAAGTGACTGCATATTGGCTGCCAGGTCGGGATCGATCGCATTACAGATTCTCCGTTGAATATTGTCAAGTACCCCTGGATGGATAGCAGGGGAACAAGACCAGACATGGCAGTAGTATTCAATGCAAGAGCGGATGGTAGATTTATATATGTGCATGATTGTTTCAGACGGGAAAACTTCCTGGCCCTACACAGAGAAACGACCTTCATGGAATGTAACCAGACTATCTTTGCTTGGGCAATCATGTCTCAAAAGAGACTTGACTGACTGGGAAGAAGATTTTCCCGCGGTAGGTTGCCATCACTTTCTGAAGTAAACTAGTTGCTATAGAAACCAATCTATCCTGCTATTTAGCCCATAACTGGAGGAAGAAGGAGTATTTGTGCGTAAGTGAATGCAACAAATTCAACTGAAATTAGAACACCGCTCTCCGATTTCTCTTTTCGAGCCGATAAATCACTACATAGCAATACACATCCGTATTCATCCAATAATTCATCGGATTGTATAATTGGTTGTAATTCTTTTCTATTTCTTGAACTGAAAACAATACAACGGGTTAAAATGAATTAATTTTAGATGATTATTCAATTTTAACTCGTTTTTTTTTTATCGGCCATAATTTACAGTCTTGCTTAGTTCATTTGTTTGTCACCGAGGATGTGTTATTTGCTCCACAATATTCCCGATTTTGAGATTTCTTTTACTAAGAAATATTTTATTTTATTTTATTTTATTATTTATTAGCACCACCTTAGTGCGTTGCGGTACAGTGGATATCGGCTCGGAACGAGAAACCGAGCAGTCGAGTTCGAATTCCAGCTGAATCCATTGTATTCACTTTTTTTTTTAATCATTTCACCCCAAGCAAGGCGGAAACGCCACTGATGTGCAGGGGGTTACATAAATGTAAAAAGATTAATTAGAAAAGAGTGAGGAGTAGAAACTAGTTAGAAAGGAACAATAAAAAGCTGAGAAAGCAGGTGCGATGACAGATACATAGGTGGAGAGAAAGGGAAGGTTATACAGGGGTGGGGAGAGAGCTAGAGTCCAGTGGTTAGTAGATGAGTATTGACTTTGCATTTAAATTTCTGGAGGTTGTAGCCGTCAGGAAAGCAAGAATACGGGAGCGAGTTCCAAATGGCGAGAGAAGAAGCTGCAGGGGTAGAATTGTCGTCTGCATTTGGCTAACCTGACTGTGAATGGGTGGGACCCAGTTGCCAGTCTGGTTGCACGAGTAAACACCTGTTGAGAAGGCATCAGTGACTTAAGCTCGTCCGAGCAGAAGCCATGAAAGTATTTATAGAACAAACAAAGGGAGGCCACATTTCGACGATTGGGAAGTGGCTGCCCTTGGGAAAGGTATTAATCCGCCTCTTCCTTCCAGTTATGGGTTAAATAGCAGGACAGACTGTGTTCTATAGCCTTGGTCGGCAACCAGTCTACCGCAGAAAGCAATGGCAACCTACTGCGGGATAATCTTCTGCCCAGTCAGTCATGTCTCTTTCGAGACATGATCACCCAAGCGTGTATCACGTATGGCACTTAACTGACTTCTCTTTTTGGTGTGTTCACCAGCGTGCTATGTAATTTTCCCTTTCGGATAAACCTTTAGCTTTTTTCATTCCGTTTCTTTTTTTTTTTAAGTCTTGGGATATTGGTGCATCAAAAATATCATACACTACTTTCATAAGTTCTTCAATTTATCGGGCCTTTCTTTAATATTTTTTTTAATTTGATTATGTCTTTTATACTGCCATTTTTTTCTATTTACCGTGTATATAATCTTTCCAGTACGTAACATTATTATGTAGCCTTCACACATTTCTTTCCATCTTTCTACGCTCTGAAAAATCTCCTTTTTGCCAACTCACACTCTCAGAGGACTTCAAGTGGAATGACTATATCGAATCCATTGCTAAATCCGCTGCTAAGAAGGTCGGTTCACGATGAAGGGCTAGGAGGTTTTTCCTGTCTGAATCCACCCGGCACATATATAAATCTACCATCCTTCCTTGTATTGAATACTGCTGCCACATCTGGTCGAGTGCCACTGCTATTCACCTCGGGGTTCTTGACAAAATCCAACGGAGAATCTGCAATGTGATCGATACCAACTTGGTAACTCAGCGGCAGTCTCTCTCTCACCGGCGTGATGTGGTTTCCCTGTGCCTCTTCTATAAATATTTTCACGGCTTCTGCTCCAATTATTTTATCTCGCTGGTGCCCCTATGTATGAATTTACACAAGCTACTAGATTAGCAACTAGGTCCCAACCTTTTACAGTGAAACCGATAAAATGTAACTGCAATTTCTACTCTAACAGCTTCTTTTCACTCACTCACCGCCTGTGGAATTCCCTTCCATATACTTGCTTCCCCAACAACTACAATCTCCAGAAATTTAAATGTAAAGTCAATAGATATCTCCTATCTCACTAACTCGCATCTATTCTCTCAAGCTCTTTTCTCCATCTACTCCACCCCCATTCTCGGTATTCTAATCTGTCTATTACCCTCCTCTTGACATTTCCTAAAACTAACTCCTCTTTCTCATCACTTTCCCCTATAGAACCCCCTGCGCAACAGTGGCAGTAGAATGCCTTGCTTAGGGTGAAATGATTAAAAAAAAATAAATTTGAAAAAGTTTCTGTCCATTGTGTAATCAGTTTTTATTCTCTTTTGACTTGGTAACATTTTGCTCAACCTTGATTTAATTTTTCATCCAAGCATTAATTATGCTGGAGACACGCCTGACAATCGATTAAGATTTGACATTATATAGTTAACTCACGAAAATATTTGTAGTGATTCTTTGTTCCCTTTTTCATTGCATCTTTGAAAGATCTCTTAAAAGTACCCATAAACCGTTCAGTTTGTCAGTTTGACTTTGGGTAATAGGGAGGGGTCGTAATAGTAATAGATTTAATGGAGACATTTTACAAAAATCTTCGAATTCTTGAGTAGTGAATTGTATACCGTTATCTGAGTCTGTGGTATCTAAAATGTCATATCTTGCAAACAGTACGTGTAAAGAAAATATACGTGTAGAGAAAGCAATGGCAACCTACTACGGGATAATCTTCTGCCCAGTCAGTCATATCTCGAAAGAGACATGATCGCCCAAATCGTGTATCACATATGGCACTTAACACTTAAAGCTTCTATTGGGGAAAAGTGGGGGATCGGTTTTCTATTGTCATGAAGTAATAAACTGATCCCCATTAATTACTACTTAATAATATAATAGATCCCTCCCCCCTTCAAGCTATGAGTCAAATAAAAGGACAGATTGGGTTCTATAGCCTTAGCTGGCAGCCAGTTCACCATAGAAAGTAATGACAACCTACTACGGGATAATCTTCTGCCCAGTCAGTCATGTTTCTTTTGAGACATGATCGCCCAAAGCGTGTATCACGTATGGCACTTAACTGACTGATATATAGCTTCTCATAAAAGATTTCCTCCTTGAAATTCTCGAATGTCCACCATAAAATAATTTAATATTTGCATTTAGTTATAGGAAATTAATTGAAATAAAATGAATAATGCTTTCCTAGGATCTTTTACATTTTTTCTGATCACGTATACATTGTCTCTTGGCGTTTTTTTTTTTTCTTCCGGCCGTTTTTTTTTTTTTTGTTGTTGTTTTACTTCTTTTTTTTTTGTTTGTTGTTGTTTTACTTCTTTTGACTGATGGATCCAGTTTGCTTCTTTGCCTTGATGACACGAACGACAGTTGAAAGGCTGATAAAAATAACATCCACGATCTCTCTGTAAGGCTTGCCAGTGGGTTCCTGCAATCTTCGTACGCTTCCTTGGAGTAAAGGGGCCAATGGTCATAGAACAACTAATCGATAGTTGAGTCATTTGGGTCTGATAAAAATTGAATCAAGCACGGAAGACGTATTATTTTTGAAGGCCAAACAAATTGTATCATATACTCCGAAAATAGATTCATATGACTGCACATCACTGCAAATGATATAATCTGAGGTAAAAATAGAAATGGTCAACACCCTGTAACTCTAGTGGGTCTAAAACTGTCTGTGTAGAGAAAGAAAGGAAGCTAAAAGAGTTTTTTTCAATTAATTTGCACAAACGTGTAGCCCGGTTCACACTCCACCCACGTCTTTTGAACAGGTGAAGAGGTTCATCCCTTGTTTCCTGTTTAGGTTGTGGTTTTCGGCTTTCTCTTTCCCAATTTTTTCACTCTTACGGAGCCCCCTGCACATCAGTGGCGTTATCGCCTTGCTCGGGGTGATATGATTAAAAAAAAAAGGTATGACAACTCTTTGTGCGAACATCAGTACTCCGTCACACAGCGAGTAAGCGTTCAAGGCTAGATGACGTTCTTCTCCTATTTTCTTTTAATTGTTAACTAGCATGATAACCCGGCGTTGCCCGTGCAACTGAGAACATTTTAACTTCTTCATCGGATGAAACAAATTCGTTTAAATTCGACGCAGACACTTAAAATATAATCTATATATTTAAAAGGCAATCTGTGATTCTGTGTGTGACTGTTCCCTATGCACGCCTACATTTTTTAATATTTCTTTTGTTTTAAAATTACGGGGAAAAATATTCACATTTTTTGTTGACCAAATGAATTTTTAAAACGTCGGAATAAAAATGAAATATAAAGGCGCATTTTTTTCTTTTTTTAATAAAAAATATTTTAGTCACGTTTGACACGTGTGGTTTGATTTCTGTGACGTAATCTAGCAACCCTCTTAGATCTTAGATGTTTTACGGAGCAAATGTAAACAATCGGCTGCATTGACCAAAATGTGCTAAAGGAAAAATTGCTGAACTTAAACTCAAAAAGTATGTGTTGACCTGGCTTCCCTGTAGCATATCTACAGGGAAGCCAGGTCAACACATACCTTTTTTTGTATACTTTTTGTATACTAATTTGTCTCTAGAAAGTTTGAATAGTGCAGCTTAAAAAATGTAGGCGTGCATAGGGAACAGTCACTCAGAGAGTCACAGATTGCCTTTTATATATATAGATTTATTATTTCCGAAATAAGGACGTCTTTTTTAATCCTTTTTCCCCCACTGGTGTGCAGAGAATGTTGGAGTATTAGGCAGGAGGAGAGTGAAGACAAAGACGAACCAGCTACAGAGGGTGAAAGAGAAAGGCAAGAGAAGGATGTGAACACAGGAGTGAAGACAGTTGCGAAGGTAGAGAGAAAGGAAAAGAACAAGATTCACTGAGTGATGTAGAAAGCGCTGGAGTTAAGTGGATAAGAGATGAGAATTGACTTTGCATTTAAATTTCTGGAGGTTATAGCAAGTACATGAAAGGGAGTTCCACAGGGGGGAATGCAGGAGAAAATAAGCTGATAGAACTGAATTGTCGTCTGCATTTGGTTGATTTAACTGTAAAAGGGTGAGACCTTGTTGCCAGTCTAGTTGCTCGAGTAGATTCTTGTAGAGAATGAGCCAAGTTTGTCAGAGCAGAAGCCATGAAAATATTTATAGAAGAGACAGAGGGAAGCCACATCCCGACGACGAGAAAGTGGCTGGAGTTGAGCTGTCAGATCGGGATCAATCACATTACAGATTCTCCTTTGGAGCCTGTCGAGAACACTGAGATGAACAGCAGGGGAGCATGACCAGATATGACAACAGTATTCCATGCATTGTCTGATGGTTGATTTGTATATGTGCAAGATGGATTCGGGCGGATATAACTTCCTAGCCCGACACAGTGACCCAACTTTCCTAGCAGTGGATTTAGTTATTGATTCAATGTAATTATTCCACTTCAGGTCGGAAGATAGGGTAAAGCCGATGAGGGGCAGTGTATTGCTTTCAGGGAGATATACTTGGTCGATACTTAAGGGTGGCAGGAGTAATTGCCTGTGATGGTTGACAGATAAAAGTTTTTAGTTTTTAATGACTTACTTTATTTTAATTTTTTTTTCCCAGAAATACTGGTAATTCCTGAGCTACATTGAATAATACATTTTTTTAATTTCAATTTCACTTTGTAATACTGCAATGACGGTGTTCTCAAACGGCCCCGAATATCTTGATACCCCACCCACATATCCTAAATTTTTGGACGGTTGTTATTTCATCCAAAAATCAAATTTTCATAAAATGGTACCCCAGCTTTGTCATCTATTCGCTGGAGGGATAGGATTCGCTTTTTTCGGACCACAAATTGATAACAGATGTCTGTAGTTTGTCTTCGTGGATAGTCAGTCATACGTGATATACGTTTGGATAATCATGTCTCTTTCGAGACATAACTGGCTGGGCAGAAGATTATCCCGCAGTAGGTTGCCATTGCTTTCTGCGGTAGACTGGTTTGGTGTCACTCGGAGTCTCTACTCACTGAACGATAGGCTCATAGAATGAAAGACGGGAAATTTTACCATGGTATATATAAGTGGAGTATACACATGCCAATCACCGGAAGAACTCAATTCACTGCTTAAGAGTAACGCGTAAATCGCAGAAGTGGTAACTGTTTTTAAAAGTTTCCTCTCTAGAGAGCTCAAACGTAATCAGTGCGTAATATATTTGTTATCTACATACAAGCCTGTTTCGCTGTATCACAGCTCGTCAGTACGGTTAGACATCCGATTGCTTTTGGTCAGAATTGAAACCCGATCGAATTGACATGAGTCGGCGATTCTATCTCTTAGGTCGGTAGGTATCAACGTGTGATATACCATATAAACATACGCCAGTAGCTGACAGTGTTCTAATTCATTACTGAATGAACGATGCGTAGATACTAGAGTAGCTACTGTTTTTAGAGAGAGAGAGAGAGAGAGAGAGAGGGAGAGAGAGAGAGAGAGATTAATAAGACATCTAATACATCTTGTGTAGCTAGTTATGGTAACGTAATGATTGTGCGTGGTGGTCCAGTGGATATCGGCTCGGAACAAGAAATCGGAGAGCCGAGTTCGAATTCCAGTTGAATTCATTGCATTCACTTACGCTCAAATACCCTTGGGAAAGGTATTAATCCGTCTCTTCCTTCCAGTTATGGGTTAAATAACAGGACAGATTGGGTTCTATAGCCTTGGCTGGCAACCAGTCTACCGCAGAAAGCAGTGGCAACCTACTTTTTTTTTTTTTATAAGCGTTTCACCCCGAGCAAGGCATGTCACTGCCACTACTGTGCAGGGGGCTACGTAGAGTGGAGAAAGGCTGATTAAATATAGGAAATAACAGAGGGTGGGTGATAGGCGGGTGAGGATACCGAGAATGAGGGTTGGGTAGATGAGAGTGTTGTGAGAATAGTTGGGAGTTAGTGTGATAGGAGGTGTCTATTGACCCTACATTTAAACACCTGGAGATTGTAACTGTCGGGAAAGCAGACTTGTGGAAGGGAGTTCCACAGGCGGGAAGCGCGAGAAAAGAAGCTGTTGGAGTAGAATTTACGGTTACATCTTATTTGTTTAACTGTAAAAGGGTAGGACCTAGTTGCTAATCTAGTATCTCGTGTAAATTCGTGCTTAGGCGGCACCAGTGATCTAAGCTCATCGGAGCAGAAGCCATGAAAGTACTTGTAGAAGAGGCACAGGGAAGCTACATCACGCCGGTGTGAGAGCGGCTGCAGCCGGTCTGCCAAGTCAGTATCAACCACGTTACAGATCCTCCTTTGTATTTCGTCAAGAAGCCCAAGGAGAGCAGCAGGGGCACCCGACCAGATATGGCAGCAATATTCAATACACGGGCGGATGGTAGATTTGTATATGTGCAGAATAGTTTCAGGTGGGAAAAATTTCCGGGCCCTGCACAGGGAGCCCACTTTCATAGCAGCAGATTTGGCAATGGATTCAATATAGTCATTCCATTTGAGGTCCGCCGAGAGTGTAAGGCCAAGGAGGCGTAGTATTTTACTCTCTGGGAGGCTAGCCTGTCCCATGCTAATGGGAGGTAGATGCGATTGTCTATGGTGGTTAGTTGATAACAGCTTTGTTTTGGAGGCATTGACTGCGGGATAATCTTCTGCCCAATCAGTCATGTCTCTTTCGAGACATGATCGCCCAAGCGTGTTTCACGTATGGCACTTAACTGACTGAATGAATGTCCCGTTGAACATAGGCTCAAGTCAACAAACGACCAGTCATACTTTTAGAGATCTCTGTATGTATCGGTGTGTATACACATGTATTCACGAAAAGAGATAGAGAGAGAGGGGGTGATCGCTGTAAAGTTTGATGGAGAGAGCGGTTAGATTAGTTTTAAAATAGGCGATAAATTTGAGCACGGGCGAAGTTAATACAACCTCTCCGGTGCTTATGAATTTGGTAACATACGCTTCCACCACCGGCTCCACACCTACCTATTTCCATAACTCATCCAGCATAAACCGCACTTAGTGTAACAAATTGGCGTCAACTTGACCACCTTCGCAGTATCTTCAAAATGGAGTTTTACGATATACTCACCTTTGCAGCAACGTAGTTCCCCTGACCTAGAGTGCAAGTCTATCAGGCGCTTACGTTATCTATTTGTGCGTTCTACACCGATACTGGCTAGGCAGAATATTTACAGCCATGCGGTACATTTAGTCTTGTGGCCAGGTGGTGGGTATGTCACGTGACCAGCATGTTGCTCCTTTTGACCAATCACGAGCTAGCGTTTGGAATTATGAAGAAATTCGGATAATTTTAATACGTGGTATGACGTCACTCTCCAGGGGCAAGAGATGTGCATTTTTCCTGAGTCTATAAGATAAACATAAGCTGTTTGAGCAGATAAATGATGTTGATGAAGCATTCCTGCGAGAGAGAGCAGATAAATAGTAAACTTCACTTAAATGTATTTGTCCACGTAATGCTTGGGGTGTGGTTGGCGTAACGACAAGTACTGTAGCCATAGCAACATCATCGATGGGTTGGTTAGCAGTGTCGTAAGTCGTACTTCTTTCAGGCTGTTTTGTTTGTATTCTGCATTCTCCTTCCTCTTGTTTCCCAGCAAAGCAAATACCCTTCTACTTCACTTAGGGGAAAAGGTGTTTTTATGCGGTTGCAAAGGGCCGTAGTACAACATTCACTGTTCATGTATATAAAGACATTATATATATATATATATATATATATATATATATATATATATAATATCAATTACACGAAATCTTTTTCTCGAACGTCCGCCGATGGCTTGGTAGGTGAATCTCCTGCTGCTGATAAATCAGTTGGGTTTCGGTCCTGGCTTGAGGCAGGCATTTAATCTGGCACTGATGAGCTGTGATACAATGAAAGAGGTATGTATGTAGATGATTTGTTTATATATATATATATATATATATATATATATATATATATATATATATGCAGACACACGCACACACACATACATATATGTGTGTGTGTGTGTAATAGGAGATATATTCATAGGGACCTATATATTAATATACATGTATTTATCAATGTACGTATGATTGTCTACGTGTTTGAAGAGGCATTTATGAATACAACGAAGCCCAGACGCACAAACAACAAATCTATCTATCTATCTATCTATCTATCTATCTATCTATCTATCTATCTATCTATCTACCTATCTATCTATATAAATCCAGGTAAAAAGTACCCAAGGTAATCGTTTTCACAACCATCATCTAACATAGAGATAAAAATCTCAAAACATAGAAATTTCCGTATCGCAATGTACTTTTAATTCATACTTCTATGATTATATATCTATATATATAATCATATAATTATGAATTAAAAGTGCATTGCGACATATATATATATATATATATATATATATATATATATATATATGAATTAAAATACATTGCGACACGGAAATTTCTATGTTTTGAGATTTTTATCTCATCATCAGGCAATGTATGTTGGCTGTGAAAACATTGGGTCCTCTTTATATATATATATATATATATATATATATATATATATATATATATATATATATGACTTATCTATTATCCATATATTGCCATCAATTATCTGTTTGTAACGTTTGCTCATCCCAGTAAGTCTGCTATTGTATCTGCATTTAATATTCGTCCGAATCTTGCCAGATGGAGAAGGCGACCATTGAAAATAGTCATTACATCGAGAAAGGTGCGCAGTTATGACAAGAGCTATTCATTATTTGTGTCGTATTGGAGGGATTAGTGTCGGTCTCTTCATTAGAATTGTTGTAATAAATATTCTAGCACATATTTAGACTAATTAATGTCGACCGCTCTGTAAGGGAGAAGGATCTGATGGGTTCATTTGATTTAACGACAGAGTAATGGAAGAAAGGACTTGAAATTGTTATATAATCCGGGTTCTAAGGTCGAAAAAGAAAACGTATAATTATCTATTACTTATTTTATTTTAAGTGATACAAACATTCCTTTAAAACCCTTTTGGTTTCAACGTAAGAGTCCCGTCAGAAAAAGATCATACACATATATAAATGCGGGAGTGTGTATATTTTATAAAGGGTCAGTCAATTAAGTGACGCACATGATACGCTCTTGGGAGGTCATGTCTGGAAAGTTACATGAGTGACTAGGCAAAAGATTTTCCCGCAGTAGGTTGCCATTATCTTCTACGGTAGCCTGGTTTTCAACCACGGCTATAGAATCCAATTTATTCTGCTATTTAACCTGCAGCTGGAGGGAGAAGCGCCGGATTTATACCTTTCCTAAGAGAATTTGCAACGAAATTCAACTTGAATTCGAAGTCTCCGATTCTCGATCTCAGCCGATATATGAATCACGACGCGCAGCCAAAGAGTAGACAGTCTGAAATATCCGAAATCTAGTCATATGTCAAAACATATAAAGAAGTCTGTGTCAACATATATATATATGTATATATATCAATCCTTTCACCCCTAGCAAGTCAGGAATTCCACTAGAACGCAGGTGTTACTGAGGGTAAAAGTGAGAGAAAAGATTAGGTATAGTGGGTATTAAGAAAAGGATAAAAGATGGACGGGATTCAAGAAGATAAAAAATGGCGATTGGCGTTGCATTTAAATTTTTGAAGATTGTATTTTGCAGGGAAGCAAGTTATCGGATGTGATTTCCACAAGAAAATGAGGAAAAAGAAACTGTTGTAATAGAAGTGTAGGTTTCATTTAACTATTTCAACAGTAAAATGGTGGAACCTAGAAGCCAGTCTAGTAGAACGCTTAAATCCATACAGTCGGGCAACAAGGGAAAAAAGCCTCTCTGGGCGCAGTTACCATGAAAATATTTGCAAAAAAAGACAGAGAGAAGCCATACCACGTCGATGAGAAAATTAAACATAAAATCAATCTTACATCATTTAAAACGTTGATAAATTATTTTTAACAATATAAAAGTTACCAAAACCGTGATAACAATCAGTCAATTGCTGGTATCTTCTGATGACTCGACAGAGCGATTGTTGGATAGTCTGTCAAGGAAACTCTAGAGTCTGGATACTGAAGATAACATCAGTAAGCTAAGTGACGAATTTGATATTTGGTTTAAAAGCTTGTTACTATTCATATATTTAAACAAGAGGCATGAAACCACAGTAAACTGCAAGCACATTAAAGAACTAACATTACAATCATGCTAAAAAATACTACACGGACCTCCTAGAAATTTTTCTAAAAAATTAAAAATTCTATAGAAAAAATCGATTTACTAAATTCTAAAGTAAGGTTTAATATACATAATTAGATTAATTATAAAAACTGTCCTTAACACACACATTAAACTTCAGCTATTACCTTAAATACAAACACACCTATTACCTATTCACCTATTACCTTAAATACAAACATTTAATCTTTCCTCTTACATAAAATTCTACTTATTATGCACTTATTACCTACTTACCTATTACCAAAAAATTTTTAACATTAAAATTTACCTCTTACATTAAAATTTACCGCAAACGGTGATCTAATTAAAATTTGAAATTTAATAGAAAAAATCGGTTTCCAAACTGAGACCTAATTAAAATTTAAGATTTAATTGAAAAAATCGATTTCCTAAATTCAAAATTAAGATTAAATATACAAATTTAGATTATTTATAAAACTCTGCTTAAATGCAAACATATTCTGTACTGAATAAGCATTCCACTCCTAATCTGTTCCTCTAAGAAATCCTAAAGGATATAGTCTAGTCACAAGATATATAAAAATAACTTACACTCTAGCTGCTAATCTTGTCCCCTTATCATTAAACCATCCCCTGCCAACATCCCATACACAACTGACCAAGCATAAGAAAAGAAATTTAAAATTAAAAATTTAATAGAAAAAAATCGGTTTCCAAACTGTGATCTAATTAAAAATTAAAAATTTAATAGGAAAAATCTATTTCCTAAATCTAAAATTAAGATTAAATAAACAAATTTACATTAATTATATAGACTCTGCTTAAATACAAACAAATATTCTGTACAAAATAAGCATCCTACCCCTTACCGGCTCTTCTAAGAAATCCAAAGGATATAGTCTAGTCACAAGATAATAAAAACTTACATTCTAACTGCTAATGTTAAATCTGTCTAGAAATCAAAGACTCTCATTAATCAACCATTTTAACTACCCACACCACTTTCTTCAAAATTCCAACGGTCAATACAAGTGACTTGTTCCCCTATCACTAACCCCCACCAACATCCCAAACACAACTGACCAAATATAAGAAAAGGGGCTTTCCATTCCTATACATACCGAATGATGAGACATTGAAATTTCAATGTCGAAACAAATGTACCTTTGTAGTGGATATATATAAAAAATATGTACATGTTCTAAAATATAATATTTATATATATATATAATTTTTTACTATTATTACTTTAAGGTTTCTAAATATTACTTTCTTTATTATCATGTTATTATTACTACCATTATGTTTTATATAATAATATAATACTATTATTATTACGATTAGAATTAATGAAAAAAATTAACAACTCATTTTCTAGCAAAAATTCAACATCTAATATTTAAATATGAATGTCATTCATCTAAAAATAGACAACTAGATACCAAATTCAATATTCAATGATTTCCTTAACGACTGTTTTTTTGTAAATCTAAGCCAATGCCGGCGTGCGACGCTAAGAGTTAACACTGTTTATTTTACCACTTTTTTCTTCTCCTTTTCTTTCTTTTTCTTTTTTCGCTTTTACTTGACCCATTCATTGTTGTATAAATTTGGTCTGATTAGCGGTTGATCTCGCGAAATATATTACCTATGGATTTATAAAAACATCCAACATTTGTTCTTGATTATAATACTCTGTTAAATTTTAACATGGAGCACTTTTTGGATTTAATCTCCTGTGGAATTTACCTTACCAAGTACCAAGGATTCTACACTATATATATATATATATATATATATATATAACACCTGGCCAGGTTTCCCTGACGATCCGTTTACTTGAAACATAGGTAGATTCGTCTGGCACATTAGGTTTTATCTAGCTATTTCGCTCTACTTCTTTATTGAGCGCTTTCTGTTAGATGATTACTCGTATCGGGGTTTTTTCTTTGGGCTTCGTGCTGATCTTGGTCCGAACACCTTTGACTGACGTTCATGTACTAAGCTTTTTCTTTTTTAAAACCATTTTTTTCCTTCCGTCGAAAGTTTTCGAGGAAGGTTTTCGATACGAGTATAATTCTAAACTCTTTTATATATATATATATATATATATATATATATATATATATATATATATTGTTCAATACTTAATTTTTGGTCATAATAGGGTTAGACAAGTGCACATTAGTATTAAAAAGTGTTCAATACAATTATATTGTAGAACTTTAGAATATTTTCCATTTGTAAACGAGTTATTACGCGACCTATGTTTCTACCACGAGTGGTGTCTTCAGGCGACTTTTAATAACTGATTTTACCGTTTACCGTTTTTCTTTTTAAAAACGCTCACGTAACGGTGTTTTTTTTTGTTTTGTTTTTCTAACGTTCACGTGGCAGGGAATTTTTGAACGCGCTGATTTTAAAATTAAAACGAATTATGGCGTTTTCATTCATGGTTGTATGAACTTAAGAGGTATTTGTGAGGGTGGTTACACTCAGTCATAATTTCCGTTCTTTCATTCAACAGTTCGTTCTTGTTTGGGAATAGCATAATCTCTAACTTTTCTTCTTAACACGGTCTACATATTTTGCCAGCGTTGTAAGGCTTGGCTGTTTTTACAATACTTCACGTTATGTCTGGCTTTTTCCATATTTTCGCCTGAAGACACCACTCATGGTAGAAACCTAGGTCGTGCAATAACTCGATTACAAATGGAATATATATATATATATATATATATATATATATATATATATATATATATGAAGCAAGCACTGAGTTCAACAACCAGCGGTGATAGTCTGTTCTATGCTTAAACGCCGTCTTCAGATCATCTAAGAATGGAGTATATTGTCAGCTCAGCTCTGGGTGTTGACCTCAGTGTTCACTTCTATTTAAATATACTCTTTCCTTGATAATGAGCATTTAAACCTTAGATGAGCCCACTCGCTTAACCCAATAAAAACCAATATCTCCCAATCCCTCCCATTGCTAGACCAAATCTCTGGGCTTAGAATTTTTCCTCATTCTTTGTTTATATGGGACTGAGAATGCATGTCTTAAAATGACATGTTAAAAATCGCTATTTCCCTTCTAGCTTTTATCTGAATTTACAGATAAATGAATAAATATCCGCTCTGTAAGTTAAATTAATTTACATTGATCTCTCTGTTGGATCAGTTTTAATATTTTAGCGATATTACTAGGATCCTCCTGGATTATTTACTAAACTTATCCCGGATTATTTCCCAGTCCTATCCTGGATTTTTACCGCCTATATTTAAACTTATTTCAAATGGAACGTTGTCTGTGTGTGTGTGTGTGTGTGTGTGTGTCCGTTACCTATAGACTCCGAAACGGCTGAACCGATTTTTTTTCTTGAAAATTTACACATTTGTACTATAAGCGTCTGCGAGTGTTGTTAGCTAGGTTTTGTGTCGAGGTACCCCCGTTAAATATCGAAAATCGATAATCGAAAAAATCGGGTTATAGAAGGAGTGGTCCGATTTTAATCAAATTTGATACACTCACAGACAAAGACATAAGAAACGATATTCAGAAATTTCAAGGTTGCAGTTCTTACAATAGTGCAGAAAATCGATAATATATATATAAAAGCTTTCATTACACCCGAGCAACATCGGGCTATACTGCTGGTACATATATATATATATATATATATATATATATATATATTGAAAGATCTTTTCATCCGGTAGTATTTATTATTACTGTGAATTTATGAATTTTATTTTTAGTGTGTATACATGTTTGCGTTCCTATCTCTATTCTTATATTATTACACAGTGAAATTAATATCCACCGGCTTAGAGTAAGACGTTCTACTAAAGAAAGATTGTGACTTCGACAGGAAACGAAGCCTTATCCCACTTTTCGATCAGAATAAACGATTCTATAGGTGGAACATGAGGCCATCAATCTTGCGACTGTGGCAGTTTTGATATAGCAAGGTTTCTTATACGACTCAGAATATAATGCTGGATAAAAAAATTGATTAAAAATTTACTGTTGTTTACGTTTAGAGTACAAAACAGACGCTAGCAGATCTTTTCTTTTACTGGTATTCACCCAATAGAAGCCCTAAGAGCCATATTAGCGTCGGAAAGGGCCAGTGTTAATAGTATAGAGCTGAAATAAACTTTCAAAGGAACCGGAATCCCAATCCTAATTAGGAAACAAATGTTCTTACTTTTAGTTAAGTAATCCTAAATTTATTTTATCCATGCGGCCTCCGTAGCTAAATTGGTAAAGGTACATTTCAGATATAGAAGCTGTTTCACTGTTACTATACGATGTGTGCATGACCTGAAGAGAGTATAACATCCACCCACAAAAGACTCATATATAGATAACCAATATTTACCTGTCCTCGAACGAAGTAAATGCTTATATCTTCAGTTATAAAAAAAAATGATTTCGACATTAAATATCCCAGCATTTGTGGATAAAGACCGTGCAACTCAACAGATCTGAATGGCTATTGGTACCTATCTACAATAATATCTAGGAAACGGCTTAAAGCGTTGCTTAGAGATACAAACAGTGCTACATCGCCCCACCCTCGGAAGAATGCATCTTGTGGTCCCTCTAGCCGCAGAATGCAACATGTGTCCCCACCCCCGAACATACGGAACCCACAATAAATGGTACTTTAAACAAAATAACATACTCTCGGTACGCAGATATTCGGTGATCACGAAAAAACGGAAGAAATCGTGGAATTGGCGTTTTGAAGCTATATATTACGAACGCTTTAACTACTTTTCCTAGCTATTTTTATAGCCATTTCAGTGTGTTTCGGATCTCAATCTTCTACAGGTTTTTTTTCAAAGAATAAAAAAAAACAAGTTTGAATATGCATGTTTTGTTTTTGCATGTATGTTGAAACATATCTATAATATTTTATCTTTCAAGTTAATTTTATTTTAATAACAAATGATCTGCGGCCACTTCGGAGCCGGAAGGCCTCTAGCAAAGATTATATATATATATATATATATATATATATATATATATATAGAGAGAGAGAGAGAGAGAGAGAGCGAGAGAGAGAGAGAGAGAGAGAGTGAAACGGGTTGATAGATGTCTATTTAAATATACAAGTATGATAGTAATTTTCCAGTTAATCCTAATAATTATTTTGTTAAATTTTTTTTTCATTACAATAGATCTGCGGAGCCAAGGAGTCTTGCGGCCCCTGGGGAACTTGCGGCTTCCCCGCAATTTAGGGGTCTGCGGGGGCCCTAAGCAAGGCCCTGGTTACAAAGAAGAAATTGTGAAACACAATAATTCTGACGGTAGGATTGATTTGTTTTTATATTCTAAATCTGATCTAATCCGAAACATGTTTGGATTATAAAAGATTTTGCCACTGCATTAACAATTTTAGAAAGATAATTACAATGCTAATGCGATGCCAAAAAGGGTCTCTCAGATGATTAATCGAGAGCAATTACAAAAATTAAATTTAGAATTGAGAGCCAGTGATAATCGAACTTCGAATGCTACAAATGTTAGATAAACGTGTTAATCGGGACTCAAAAAGCAATGTTTATGGAATTTAAATAAGCTTATCAGTCGTCCTGTACCCAGGGTCGGCAACCTTTTGGCGAGTGAGGGCCAAAAGGCTATGTAGAATCATGGAGGAAGGCCAAACAGCTATGGCTCCAGTGTCACGGAAAAGAACCATGTTATTAAATATGTGAGTAAATTTTCTATGTGTTTGAAGAAAGCAAGGATTCAATATAATTTAATATCTGATGGAAATTTTGTTAAAAAAATATTACATCTTAAAAATAAATGTTTCATAAATCAGTACTGAAAGAAAAATTCCAATAAATCGGTTGAAAAAACTGTTTTATATTCATTTAAAAGTGCCTGTTCACGAAAGCAATTTCACAAAAAAAGTGAAAGTGAGGCCGTACGCTAATTTTGTCGATCCCTACAAATAAAAAATAAAAGTAAAACACATTCACCAGGTAAAAAGAAATATTTTTTAAAAATTTCGACGCAATATATTCAGACACTTTGGTTTGGTTTACCTATATTTATAACGTGTCCAGAGTAAGGTAGCGGGCCGGACAAGATTCACTCGAGAGCCGAATGTGGCCCGTTAGCCGGGGGGTTGCCGACCGCTGTCCTATACGATAGTGAGTGCTTGAGAATCATCTAACAAATGACGAATAGATGGCAACCAACATAAACGTGGTTCTACTTACGGATTCTGAGAAGAACATTTCAGCATACGTAATATTATGATGACACAACTGAAACTTCTAGGGTGCATAATGAGGAAAGATGGCTTGGAAAATTTGATACTCACGGGACAGACTGAAGGTACGAGAAACAGAAAGCAATACATAACTTACCTCTCGAAATGAATGGCAGAGAAGAGTATAAGAGAGATTGCACAAATACAAAATTTATTAAGAGCTACAAAGGACAGGAAATTGTGGAGAGCCAGCCTCCCGAAGAGACACGGCACATAGAAACCTTGTTGCCTTTGGCAGTTAGTAAGTTTTATTTTCTGTTAGTAATAGATTCAGGATACCAATTGTAAAAGGTATCTGGTGTCGCCAAACGTTTACTTAGCTTCTAATGTGAACTGGTGTTTTTAGACTCATTTCAGTGAAAGGCACAGGATCAAATTGATAACCACTAACGGTCTGCAAGTTTTACTGCTGTTATATCTAAGATGGATCCTCACGGCAATGTGCAGACGAGCGACACTTCTTAGTTGCCTCAGTTCAGACTTTCACAGCTAGGACCTATAGAGATAGATGCCAAGTACATGGAAACCCACTCATCCTCATTCTTTTCTTATTCCATTGGTAAGGAGGAAGTTCTACTCAGATGGCTTCTTCTCTAGAACTGTTCAGTTGTGCCATACATGATACACGCTTGGGTGATCATGTCTCCTTGGAGACATGACTGACTGTACTGAAGATTATCCAGCAGTAGGTTGCACTTACTTTCTGCGGTAGACTGGTTGCCAGCCAAGGCTATAGAACCTTATCTGTTCTGTTATTTAACCCATAACTGGAGGGAAGAGACGGATTAATACCTTTCCCAAGAGTATTTGTGCGAAAGTGAATGCAAGGAATTCAACTGGAATTTAAATTCGGCTCCCCTATTTCTCGTTCCGAGCCGACATCCACTGCACTACAGCACACATCCGAACTGTTACGTTGTGAAAAAATCCCGAAAGGATGTTTCCCTGATCAATAGGATCTTAACCTTTTCAAGTCAAGAGCCAACCATTGTCTATCCCTCATATCCGCATAATAAAAAGTGTATGAAAAATGTATTCACTTTTTAATCTTATCGTCACTTTGAATATTTATAAACATGTATTTAATTTTATATTTAAGTCGTTAATCTTCTTAGAAAGCACAAAATGAAAATTAATATTTCTTAATTTGAACCATTAATTTTGTTTGTAGGTCAATGCGTTGTGGTGCAGTGGATATCGACTCGGAATGACAAATTGGTGGAGTCAAGTTCAAATTTCAGTTGAAATGAATCACTTACGCACAAATACCCTTGGGAAAGGTATTAATCCGTCCCTTCCCTCTAGTTATGGTTTAAATAATCGGACAGATTGGGTTCTATAGCCTTGGCTGGCAACCAGTCTACCGCAGAAAGCAATGACAACCTACTGCGGGATAATCTTCTGCCCACTCAGTCATGCCTCTTTCGAGACATGATCGCCCACAGCGTGTATCACGTATGGCACTTAACTGACTGACTGAATATAACTGTTGAAAACATAATTAAGGCTTCTACTGGGCATAAAGTGGGGGATCAGTTTTATATTGTTATAAACTATTTACTACTTAAAAATATAATACATCTCTTCCCCCTCTAGCTGTAAGTCAAATAACAGGACAGATTGGGTTTTATAGCCTTGGCTGGCAACCAGTCTGCCGCAGAAAGCAATGGCAATGTACTGTGGGATAATCTTCTGCCCAGTCAGTCATGTCTATTTCGAGACATGATCGCCCAAAGCGTGTATCACATATGGCACTTAACTGACTGACTGTTATTTTAGGGACACCCTGTTTGTAACTTTCAGCCCGCCCTTAACAACAATCTGATTCAGTAATCACCTAACTTGAGTGACCCTTTTGCCTTGTATTTGCTGAATAAAAAAATAACAAGTTTGATCATTATCACACTGCTGTTGTGGAATATGAACATTAAGTAAAACTAGCTATGTATGAAGCGATGTTATCATAATGGAGTATCCGATTTAGATCGAAATCATTATAAACCCTCCACACTAGTCTGCTAACCATCCATCTGAAATAGGTTACCCATTTTTAGACATTATATTAAACTATGAGAAAATGATTGATTCGTTTTATACAGTATATCAACCCATTGCAGGTTATTTAAAGCCAGAAAGTATTGTTAGATTCTAAGATTGTTTTAGAGATAATAATTTAGTGAAACAAATTAACGCTTAGCTGGGTTGGTAAGAGGTGGACATATACCCTTTTTATACCCAAGGGTATTTAAACGTAAGTAACGAAGCCGATTGAAACTGAAACTCTCAGATTAAAATTTCGATCCATCATCCATTAATCTACAAGCACATCTAAGCTTACACTACCTGGCATTCCCAAGTAGCCACCTATCTAGGTACTGACCAGGCTTGATTTTGCGGTGATCGTACTGGAACCGGTGGTTCAAAGTTAAGTGGTCGTAAGCCTATCAGAAAATAATATAAGAATTAACGCCCCGTTAATTGTAAGTTTTGTTAGATTTTTAATATGAAATTTGCAGGAGTTAATCCTAAGGCTTCTCCAACGGTTCTTGTCTGCTCACATTAAAATATTTCATGTTAAGAAGAAACTTGGAAGATTGAAGTCTGAATGTTAGTAACTCTAGAGATGGCCAGAGCTTGGTAGTTGATCTTTCTTCTGGAGGAAAACTGGCTGGTACATTCAATGCCTAAAAAGCAAACCAGTAACTTTCCATCGTCACAGAGAGGATCCTGAATGTCCAGCTGTCGCAATGAAAGGGTGTTCTGTCAGGGAGGCCATGTACCTTGAGAGGCTGCTGGGATTTAAACACAACCCAGACCTAAAGTCAGTCAATCAGTTAAGTGTCATACGTGATACACGCTTGGGTGATCATGTCTTGAAAGAGACATGACTGACTGGACAGAAGATTATCCCGCAGTAGGTTGCCATTGCTTTCTGCGGTAGACTGGTTGCCGACCAAGAACTTTATCTGTCCTGTTATTTAACCCATAACTGGAAGGAATAGGCGGATTAATACCTTTCCCAAGGGTATTTGTGCGTAAGTGAATGCACTGAATTCAGCTGGAATTCGAACTTGGCTTCCCGATTTCTCTTTTCGAGCCGATATCCAATGCACTACAAGTGGAACTCGTAAATGCGGTCCATCGTAAAAGAGACTGGGAAAGTGGACACTTTCTGTGCTGCTATCTGACTCCCTTTGCAATCATCAAGAGCAATATCAGGACGAAAATGGTGCCCATTCTTCACTTTGCGGTCTCGACAGAGTTCAAAATGCGTATACGTGTCACACATATGGAACATCGCAAGACTAATTCCATGGAAAGTTTTTAGACAAACTACATTGATTCGTTCTAACTTTTACGGCTAAGACCCACTACGCCATGCACATTGTGGAAAAACACTCCCATTCCTTTCGTAATCCATTGTTGAGATGTAAGTTCTACTCAAGCAGCTTTTCCCACGAGCCGCTGCTCTGAGCAACCGACTCCCAAAAGGATGCTTCAATGATCACTACAATCTCTACCTGTACAAGCCATTATATCCCCCAGCATTCTTACAATCTAAAAAATGTTTTTTGGCTTTAAATAACCTAAAAATGGTTGATAATTTGTGAAACACAAATTGTTATCCTTCCCAAATATATTCATATAAACTGCACGTTTTTTGTGTGCAACCTTCAACCACCAGTTGGTATTTGACCTTGTATTGAGTTAAAATCTTTGTAAAAATAAAATAAAAACCGCGGAGCCAATGCACAGCTGACCGAACGGTTTTTTCTTTTTCAACTGGAAACGGTAATCATCGGAACTTCGTGCTTAGCGTGAGGAAATATGAATAATCTCACTCAATCAGCATTGGCCGCTCGTAATACAATAGTCTGCAAAGATATTTTACTTTGTCGCCTTTGCCAAATGGTAAAAAGCTATACAAACTAATGCTCTCTGGAGTAAAATTGAACTATTAAATGAAGGCACAGTCTATCTATTTACTAAATAGCCTTGTAACAATAGCAATTTACTCTAATTGAATGGTTAACGGAGACAAATGAAAATTTCCTGTTAGGTAGTTTGGAAGTGATTGCACTTGGGGGATATACAGAAGCGAATTCTCCGTATTCCGCTCTAAATCGATATTCAATCAAAGTAGTAATGAGGCAGTTTGGACGGCTAAGTGAGATTAAATTTCGAGCATTCTTCCTTCTCACCTGTGACCTTCAGCAACAGAAATTCAATTTAATTCATCGGTACAAAACGAGATCGATTCCCATTTGCAAATTTTATCTACGATTTCTTGCGAATTTAAACCTCGTCGGTGAGATGATCAATATGTATTTGAGAAAAGCGTTAGTATAAAAAAAAGAATAAAATAAAAAAAATCTCGGTAAGGTGACAACCGTAGGTTTTAAAGCGAACGCAAAGATATATATTTGAACAGAATACAGACGATTGCTGTATGAAGCAAATACAAAACTTGGCCCTGCATTAGGCAACCTGAATTCGTCAGTTTTGACATTGCATGCATCAGTGGTCTATGTTGATAAAGGATAGTCATAAATTGATAACCTCAGTGACCCCAGGCTTCGTTCAAAGGAATACAAGTGGACATGATTAATGACTTCACATCTACTGTTAAACAGACTATACAAGGTCGACTCGGAAAGTATCCAGACATTTAATTATTAACGGAAAAAGTAGCCTACCTAGCAGTGCTTGAGATGAACGTCGTCCTGTCGTCTCGGGGACGATAAAATATTAGTTTGGGACGGCTGGTTAGGTTTCTTGGGACGATGCCGGGACGAAATAAGATCTTTTAATAAATATATTCTTTCGAAAAGCAAGTAAAAAAAAAAAAAAATCTTATTTTTCATTAATGGTAGTTTTTTTTGTTTTTTTAATAAATGGAACACACGTACCCCACCCACACAATAAACACAAATTAAGTGGTTCTTTTTAAAATGATGATTGAAGCTCGAATGAAAATGGTTGAATGACTTAAATTTTAATGCTTACATCTATTTGTGCGTCGTGGTGCAGTGGGTATCAGCTCGGAACGACAAATTGGGGAGCCGAGTTCGAATTTCAGTTGATATTCCTTGCATTCACTTACGCGCAAATACTTTTGGGAAAAGTATTAATCCGTCTCTTCCCCCTCCAGTTATGGGTGAAATAATAGAACAGATTGGGTTCTATAACTTTGGCTGGCTATGAGTCTACCGCAGAAGGTTATGGCAATCCACTGAGGGAAAATCTCTTTCGAGACATGATCGCCCAAAGCATGTATCACTTATGGCACTTAACTGACAGATATTGTCTATTTCAAGGCTTACAGCCATAACACCACCGCAGTTAAGCAATGAGGAACCTCATCAGTATCTAGATGGGTTACCACTTGTAAATACCAGGTGCTGCAAGCTTGGATGTGTGAGTGGCGTAATGGATAATGCCTCGGAATTTTTTTTATCGCGGAGCCCTTTTTTATTGGGTTTGTTTTATTCACTTGCGCGCAAATACCCTTAGGAAAGGCATGAATCCACACCTTCCTCCAGCTATGGTTTAATTAGTAAGGATTATATTTATTAATCATTATGCCTCTACCATTCTTACAATTTAAAAATATATTTTCTGGCTTTAAATAACCTGAAAATGTTTAATAAGATGTAAAAAACAAATTAATCGGAAAATAGCAAGCATGCTGAAGATGACATATTTTACTGATTTGCAAAATGCCTTTAACTTGGAAAAGCTTTTATGATGATTATGTATGTGAACTCTGTTTATTCCATTGTGGGCTCTATAGCCACAGCTTCACTACATAAGATGTTGCTACTACGGTCACCGTAGCAAGTAGGTTTTTTACGCATTGGTATTGTTAGTACCAGCCTCAGCCCATTTTACATTCAGTGTTGTTCTTCGAGACTGGTTGCCAACCATAGCAAAGGAAGTGCTATTAACCCCTATTGGGTGTGAAGGAGAAGAAAAGGATTCACGCCCTTTCAAGGTATTTATGCGAAAGCCAACTCAACGACTTTGGCAGGAATTTGATTTCAGCACGTGATCTTTTCACTTCATATTGCATTTCTATATACAAAGACTAGCAGTATAGCCCAGCGTTGCTCGGGTGTAATGAAAGCTTTAAAACTAATTCATGGTCCTGGAGCTCAGACTCTTTGGACGTTGGCACGAAAGACTAAAAAGCAATAGTTGTTTCCAGTTAAAGCGAAACCGTAGACTGAATGAAAAATGAATGGATGTAAGTCAAATTTTTATTTCCTGGTATCGATATCAAATCAGATTTTTTGGTCGTAAACTGAATTTTGAAGGCTAAATAAGTCCTCTGAGTAAATGGTATCATGGCTGAGACTAAGAACTACATTTATACCTACTTAGAGCCAAACCTAAAGCAAAAACTAAAATAAAAGGGCTGAAAAAAATACAGACATACAAGCAGATAAACACACACAAACATCTTGCCTTTCATATATATATATTATCGATTTTCTGCACTATTGCAAGAACTGCAACCTTGAAACTGCTGAATATCATTTCTTATGTCTTTGTCTAAGAGTGTATCAAATTTGATTAAAATCGGACAACTCCTTCTATAACCCGATTTTTTCAATTATCGATATTTATCGGAGGTACCTCGACACAAAGCCAAGCTAAGAACACTCGCAGACGCTTATAGTACAACTGCGTATATTTTCAAGAAAATCGGTTCAGCTGTTTGGAGTTTATGGGTAACGGACACACAACACACACACAGACACACACGGAAACAACGTTCCATTTATAAATAAGTTTAGATAGAAAGGAGAGTAAGACATGGATATGTCTTTTCACTGGATCTCTTCAACTTGTACAGCGAGACTATTCTGAGGACCATAGATGTTATGCCGGGATTTGTCATCCGAGGCCACAATTTCAACAACATAAGGTACAAAGATGATACAGTGCTGATTGCCGACATGGAAAGGAAACTACAAGACCCACTACAGAAGGCAGCTGCAGAGTGTAACAAAAAAAGAACTACAAAAAGAAAAAATGCAAAAAAACCGAATGCATGGTCATCACCAAAAATCATCAGCCCAAAATGCCAAATACAGGTGGGGGATACTAAAATCAAGCAGTACAGAAATTTAATTACCTGGAAAGTGTTCTAACAAAAGACGGAAAGTGCGACACAGAGATCCGAAGGTGAATTGGCATGGCGAATGACGCGTTCCAGAAGCTAAGTAAAATATTAAGAGACAGGGAACTTTCACTAAAAACAAAGAAGAGAGTACTGGATTGCTATGTGATGTCAGTTTTTCAATATGGCAGTGAATGATGGACAATATCATAAAAGATTGAGGAAAAATTTGAAGCAGCTGAAATGTGGTTCTACTGAAGGATGCTACGGATATCATGGACCGAGCATATGAGCAATGATGAGGTGTCGGAATGAATGGAAACGAAAAGGAAATTAATACTGAGCACCGGGAAGAGACAACTGAAGTTCTTGGGACATGCAATCAAGAAGGAGGGCTTGGAGAACCTGATACTAACAGGCTAGATAGGGGGAAAAGGAGACAGAGGAAAGCAGGGGATAAAATATTTGAAGGGCCTGAGCAGGTAGATGACAGAACGGGGGTTGCGTGGTGTTACAGGAGAAAGTGTGCTAAGAGCCATCAGGCATACGGAGACGTGGAAGGCCATGATTGCCTTCGTCCTGAAAGGACAAGGCACATAGAGGAAGAAGATATCATGCTTTTTTTTTCTGCGATAGCTAAGCGGCCGTTTAATAACCTTGACTTGTTTGCCGGGAGAAGAGAAGTGTTTCCTACCTCTAGTTACTAATGTATCTGTAATCTATGTTTTGGCTTTCTATTAAAGTAATTTTATTCAGTCATTTCGTAATGTATAAAAAGAAAACCAGAAAAGAAACGAATGACCATTGCTTTTCATTATTCTCAATAACATCCGTTACATTCTCACTCATTCCTACTTAACGTCGTCTAAAATTTCGAAGCATTGTCATTACTTGTTTATGACACTCGGTAGACTAGAGATAATCCCCGACAAATTTCTCAGAAAAAACATTGTAAATAATTACTTATTTAAATATTAAAGTGATTACGAAAGCCTTTACATTGAGCATAGTGTAATTCTATTACTAAAGCTTGCCTTAATTCCTGGTAATAACAAGCATTTCCTCTCTTGATTGTCAATAAATTAGTATAGTAATAGGGTTAAAATACCACATAGAAAAAAAATCAATTGATGACTTCAAAAAGCTGCGACACCTAAAATGGATAGCACTTGTAACTTAAAGGGAAAATAATGACATCATCACGATTTTGACAAGACCATATATTTTTATCATATGAAAACTGCTTTATTCTTTCAAAAAAGTTTGATTTAATTGACTTAATACGAATTTCTCAGAAAAAAAAACATTGTAAATAATTACTTATTCAAATATTAAAGTGATTACGAAAGCCTTTACATTGAGCATAGTGTAATTCTATTATTAAAGCTTGCCTTAATTCCTGGCAATAACAAGCATTTCCTCTCTTGATTGTCAATAAATTAGTATAGTAATCGGATTAGAATACCACATAGCAAAACAAAAAGTAAAAAAAAAGAAAAAAACACTTGATGACTTCAAACAGCAGCAATATCTAAAATGGATAACACTTGTAACTCGAAGGAAAAAATATTGACATAATCACGATTTTGACAAAACCATGTATTTTCATCATTTGAAAACTGTTTTATTCTTTCAATAAAGTTTGACCTATTTCTTGGTCACTGAGTATGTATATATTGCTAACGTCTTCCATAAAACCTACAGTAAATCATTAGCATTGCATTTCTTCTTCTTCTTCTGTGTGCCCTGTCCCTTCAGGACGTAGGCGATCATGGATCTCCACGTCTCCCTATCCCTTGTAGCTCTTAGTATGTTTGCTCCTGTTGCTCCTGGCAACCCCCCGTTCTGTCATCCACCTGATCAGACCCTGCAAATATGTTATCCGCTGCCTTCCTCTGTCTCTCCTTCCTTCTATCTGTCCAGTCAGTATCAGGTTCTCCAGGCTCTCCTTTCTCATTGCATGTCCCAGGAACTTCAGTTGTCTCTTCCTGATGCTCAGCATCAATTTCCTTTTTGTTGCCATTCTTTCTAACACTTCGTCGTTGCTTGTATGCTCAGTCCACGATATCCGTAGCATCCTTCTGTAGAACCACATTTTGGCCGCTTCCAGTTTTGTCCTCATTTTCGATGATATTGTCCAGCATTCACAGCCGTATTGAAGAACTGACATCACGTAGCAGTCTAGCACTCTTTTCTTCGTTTCTATTGAGATCTTCCTGTGTGTTAGTATTTTGCTTATCTTCTGGAATGCGTCCTTTGCCATGCCAATTCGCCTTCGGATCTCCGTGTCGCACTTTCCATCTCCTGTTAGAACACTTCCTAGGTACTTAAATTCTTGGACTTGTTTGATTCTGTTATCCCCCACTTGTATTTGGCATTTTGGGTTGTATCTTTTGCTGATGACCATGCACTCAGTTTTCTTAAAGTTTATTTGTAGTCCCTTCTTGTCACTCTCCACTGCTACTTTCTGTATGAGATCTTGCAGTTTCCTTTCCGTGTCCGCAATCAGTACTGTATCGTCCGCGTATCTTATGTTGTTCAGGTTGTGGCCTCCAATAACAAATCCTGGTGTGTCATCTAGGGTCCTCAAAATATTCTCGCTGTATAGGTTGAACAAATCCGGTGAAAAGACACATCCTTGTTTTATGCCTTTTTCTATTTTTGTGTATCTACTGAGGTCGTTACCTGTCCGTATGCAGGCCGTTTGCTGCCAGTAGAGATTCTTGATTATTCTTATGTCTTTGCCGAAAATGTCGAGGTTGCCTAGCATTTCCATCAATTCTTTGTGTCGTATTTTGTCGAATGCTTTCGCGTAATCAATGAAGCATTGGTACAAGTCTTTCTTCATTTGTAATGCCCTTTCAGAGAGCATCCTAATCATGAATATGGCGTTCCTTGTTCCAGTGTCCTTGACGAACCCGCACTGTTCCTGCCCTATCTCTGGCCTGATTCTGCTTCTCGCTCTATTCATCAGGATTCTGACAATCAGTTTTGTAATGTGACTCATTAAGCTGATAGTTCTGTGTAGTTCGCACTCGTTTGCACCAGGGTATTTGCGCGTAAGGCTATAGAACCCAATCTGTCCTGATATTTAACCCATAACTGGAAGGAATAGACGGATTAATACCTTTCCCAAGGGTATTTGCGCGTAAGTGAATGAAATGAAGTCGGCTGGAATTCGAACTCGCCCCCCAACCCCGATTTCTCGTTCCGGGCCGATATCCAATGCACCACAACGCACATCACGTGTACATTTATTTATTTCTAAACCGTTATTTTATTTTATTTTATTTTTTGGTAATTTCCAGTCACGCTACTTTAGTCAAGTCAGCGTCGACGGCAATTCGTCGTTGAACAACGCAATACACTGAACTTGAACGAAACCCTCCCATTGCGACACTTTCGAATAACGGTTAAAATAAAGAAGATATATTTCCGAACATAGACGATCACGGCTATCTACAGCTTTCTTTAATATCACTAAACTGGGAAGAGAAGGACAATGGCTAGTCGTTGCAATTTCCACAGTTCTAAATTGACAATTCAGAAAAGGAATTAATACGTGCCGAAAAGCATTGGCGAAACGTTAACGAAATAGTCTTGGTGTGAAATTGAAGTAGGCCTTGAAAATGCTCTTCAAAAAATTAATAACCGTAACACCATCTTGCTGGGCTAAGGGCCGTGGCGGTAAGAGCTGTAAGTCTTTTTATATATAAATTCTATTCTGGGGTAAAAATACTTGGCAATAACCGGTTGGTAAACATGGTAGCAAGTCTAAAGCCCCACAAAACGCTATAGAAAAGTCTAAATATTTAGATTTTTTTTTATAATCATATCGCCCCAAGCAAGGCATTTTACTGCCACTGTTTTTCAGGGGGTTACATCGGAAAAAAGTTATGAGAAAGAGTGACAGATTATAGGGGGTGTCAGGAAGTGGGCAAAAAAAAAAAAAGAATGAGAATACTGATGAGAGTGGAGTGGACAGAGAAAGGAGCATGGGAGAGGATGCAGGTTAGTGAGATAGGAGATGACTTTACATTTAAATTCTTGGAGATTGTAGCTGTCGGGGAAGCTAGTAAACGAATAGGGAATTCCACCGGCGGAAAGTGCGAGAAAAGAAGCTAATAGTGTAAAATTTGAGTTTACATTTTATTGGTAAATTTAAATAAATAAATTTAGACATTTATTTTTTGGCAAGAGAGAAAATTTTACTAAATATTAGATTTATAATTTAATAGTTCTTTTCTGTTAAATTGAAACACTTAAAAAAAAAAAAGAAAGAAAAAAGAGGAATGAAAAAACACTGTTTGACTGACAAAGATAAGTGCGTCTCCATTTATGGATAGAATTATAAAGTTCTTGTCACGTGATTAAAAGATCACTTGATCAAACACTACTGATCGGGTTTCATGGAATCGTGATCTGACTGTCGAAATAAAATCATACAAAAATGAGTTTGTAATGTAAATAAATACATGTTTTTCAACAGGCAAAAAAAAACCTAATCGGGTTTCTTCTTGATAGATATTGTATTGTAGATTTCTGTTTATTACCTTATATTACAATTTCACTGAATGTTCTTACGTCAACTGAATGACAGAAAAGCTACACTAAAAATGGTATAGTATTATGTACGTTAGGCTTCATTGTATCTTCTAATATTGGATTGTTTTGTTTTGTTTTTCGGCATATACTTATAAATGCGTTTTTTAATGCCAGCAAGATTTTTACAATAGATTCGTCTGAATAGAACATAAATTCTTTGTAAAAAGTCAGTTTGTAGATTAAGTTTTACTGACGTATTTTGTGAAGAGGGCTTTCTCGTAGAGAACACAAATACTATATAATCAATCAACCAACTAAAAAAAAAAACACACACACAAAACAAATTACCCACCCGCAAAATCGGATTCAAACGACTACAACATTTGGGAAAAACTTAAAGTAAAATTGCACACCCGCAAAAAGGGATTCAAACAACTTTGGAAAATCCACAAGTCAGTGCGAAAAGTATACTCTGAATCCTGATTGGATTAAAAACAGTAAATTCACATCTGACGTATTTTCACGACTAGCTGTGAAAAGCTTCACTGGAGCCGGCATCATGAGTAGTTTCACTATTTAGACCGCGTCACTCCACATCAAAAGTCGACATGGAAGCGGTTAGCTGACGACCTTGTGGCAATGTAACGAAAGAAAATTCAAGAATCTGACCCGGACGCAGGGCACGTCACGGTTTCATTCGACCTGTTCTTCCAGTTTTCTTTTCATCCTTTTGACTCCACGCCATCCAGGACGTAGGTCACGCCACAGTTTCGTTCGCTCTCTTCCTCCAACATCCTTTTCTTCTTTTTCACTCGACGCCGCTAAAGAGGACAACACAACAACCACATGTACGCGTTGAGTACCACTCCTTTATTTGTTTTGCCTTCTCTTTCTCTCAACCTGTCGCGACCTACTAAAAAGAGGAAGGAACAAAGACTTTACATTCCGCTACTACCCAACCATGAACTCTAAACTTCTGCGGACATTTCAAATACCTACATTACTATTACGAACAATTTTAACTCCCTAATTGTATATATTTTCTCAATTAACAGTTTTCTTTTCGCAAATATATTATAGTGTTCAGTTGATAAAATTTCACTTATATGTTTCTTACACTTTTGTCATTCTGTAAATAAGTCTTTGCTTTAATGTACACACGAAATATTTTATCCTTTCACATTTCAACATCCAACCTTCTGTAATTTAAATTTCGGGCATGTTTGGCACAAGGCCATTTTACCAAGCATAACCGAGGTACCTACAGTCGAGAGTAAGACGTATTGCTGCAATACATATTTTTCCCAAATACATATTGCTGATAATTTTTTTCTGCAAAACATCTATTGCTGGTAATATTTTTTCTCAAAAATGTATTGCTGGGAATAAATTTTTTCTTAAAAAACGTATTCTTGATAATATTTTTCTTTCTTTAATTATGTATTGCTGGTAATATTATCTACTGCTACAAAGTATTGCTGGAAGTCTATTTTTATATTTTCATGGTATTTTGACCTCAGTTGAGAGATTAGATATTTGTTAAGAGTTGAAACTATAATAGGTGCTACCACTCCGGCTCAGGGTGGATCTCGAAACAACAGTAATTAATAGGTGGTTCCACGCACCTCTAAACCTCCTATGCAGAGGCCTTGCTGTCTTATGTCATGCCCAAGACGCCTCATTGGGGGGCATTACTCTACAGAGGTGCAGTCGGCGTATTCTGGAGCCCCAGCCGACAAGGAAGCTTCTAATATGAACTAAACAGTAAAAACAAAACAAAAAAAAAACAAAAAAAAACGATAGAATGTAAGTACAGTGTAACCCGGATATAAGAGAGTTGCCCGACAGGATATGGGTTATCTTATAACCGTATTTCTCTTATATCCGGGTTTGGTCTAATTTTTATACATTACCACAGGCTCTAATTTGGGACCAGAGAAAATCACTCTTATATCTGGATTTCTCTTATATCTGGGTCTCTTATATCCGGTTTATACTGATTTTCACAACAATATACGAGTCATGTGTATTCCTTATTTTGTTATTGTGTACGTACGTTACGCTTTCTTTATATTCTCTAACAACTAAACAGTAGAAAAGAGTGTAGTGCATCCTTTTCAGTTCAAAGAACGATAAGCTCTTAGTTATTGTGTGTCTTCGTTTGTTATGATTTAATGTATCGTCGGATGGCAGAGTGTTCTCGACAGTCTCCAAAAACGAATCTCTAATGTGATTAGTCCCGACCTGGCAGCTCGACCTCAGCCACTATCACATCGGCGCGATATATCTTCCTTCTGTCTCTTCTAAAAATATTGTCATGGCTTCTGCTCCGAAGAACTTAGGTCACTGGTGCCTCCCTCCACAAGAATTTACTCGGCCAACCAGACTAGCATCAAGGTTCCACCCTTTTACAGTTCGATCTACCAAATGCAGGCGACAATTGTACTCCAGCAGCTTCTTTTCTCGAGCCTCCAGCCTGTGGAACTCCCTTCCATATACTAGCTTTCCTGACGGCTATAACATCCAAGAATTTAAATGCAAAGTCAATTCCCATCTCTTATCGACTTAACTCTAATCTTTTCCACTTCACCCCGTGTATCTTGTTCTTTTCTTTTCTCTCTACCTTCGTAACTGTCTTCACTCCTTTGTTTATATTCTTCTCTTGCCCTTTCTCCCTTGTAGTTAGTTCGTTTTTGTCTTCACTGTTTTCCTGTCTAACAGTTTAACTCTTTTATGTAATTCCCTACACATCAGTGACGGTACCGTGTTGCTTTGGGTCAGTCAGTTAAGTGCCATACGTGATACACGCTTGGGCGATCATGTCTCGAGAGACATGACTGACTGGGCAGAAGATTATCCCGCAGTAGGTTGCCATTGCTTTCTGCGGTAGACTGGTTGCCGACCAAGGCTATAGAACCCAGTCTCTCCTGCTATTTAACCCATAACTGGAAGGAAGAGACGGATTAATACCTTTCCCAAGGGTATTTGCGCGTAAGTGAATACAATGGATTCAACTGGAATTCGAACTCGGCTCCCCGGTTTCTCGATATCCACTGTACCACAACGCACATGCTTTGGGTATAATGATTAAAAAAGAAAACTAGTTAAGACTAGTTAAACAAAACAGAACAGTTTTATTTTCAATTTCAAGGCTGACGACCGTTTGTTCATACGTGGTTCTTTGTTTCTTTCCCTGTACGTCGATTAAGTTTTCATTGTATTATCTATGGAATATAGCTACGTATTCTTCACTTCCCAGTCTCAAGAGATCCAAAAGGTGCAAACGTGTCCTTATGTGTGACAATTCATTTTCCATCCTACAACTATTTTCGAAACGTCGCAAGACTTTGGTTGCTCTATCGCTGTTTCTATGGAAAGTGTTCGGACGAACTACACACCTTAGTACTTCACAGCTAAGACTAACCAGACACATTATAGCAAAAGACGCCCGTTTCCTTCCTACATCACTGGTGAGATGTAGGTTCCACTCGAGTAGCTTCTTCTGCCCAGTCAGTCATGTCTCTTTCAAGACATGATCGCCCAAAGCGTGTATCACGTATGACACTTAACTGACTGACTGAATATAATAGTTGAAAACATGATTAAGGCTTATACTGAACATAAAGTGGGGGATCAGTTTTATATTGCTATGAAGTTATAAACTGATCCCCCACTAAATATTACTTAATAATATCCCACACTAATTACTACTAAATAATATGATACATCTCTTCTCCCTCTATCTATGAGTTAAATAACAGGATAGATCGGGTTCTATAACCGTGGCTGACAACAAGTCTACCGCTAAAAGTAATGGCACCCTACTGTGGGATAATCTTCTGTCCAGTCAGTCATGTCTCTTTCGAGACATGATCGCACAAAGAGTGTATCATGTATAGAACTTAACTGACTGACGGACCCATTTTGATGACAGCTATTTACTCCGGTCTGAACAGTAAATCGGTTGGATAAAGTAATATTGGCATCTGACCTAAAAAATGACTTATAATCTATCGTTAACTGGAGCAAGGAATGGCTTGTTAATTTAAACGCCTCAAAACGAAAATATTTTCCTTTAATCATCTTATATAATCTCTTTTACCCTCCATATGTATGGATGATGCTAACCTCCAGGGGAGTGATTCTTTGCGCCTTGTCGGACTAACGTTTTTAGTTGGCAAGAAATGAAAAGACTATACGGAAACAATCGCTAAGACTGCAGCTCTAGAAATCGGTTCACTATGCTAGATAATTTTTATTCTTGCTTCCCAGTCAAAACTTTAAATGCAATATCCATCGTTATATTCTGTCTTCCTAAGTTTTATTTATTTAGTGTCCTCTTTAGTTTTGAGTTTCAGTTTTCTTTAACGGCATATCAACCTTTGTGGGTTATTTAATGCCAAAAAAGGTAGGGTTTAAAGGTATTTTTTTTAATATTCGGTTATAGTAAGAAAGTTGATGTAGTAAGATTTTAGTGAAAACCTTTTGTTTTTATTCTTTTTTATTTTAGAAAACTGAAAATGCCTTCTAGTTTTGTATTCAAAAATGTTTTGCTGAGAATAATTTTTTTTCCTTCAAAAATGTGTTATAGTAATACTTTTTTCTTGAAAAATGTATTGCTGGTAATATTTTTCCTTCAAAAATGTATATTTTTCTATAAAGTCTAGTTTTATGTATATATTTCTCTAAAAGTCTATTTTTATATTTTCATAGTATTTTGACCCCAGTTTGGGGGTTAACTATTTGCCCATAGCTGGGACCCTAACAGGTGCTACTACTCTGAGTTAGGGTGGACCTGGGAACAACAGCAATTAAGAGATGGTTTCATGCTCGTCACAACCTCCCAATAAGAGGCCTTGCTGCCGGATGCAGTTTACCGTCATGCCCTCTTTAGTTAATAAAATTTTTCTCATATTCTCTAACGCTCATGTGTCCTAGCGGCTTTGTTGCCTTGCTTGGGGTGAAATGATAAAAAAAGCAGTACAATTCGCAGCACTTTAAAAAATCATAAACGTTGCACAATCAAAACAGGTCACCGTATTTACGATAGTTAAAATGTATATTACATCAGTTAACCCATTGACTTTGTAACAGTAAAAAGCAAATTATCGACCAAATAATTGACCATAAACTTGAAATATCCATGGATCCCGAGAGTTCCAGTTCTCGTTGAACAATGATCACCGTGATACAATAATTAATATAGCTGACTCCAGCCATACCGCTTTAAACTTAAAACACCGATAGAAGTATGTCAGGCCCCGAGGGGAAAAAATCTCCTTTTAGCTCGAGAAAAGAGGATTAAATGTCAAAGACGTGAATTAATGAATTGTGAAAATGATTCATGTATAGAAAAGTCAAAACGTTTCCTATCTTGAAGAAATAATTTTATACAAAACTGTTAACCTTGAGGCTATAACGCATTCAGTTTTGATTAAATCGGAGACTATACCTCAACTTGTGCAACAGCTGGTGTGGTGGGCAGAGACCTATGTTAATGATTTGTTCTCAAAGTTACACGAAATCTATTGTGTGAGGCCATGTATATGTGTGTGTGTGTGTGTGTGTGTGTGTGTTTTGTGTACGTACAATTGAGTATGTGAGTGTATAGATGGTGTTTTTAAGGGTAAGTGTGTAACAGAGCATAGATTAAATTATGATAAATATTTTTGTGAGTGCGGTCGTGGGTGTTTGGAATTTGCGTGGGAAAATAAAATAGAGAGACATGACTCAAAATTTTATGGAGATCGCTGATACTAAACATTTCATTATGGCAAAGTATTAGGGTAAATCTTTGATGCACGTAAATTATATATATATATATATATATATATATATATAACATGTGCAAATTTCCCTAAAACTCATAGTGATATTTACATATATATACATCGTTTATATATTCGAACCCGTCCATAATCTGCTTAATGCTAAGACTGAAATTTTAAACAAATGTAAGTTTCATAAATATAAATTCATTGCTTAGTCTAAGAGCTTAGTGTTGTTAACTCTTTTTTTGGCTAATATGTTTAATAAAAGTTATTCCTAAATTAGTGTGTTTTGCTTCTTTTGTTCTAACTCCCACTTCTTGTGTTGGTATGGTTCCCCGCTACCTTAGTGTATATCTATTTATTTGCTTTTATCTTTAGTGTTTCAGCCTTTGCCCTGACGATCCGTAGTGTGAAACCGCGGAAGGTTTTGGCTCACTCTAGATTTTTGTATATATATATATATATATATATATATATATATATATATATATATTAGTCATCCACATACAACCTTGTTTCGCTGTATCACTGCTCATCAGTGTGGCTAGGCACATCCACTTGCTTCTGGCCGAGATCGAAACTCGACAGTTTTGGTGTATATACTTGGTATGTAATCCGGGTAAATTCCAAAAGAAACGAACTCAAGAGAACTCAATGTTAAATTCATTTATTTAATTTAACAGAGTAATATAATTTATAAAGGATGTTCAATTATTACCATGGATAATACATATTTTGCCGCTTTGATGTTCTTTAAGTGGCTCTTTATTAACATCAAAGCGGTGAAAAATGTATTATCCAAGGCAATAATCGAAAATTCTTTATAAAATATATATATATATAATTCCAAGTGAAGAGGACTCAAGGTTTTTTTTATATTTTGAGTGCTGTGGCATTTCTTTTATTATAAACAGTGCTCAATATAATGAATATTACAGAGCTTAATATAATATAATATAATTATATGGTTATGTCAATTTTACATTGCTACATGGAAATTTCTATGTTTCGAGATTAATTCTCATCATCAGGCAATGTTGGTGTGGTTGTACAGATGATTTACATTTAATTACATTTATGATGATGAGAATTTTATAGCTATAATTTTGCAGTATGCTATAATAATAATAATAATGATAACTATATATCTATGCTCTGCTTTCGTATTGAGCACTTTTTAAAAGAAAATATCTAACTGTGGAATGTACTTCTATTAGTGTTAACCACTTATATTATATATATATATATATATATATATATATATATATATATAAAGCTCTACAATATTCATTATATTGAGCACTCTTCATAATAAAATAAATTCAGGGGCACTCAAAATCGTAAAACATTGAGTCCTCCTAGCCGGGATTTCACATTCTTCATACATTGTTTCTTATATTTAACAGTATATATATATATATATATATATATATATATATATATATATATATATATATATATACTGTTAAATATAAGAGACAACGAATGTCTATTATGTTTAATCATGAGCCATTCTAAACATCGTATTTAAGACAAAAATTAATTTGGATAACATTTGGGTAATTTTTCATTAAGTTGGTTCTAAGCTGTAACCTCTCTGAAGATGACTCATATGAGCCGAAAGCTTAGAACCAACTTAATGAAAAATTACCCAAATGTTGGTGAATTTTTGGTTTTTATTTTCACCTGAAATTAAAGCCAAACTACGATGTTTAGAACGGCTCATGTTTAAACATAATAAAAATTCATTGTCTCTTATATTTAACAGTATATGTTTAGAAAATTATCTGCTTCCTCGATATACTAAATATATATATATATGTATGTCAGTGTTTGCAGGGGGCACAATATTCGAAACAAAATGAGTGTGGTGAAACAAATTGAAGCGTTTCTTTTTTGTTAAGGACGCATTTGGCCACCGCAGAAAATGGTGGCTCCCTTTGGCTTCTTCATTCTGATAATGAAAAAAAGACAACTACATTGTAAGAAAAAAATTCTTTGGGCATCCGAGGACAAGTAGGTATTGTAAATCAAATTTATTGCCCCAGCTAAGATGCCCACTTGTCCTTAGACATCCCAAGACATATTTCTTCAAAAGAAAAAAGACAGCTACATTATGAGAAAAAATGTCTTTGTATCTCCGAGGACAAGTAGGTATTGTAGATCAAATTTATTGCCCCAGCTAAGATGCCCATTTGTCCTTAGAGAAAACAAGACATTTTTCCTGAAAAAAACAAAAACAAAAAAAAACGCCAACTACATTATGAGGAAAACTGTCTTTGGATCTCAGAGGACAATTGGGTATTATATATATGTATTTAGGTAACACATTTTCTTTTGAACATATGAGATTAAATAAATTGCAAACAATATGTTTGCTTATTTTTAATAAAATTCGTTCATACTTACGGATAATCTTTCGCGTATTATAATCAAAAGATGTCAGAAATAAGCTGTAACGTTGACAGATGTTATTTTCATTCAACCCTGAAGATGACCTCGAAAAGAGGTTGAAAGTACTTGGGTACGTTAAGAAATGAATAAAAATAACATCTGTCAACGTTACAGCTCATTTCTGACATCTTTTGATTGTAATACGCGAAAGATTATCCTTGAGTATGAACGGATTTTATTAAAAATAAGCATATATATTGCTTATAATTTATATATAAATATATATATATATATATATATATATATATATATATATATATATATAAATTAACACATACACGTTATTCCATGGTGAAGCGTAAATGTAGGCCTATTTTAGGCGAATCGTCATCAGCTTCCGTCTTTAATGTACAGAAGATTTAATCTTCGGTACAATGAAGACGGAAGCTGCTGATGGTTCACCTGAAATAGGCCTATATTTCCACTTAACCATGGAATAAGGTGTCTGTCTTAATTTTTACATATATGTGTTGTATATGTATTTATATACATAGATATTTAGAGCTCCCCTAGAGAGTTATCCTACCACTTTATGTACATGATACTCCTTTGGATTCTTCTGTATCTACACTGCAAGTTTTTATATAATCATAATCATAATAATAATAATAATAATAATAATAGTTCATGATCTAAATAGTTCTAAACCAGGTTCAGATGAAACAAAGAAGCCCAACACTTGAGGTAATAAACTGAGGCAATAAATTTCATCTTTGTTGCTCAGTTATCCTGTTTTGTTTCAGCTCGACTATTTATACACGCAGGATGTGCGTTTTTGGTGCAGTGGATATCGGCTCGGAACTGGAAATCGAGGAGCCGAGTTCGAATTCAAGTTGAATATCTTGCATTCACTTACGCGCAAATACCCTTGAGAAAAGTATTAATCCTTCTCTTCTCTTCGGTTCTGGGTTAAATAGCAGAACAGATTGTGTTTTATAGCCTTGGCTGGCAACCAGTTTACCGAAGAAAGCAATAGCAACCTACTGCGGGATGATCTTCTGACCAGTCACCCAAAGCGTGTATCACGTATGGCACAACTAACTGAATATAATAGTTGAAAACATGATTAAGATTTCTTATGGGCATAAAGTGGGGATCAGTTTATTACTTCATAACAATATAAAGCTGATCCCCCACTAATTAATACTTAATATTATAATACATATCTTCTTCCTCTAGCTATGAATCAAATAACAGTGCAGATTGGGTTCTATAGCCTTGGCTGGCAACCAGTCTACCGCAGAAAGCAATGGCAACCTACTGCGGGATAATCTTCTGCCCAGACAGGTCGATTTGTACCTCAACTTCAGCTGTCATCTGCTTTTTCTTTTCTTTCTTTTTTCGTTTCTTTCTTCTTTTTCTTTTCCCTTTCTTTCTTCTATTTTTCCTTTTCTTTCTTCTTTTTTCTTTTCTATTTTCCTCCGACTTTTTCTAGGCATGCGTGTGTTACCTATAGCATTTAACTGACTGATTTATATTTGCTGACCAACGGTGCATTATAGATCGTAACGTTTAGTATATAATCCTAACGGTCATTTTATAGGCATTAATGGTTACGTTTCAGATGATTCTAGAGAAACAATTGTGGATTTGAAGACAAACAGAAAACTTATCTTAGGGGACGTTCTCGTTCTCTACTGGACATTACCAAGGCAAATGTTGGAATTTTATCATTGAAGAAGTATTTAGAAGCAGAAGTAAAATTTCATTAGATTTCAGAATTTTTACTTTCCGAAAAACTCATCAATATTCGGCAGGTTAACTGAATGTCAAGGTAAATTATAGTTGCTTGGTGATGTAATTTAATCTAATAAACAAAGTGAGCGAATGTCGAATTTTTATAGACTGTAATTATTATTTATATTATTTTAATTTGAGAAATTAATGAAGTGCATAATATAATATGTATGATATATTGTATATAGCAGAAGGTATGGATTTGAAGTATTCTCGGGAATTTAGCTTGATTTACACTGATGTATGTTTAAGTTAAATAATTATGACACATGAACCTTATTTTTTCTTCTGCTCATTAATACTTGTAGTATGATAAAATCAACCCATTTACCTTGTTAAAGTCAATTAGAGGACGAAACGCGTCGGCTGACAGGTTTTTTTTTACTTGTCTTTCATTCATATCGGCCTTTCCAGATCTATTTTAAGTTACATTTAAAATTTCACACACGCACACGCGCACACACACACACACAAAATGTGTGGTCTAAAACAAATGTTTATGTTTTTTTCTTTTAATCATATCACCCTGAGCAAGGCGGTAACGCCACTGATGTGCAGGGGGCTACATAAGAGTGAAGAGATTGGAAAAGAGAAAGCCGGAAAACCACATCCTAAACAGGGAACAAGGGAAGAGCCTCTTCATCTGTTCAATAGACGAGGGTGGAGTGTGAACCGGGCGATAGTTTAGTCTGTCTACTCCAATTGAAAAAAAGAAAAGTGAAAAGATTGGAAAAGAGAAAGCCGGAAACCACATCCTAAACAGGAAACAAGGGATGAGCCTCTTCATCTGTTCAATAGACGAGGGTGGAGTGTGAACCGGGCGATAGTTTAGTCTGTCTACTCCAATTGAAAAAAGAAAAGCGAAAAGATTGGAAAAGAGAAAGCCGGAAACCACATCCTAAACAGGGAACAAGGGATGAGCCTCTACACCTGTTCAATAGACGTGGGTGGAGTGTGAACCGGGCGATAGTTTAGTCTATCTACTCCAATTTGAGTAATTGCTATGCTAATTATGTGTGAACATAGGAGTACATTCCTTTACTTTATAATTAAATTTGGATTTAAAGTAATTTTTGACTGAATTTTCTTCCACCTTAATGTGAATGGCTTTTAGTAAACTGTACATTGAAAATATTAATCCGCCTATTCCTTCCAGTTATGGGTTAAATAACAGGATAGATTGGGTTCTATAGCCTTGGTCGGCAACCAGTCTACCGCAGAAAACAATGGCAACCTACTGCGGGATAATCTTCTGCCCAGTCAGTCATCTCTCTGTCGAGACATGATCGCCCAAGCGTGTGTCACGTATGGCACTCAACTGACTGACATTGAAAATAAGAAATAAGTTCTTAGTGAGGAACAAACTTACAGATCTTTTACCCCTTCTCCAGCCTGAAAGAGTTTTTTCTGTAAAATGTTGCTCTACCATTTAAACTAAGGGACGCTTTGAAAAAGAACTAAAATTAAGAAGAAATAAATAGGGACAATGATTAAGGATGTTACATCTAATAACAATTTCAGATTATGATTATGGAAAAGTAACCATATCAATAGTCTTGGGTGATTGAGGAATAATAAATGTTTAATTGATTACACATGATCCTTTGCAACATGTAATATATATATATATTTGTTGCTCAACTTCAGCAGTCATCTTCTGCTTTTCATTTTTTTCTCCTTTTTTTCCTTTTCTTCTACTTTTTCTTTTCTTTCTTCTTTTTCTTTTGCTTTTCTCTTTTCTTTCTTCTTTTTCTTTTGCTTTTCTCTTTTCTACATTTTTCTTTTTTTCTTTTTCCTTTCTTTTTTTTCCTTTTTCTGTTTTTCTTCTTTTTCTTTTCTCTTTCTTTTTTCTACTTTTCCTTATATTTTTTTAATTTTAATTTTTTCTTCTTTTTCTTTTTCTTTTCCTTTTCTTCTACTTTTCCTTCTATTTTCTTCTTCTTCTTCTTCTACATTTTTCTTCTTTTCTGCTTTTATTTTTGCTGCTTCTCATTTTATTTTTTGTTTTTCTTCTACTTTTTCTACATTTGGTCTTCTTTTTCTTTTTCTTCCACCTCAACTTTTACTTTTTTCACTTCTTCTTCTTCTTCTTCTTCTTCTTCTTCTTCTTCTTCTATTTTTACTTCTTTTTCTACTTTTTTGTCATTTTATTTTTCTGCTTTTTGTTTTACTTTTTGTCTAACATTTCCTTCTTCTTCTGTTTTTTCTTTTTCTTCAATTTTTTCGTTTTCTACAACTGTATTTCCTTCTACTTCTTTGACTTTTTCTTCTCCTTTTTTTCTTTTGCTTTTTCTTTTTCTTCATCCTCTGCTTCTTCTTTTAATTCTTCTCGTTTTTTTCTCCCACATTTTCATTCAATTCTCGTTTTCTTCTTCATTTACTTCCTCCAATTTTATTTTTCTTCTATATTTTCTTCTTTTTTTCTAATTTTTCTCCTGTTATTGTTCTTTCTTTTACTTCATCTTTATTTTTTCTTCTTTTCTGTGCTGCGTTTCTCCATGATGTGTGCCGTCATGATTCTCCACAACTTCCTATAACGTGTAGCTTTAGTAATGTTTATATATCACTATTTTTTCCATTCCCTACAACAGGTGCCAAAATTGAACATGTAAAAAAATGAAAAAAGAAAAAAAAAGAAAAAAAAATGAAAAAAAAAATGAAAAAAAAAATAACAACAAAAACAACTCAATGTTGAAAGTTCTAGACGAAATTCAATAAAGAAAATGTAAGCAGAACAACCAGAGTCCGTTCCAGTTTTCAAGAGAATCCTAATACGACTGTTTCTAATTTTAGCACTGCAAGAATTGCTAATGCGATAGGTATGACGGTAGGGCTGTCTTGGGGCCGGGTAGCTAAATAAACCTGAATTTACGCTGTGCTATCGGGTAACGGGTAGATACCGACACAGGGACCAGTTTTTGCACGTCAGTCATTTTTAGCGTGGGAACCAATCCGGAATGCCCCAAATACAGTATATATATATATATATATATATATATATATATATATATATATATATATATATATAAGCCATTGTTCTGACGTTTTCGCATCAGGTGCCTTGAAATATTAGCTTAAAATAAATAAATCCATGCATAAAATCGGTAGATTGGCAGATGTAGCCCCATGGTTCTTGCGTGAGGTTTTATGATGATATGTAACATACTGGGATTGGGTAAGTAATGGTCGTTCGTCGTTACCAGTCAAGTGCCATACGTGATACACGCTTTGGGTAATCATGTCTCGAAAGAGACATGATTGACTGTGCAGAAGATTATACCGCAGTAGGTTGCCATTACTTTCTGCGGTGGACTGGTTGCCAGCCAAGGCTATAGAACCCAATCTGTCCTGTTATTTGACTCATAGCTAGAAGGGGTACAGATGTATTATATTATTCAGTAGTAATTAGTGCGGGATCAGTTTATTACTTCATAACAATATTAAGCTGATCCCCATATTTATATATATATATATATATATATATATATATATATATATATTTGATATCTCAGACCGGCCTCGGCCTTTCATCATAAACAAATGATTTTAAAATTTAATCTAGAAGCGTTCGTCGTGAGAAGCGTCTGTCGCGAGATGTTTATATCACGTGATATAGAACGCGATAGAGTTTTTTGAATATTTTAAACGTAAATCTAACTGTAATAATACTTTTAAATGTTGTTTTAAAGAACATTTTTAAGTGTATCTAAAAAATGTTTAACTATTGAAATATTTATAATGATTCAAAATACCTAAATCCTAAACTAAGCATACGCAAAAACAACCCTTATTCCCCCATAGCTGAACACTTCAATCAACCGGGACACACATTAGAAAACTGCAAATGTTTACTGATAGATTCCGATTTTAGTTCCACATATTCACTCAGAAAGAAAGAAATATACTGGATTTTAAAATTAAATACATATAGGCTCGGGTTAAATAGGGACATTTTTAGATACACTTAAAAAATGCTTCTCACAACGAACGCTTCTAATCTAAGCTTTTGGCTTACATAAGCCAATTTCAAAGATGTCAAATTACATTATATATTATAGCAATTCACGGACAAACGATATTGACAAACTATTTTTGTTAACATGGAAAATTTCAAAGCAACAACAAACTCGTGCATATAAGACTCTGAAAGCGAACGTCGCATCACAGCTCATGTTGTCCCACATCAATAATTATTAATAACAGAAGCATGAGCCATTTTCAACATATCATTCCAAGACATGCATTCTCAGCCCTATTTAAACAAAGAATAAGGAAAATTTCTAAGCACAGAGGTTTGCTCTAGTAAAAGAAGGTGTTGGAGATATTGGTTGTTATAGAGTTAAGCTAGCGGAAATTGAGTAGTAATTTCTTCTTTGGTAATGGGAGGTATGTGGCTTGACCTTTAAGTTAGTAGTGTAGGTATTGAGGAAGTAACTGCTTAGCCAAAAGTTTATAAAAACCCTATTGTGATTAATTAGAAGAATAAGATAATTATGGCAATTTATACTTATTTTTATGACGTCACATAATAATGATCTCCCTCCGTTTATTTAGGTGTATATTATGGTATTGAAATTTCAAAATTTTAATTTTTTCTATCACCCCCCCACATATATATATATATATATATATATATATATATATATATATATATATATATATTATGATTATTAAACAGTTATTGGTTAGAACCAAATTCAAATAAGACCAGTAAACAGTATACATTTTGAATGTTAAAATAGAAATTTATTAAAAGGAGGAATAACATAAGTTGTAGGAGTTAATGTACAATTAGAAATATTAAGAAGTTATGAGTAGAGTTCGTGTTCAATGATAAAGTTGGAGTATTAAGAGTTCATACAAAATGTTTGTAGCAGTAATTGTTGAGAGAGATAAGGAGAAAGAAAACAAAGTGCGACCTGACCTTATCTATTGGTCGATTTGAAGTTGGTTACATGTTAGTTGTTTCGTCTCTCGGCTCCCATCTGTCACTCTTGACTGACGCCGAGGTTATTTATATAATCCTTTTGAATTTCACACTGGATCACCAAGTCCTTCCAAGTCTTACAAGTCGCTCCCATTAGTCAAAAATCATTTTAACAGCTACTTGCGAAATCTGGGTTCGACTTTTTGTTAATCACATGGCCAATCCTTTTTCTATTTGGGAAAATCAGGATTTCACACGTCGTTGTGAATTTTTGTAAAAGTGAAGAAGAGAGTTGATTGAATTAATTCCTTATCCGCTACTGTTTCGATTTTTCGGTATCATCAGGCCTTATAGACTAAAAGTTTTGCTAACCTATAACAGGGAATTTATTATAAGGGAAGGAGTAAGACTATAGTAGCGAAATAGTGTTGGAGGAGGAGTCAATAGATTATACATGTTTTCTTCCGGGTTTGTACGAATCTAAGTGTACTTTTTAATGTGTATGCATCCGGCCATGATTTCATGCATTTAGTTACTCTTTTGTTGAGTAAATCTGAAAATCTTAAAGATAAATTATCCTCTTGGCATAACTTGCTTGCATATATAAATTACTTCAATTTATTTTCAATAAAACGTTTATTACCATCATTATTAACTTTTTTTTTTATCATTTCGCCCCGAGCAAGGCGGAAACGCCACTGATGTGCAGGGGGCTACATAAATGTAAAAAGATTACTTAGAACAGAGTGAGGAGTACAAACTAGTTAGAAAGGAGCAATAGAAAGCTGAGAATGCAGGTGCGATGACAGATACATAGGTGGAGAGAAAGGGAAGGTTATACAGGGGTGGGGAGTGAGCTAGAGTCCAGTGGTTAATTAATAGATGAGTATTGACTTTGCATTTAAATTTCTGGAGGTTGTAGCCGTCAGGAAAGCAAGAATACGGGAACGAGTTCCACAGACGGGAAGTGCGAGAGAAGAAGCTGCAGGAGTAGAATTGTCGTCTGCATTTGGCTAACCTGACTGTGAATGGGTGGGACCCAGTTGCCAGTCTAATTGAGACATTACTCTTTCAATGGCGAAAGAAAACGTACAGTTTTGTAGTAGTTTGTAGCTTGTACATGTTCTAAAGTAATAATTAATAATATATATATGTGTGTGTGTGACTATATATATATATATATATAGTCACACACACACACACACACACACACACACACACACACACACACACACACACATATATATATATATATATATATATATATATATATATATATGTATACGGCGGTAAAATTCCGGGAAAGATTGATAACATCCTGGATACGGTTGGTAAATAATCCACTAGGATCGTAGTAATATAGTTAAGATATTAAAACTGATCCAATAGAGAGATGAATGCAAACCAATTCAATTTACAGAGCGGATATTTCTGTAAATTCAGATCAAACTTAGTGGGGGAAAAAAGAAGTTTGGCCAAGCAGTTACTACCCTACCATCTACCACTACTAACCCAAGCCACATACCTCTCACTACCAAGGAGAAATTACTACTAAATTCCTTTTCCTAACTCAACCAAATGAAAATAAATACATCCCAACCCCTTCCAATACCTAAGCTAACCTCTGGCTTATAATTTTTCCTCATTCTCTGCTTATAAGTGGTCGAAGAATGTATGTCTTAAAATGACATGTTGAAAATAGCTATTTCCCCACTAAGTTTTATCTGAATTTACAGATAAATAAAGATATATATATATATATATAAGCAAGGAGTCAAGCTGCATGACACATTTTTTTCTCTGGGGTTTTATAAAGTTGTGGGCATAAGTGGTAGAGGAAAGAGATATAACTTTCCATCGGTCAAGTGTAGTGATATATAGAGATGTATTGGCATGTGTTTTTATTTTACCTGTTAATATGTTCTTCCAACCATTGCCACTGTGTGTGTGTGTGTGTATGTGTGTGTGTGTGTGTAAGGGGAATGTATTCAGAGCAATTAGACTGTAATCGTTCTTTTAAACGTTCTTTATTAAAAATATAGACATTTTGTCTCCATTGATTTGATCCATAATATTATCACAATTTGAAAAGAAAGATGGACACATTCACAAAACACAAAATGTCTACACTCTCTAATCACACACACACACACATACACACACACACACACACACACACACACACATATATATATATATATATATGTCAGTCAGTTAAGTGCTATACGTGTTACACGCTTTGGGCGATCATGTCTCGAAAGAGACATGACTGACTGGGCAGAATATTATCCCTCAGTAGGTTGCCATTGCTTTCTGGGGTAGATTGGTTGCCAGCCCAAGCTATAGAACCCAATCTGTCTTATTATCTAACCCATAACTGGCGGAAAGAGACAGATTAATACCTTTCCCAAGGGTATTTGCACGTAAATGAATGCAAGAAATTCAGTTGAAATTCGAACACAGCACCCCGATTTGTTGTTCCGAATCAATATCCAGTTCACCACTACACACATCCCATATATATATATATATATGAATAAAAACCAAGGCAAAAACTTCTTTACCGGCGCGTTTCGTCCTCTGATAGATATTATCAAAGTTAAGTGTAAAAGTTTGATTTTGCAACAAGATTTTATACACAGAAGTAAAAATATCATTAAGTTTTCAAGATTTCATCATCTGAGAAACGCTCATAAATCTTGTTAAAGCAAACTATGAAAGTCAAGGTAAACTATGCAGGATATTGAATTGTGTAATTTCATGCCTAATTAATGAAAGTGAGTAAATGTTGTTATTCTTTTTGTTGAATTGTGTATTTGTTTCTATTTTTATTTTTCTATTTATTTATTCATTCATTTATTTATTAACGTAATTATTATGTATTATTTTAATTTAATTTAATAAAAAATTTTAAATGTATTTAATTTAAATAGTAAGATACTTTTGATTTAACATATTTCTGTTAATTTTTTTTTTACACACACACACACACACACACACACACACACACGCACACACACACACACACACACACATATGTATGTATGTATGTGTATGTATTCATACATAGATGTTAGTTTGTCCGGAAATGTAAGCCTTTTTCTGAGCAATTTACTCTAAGCCGGCTGCTAGGTATAATTTTGTGTACCACCCTTACTGAGTGTTTAACCAGTGGCTTGGGCGAGACTAAGCGGCATTTGGTATTAAACGTTAATATTTTATTCTATGTAACTGCACTATTTTCAGGACCAATGACTATTGACAATTGACATGAACTCAGACTTTAAAAACAGTTGCTACAAACATGTAGATTCTTGCAGTCTCGTCAGATGGTTGGGGCGAAAAATGCCCTCAAGAAGAATTAATAAAAAAATATTTGTAATACCATCGTATAAACTTGCTAGACTGACTCCTGTCAACGTCGACACTAGTGGCAACAGTTTTTCGTTGCTACAGCCTGGGAAAGTAGTCAAGGTATATATATATATATATATATAGTTTAGAACGTACAAATTGCAATCTACTACAAAGTGTACATTTTGTTTCGAAACAAAATGTAGACTTTTATAATAAATATTCACAGCTCTATATTATATATCGAGCACTGTTTTAAATTAATGTTTCGAGCTTTGTAATTTTTTCTTCGTTCATTATTCACTCGAATACATACATATATATATATATATATATATATATATATATATATATATATATTGTTAATAGCTTAAATGTTCTATGTTTACTGTGTGTTAATATTTACTCTTTGATAATGGCTTATGTGAGCCGAAAGCTTAGACCCGATAAAAAAATCAACAATTACTGTGATTTTTTGTTGTCTTTCAACGATATCACCATCAAGTATATCAGAAGGTACGAACGGATCCCAGACAAAATTAATAGACAGAACTTGTCTATATTATTCAATGAAACCTGCATTAATTATATATATATATATATATATATATATATATATATATATTAAAGTCAATATGGAGACTATCAGATATTAAAATCTTTTGCTCACGGTGACCGACCCTGACATTAATTTAGATTATTACAGTTTCTTTTAAAATCTTTCATGAAAAATGATGTCATATTTATGTTTTTTTTTTTAAGAATTGTTATTTTAAAGTTTTATTTATTAAAATGTCGAGTACATGACGCGTTTTCATACCAGTGGCTAAAAGAAAATCAGCAGCGGAGTTGGAAAGCGTAGCGATTATTCTCTGAAGCCAGTTCTTGTGATGGCATTTCGTAATTACGTTGAATTTAGAGACACTTGATATCGACTTTAGTTCTAAACGTTCTTTTCTGTCAAGAGTGGCTTCGTGAAAATAAAAACTAAATACATAAAGTGAGAATGAAAAGGAAAAAAATCTAAAAAGATAAGAGAATGAAACCGAGGCTAATTCTAGAGAGCGTCTTAATGCTAACGAGGAATATTAAATGAAATAAAATTTTCTTTTTAATTCTTCGTTTCTTTATTAGTTTCTGTTTTGAATCTCTCCCTCCCACTATCCCTCTTTCCTGTCTCGCTCTTATTCATTTACTTTTTCTTTCTATTTTCTTTATTCTGATGTCTCCATGTCTCTATGGTTCCGTTTTTACAGGTTTATTTTTTTCTTTCCATTTCTTTTTTGTTGTTGTTGTTGCTTCGTTGACTTTCTTTTTGCTCGATTCATTATATTCAATCAGTCAGTTAAGTGCCATACGTGATACACGCTTTGTCGATCATGTCTCGAAAGAGACATGACTGACTGGGCAGAAGATTATCCCGCAAAAAGTTGTCATTACTTTTTGCGTGGACTGGTTGCCAGCCAAGGCTATAGAACCCAATCTGTCCTGTTATTTGACTCACAGCTAGCTGGGGAAGAGATGTATCATATTATTAAGTAGTAATTAGTGGGGGATCAGTTTATTACTTCATAACAATAGCAAACCGATTCCCGACTTTATGTCCACTAGATGTTTTAAAAGTTTTCAATTATTATATTTAGTCAGTCAGTTAAGTGCCATAAGTGATACACGCTTTGAGCGATCATGTCTCCAAAGAGACATGACTGACTGGGAAAAAGATTGCCATTACTTTCTCCGGTGGACTGGTTGCCAGCCTAGGCTATAGAATCCAATCTGTCCTGTTATTTGACTCATAGCTAGAAGGGGTAGAGATGTATTATATCATTAAGTAGTAATTAGTGGGAGATCAGTTTATTACTTCATAACAATATAAAACTGACCCTCCCACACTTTATGCCCAGTGGAAACCTTAATCATGTTTTCAACTATTATATTCAGTCAGTCAGTTAAATGCCACACGTGATACACGCTTGCGTGATCATGTCTAAAAAAAAACATGACTGACCGAGCAGAAGATTATCCCGCAGTAGGTTGCCATAATTTTCTGCAGTAGACTTGTTGTCAGCCAAGGCTATAGAACCCAATCTGTCCTGTTATTTTGCCTATAGCTGGATTAATGTCTTTCCCAAGGATATTTGCATGTCAGTGAATGCAAGGAATTCAACTGGAATTTGAACTCCATTAAATTAGTTGTTATTACTTCTTTTTCCTGCATTTTCTATTCTTTTTTTTTACAATCTATCTATCTATCTATCTATCTATCTATCTATCTATCTATCTATCTAACTAATTCTTTATCTCTTTTTTCTTAATAATTATCTATCTATCTATCTATCTATCTATCTATCTATCTATCTATCTATCTATCTTGGTCTTTCCATATCTATCTATCTATCTATCTATCTATCTATCTATCTATCTTAGTTTTTGCTTTCTTTTTTTCCTTTTTTCTAACCTTTTTTCTTATTGCCACTGTGTTACCTGTCAAAATTTCCCATATTTTTGGGTTACTAAGCTTGCGAATAGTACGTGCTGTTACGTGAAGGAATTTACTGCAACAAACCACGTCGTCTGGCAATCCATTCGCCTTAGTTCAGGTGGAGTGGCACGGGTCGGCCGGGTGTGAATCCATTGGAAGCAGACGGGTACACGTGCAAAGCTCGTTTATCGAGAAGCATAGAAACCACCCGGACAACCACCCTTTCCCTTTTTTTTATTTACATTTGACAAGGTCAGGTAAACAAGGATTGCTGACACTCACCGTGGGAACGTGACCTCTTCAACTCAATAATAACATTACCTCTATTCAGACGAACACAGTTGAATACCGTGGCTCGGTTGATAAGTACGTCTTGCACGTTTTCCATAAACCTATGGTTATTAACCGTACCTGCCTGCTTTATGGAAAACGTGCAGAACGTTCTTATCAACCGAGCCACGGTATTCATCTGTGTACGTTACGGAAATTTAAATATCTGTTAAGTGTTCTAACTGAAAACAGTAAGATCCAATGGCGAATCGGCATGGCGAAAGACGCCTTCCAAAAGCTCAGTAAAGTATTAAGACACAGGAAACTTTCACTAGAAACAAAGAGAAGAGTACTGGATTGCTATGTGATGTCAGTTCTTCAATATGGCAGTTAATATTGGACAATGTCAACAAAGATGAAGGAAACACATGAAGCAGTTGAAATGTGGTTCTACAGAAGGATGCTGCGGATATCGTGGACCGAGCATGTGAGAAATGACGACGTGCTGGAAAAAATGGAAACAAAAAGGAAATTAATATTGAGCATCAGGAAGAGACAACTGAAGTTCCTGGGACATGCAATGAGGAAGGAGGGCTTGGAGAGCCTGATCCTAGCAGCGCAATCTTTAGAAAATTAATAGATTATTAAAGAATTAAATAAATTACAATGTGTTCATATGCATGGTTGTATGAATCTTAGAGGTATTTTTTAGTATGGTACCACTTAGTCATTATGATTAAGTGTAACCATACTAAAAAATACCTCTTACGTTCATACAATCATGGATGAAAGCGTTACAATTTCTTGCAATTTTAAAAATTGCGCGTTCAAAAATTCTCTGCCACGTGAGCGTTAAAAAAACAAAACAAACAAACAAACAAACAAACAAACCAAAAAAAACAACCAAACAAACAAACAAAACACCGTTACTTGAGCGCTGTTAAAAAAAAAAAAAGATAAACGGTAAAATTAGTTATTGAAAATCGCCTCAAGACACCACTCATGGTAGAAACGTAGAAACCTAGGTCGCGTAATAACTCGTTTACAAATGGAAAATATTTAAATGTTCTACAATACAATTGTATTGAACACTTTTTAATACAAATGTGCACTGGTCTAGTTTTATTATGATCAAAAACTAAGTAATTTATCAATCAATCAATCAATCAATCAATATATATATATATATATATATATATATATATATATATATATATATATATCCACAAATAAATACACGACGATCTTTATTATAATAGAGATTATATATATAAATATATTATACTACTCAACGACATAATTATTGCAAAAGAATAGATATAAAGGCACTGTTAAAGAACGAACACGTGGCATAAACTTTCATAACTGGTAGTAAAGCTTAATAACTGGCAGTAAAGTGAATGAACTGAGCCGACTCAGCTACGCTGTTGTCTCTCTAATGAACTGAGCCGACACTGCCTCGCTTTTGTCTATCGCTCCATGAGTGTGACAGGGGGAAATATATACGTATATATGCAAATAAATACACAACCGTCTATATTATAATAGAGAGGACATATGTATGTATGAAGTCTAAACTAATCATTGTATAATCTCGTGAGTATATACGGTGAAGTTTCCACGTGGTAAGAATTTATGACTGCAAACTTTGCTCAAGATGAACTTTCCTCGCTGTGAACTTTTCCGCGGTGAATTAATGGTGGTGAACTTTCTTGTAAACTGGAGAAACTAATAAAGATACAGACAGTAGAACAAATAATCTCATGACTCTTCAACAAGATCATTACTACAACCAATCATGTATATTTTCAATTTCAAATGCTTTTTGTAGACGTTTATTGTTATTATTGTGTCATTTTTCATTATAAATCGATTTCTTCTCTGGGCACACTACCTAGCAAATCATCGGGAAGAACTCAGGCAGTTCGTGGTGTGTTGTTATGGCTCTTTTTTCATGTATTTTTATATCTTCTTTACATCCCTAGAGTTACATATACAAAGTTCTCCTTAGTGTGTGGGCTGTACTTAACAAGATAATTTTTTGTATATCTCTTAAACTGGGGTTTCCAGGAATACTTTCAATGTGTTGTTTTGTTTCATTTTTTATCATTCCAAGTATCATTGGTATCATACTTGTTTTCAATTTCCACATTTTTTCTATTTCAATTTCCAGATCTTTATATTTTGACAGTTTTTCGAATTCCTTGGTTGCTATGTTACAATCCGCTGAACAAGACATATCAGTTACTAAGCAAGTTTTTTCTTTTGGATTTTTAACAATAATGCCGGGCCAATTTGCACCATTTTTTCTGTCTGTGTAGATGGTGTAATCCCAAAGAATGGTTACATCTTCTATTTCTGTAACCGGAGCTGGGTAGTGTTCATAACAGTGTTTGTTTTCCATAATGTTTGCACATTGTTCTGTGTAAATATTGCCCCACTCTATCGTTACGATTTTTATATTCATTTGGGACAAGTACAGAACATTCTGAGATTAGATGGTCTATTGTTTCTTGGCATTTACCACAGAACCTGCATTTTGGATCCATATTATTATGTATAATATTTGCCTGAAAGTTTCTAGTGAAAAGACTTTGGTCTTGCGCAGCAAGAATAAAGCCTTCAGTCTCAGACTTTAATCCACTTCAGTCTCAGACTTGTAACCATCGATGAGTATTAACTTTATCAACATTGGATTTATTGGCACGTTCTGAATATTGGCCATGCAGAGGTTTGTCTTGCCAGCGTTGTTTTATCTGTTCAAGAGCTTTATCTTTGGCTTTTTTTTCATATTTTTTGTCGCAATAGTTGGTTCTTGGATTCTGTTTTGCGTTTCTATAGAATCTTCTAAATGTAAATCTTGTTTGTATTTAGTGCCTTCTTTCATTATTGAATATTTTTTCTTTCTGTTTTCATGTTTTTGACTAATTGTATCATCCAGTCGTTTGTTGCTTCTATGTATGTTAGTAAGTCAGTAGTTGTTGTCTTGTATGACAATTCTAGCTGAATAAGACCTCTTCCTCCTCCTTTACGGGCTATGTATACGCGGTTTACATAAGCTTTTGGATGATGCATTTTATGTTTAGAAAGTAGCTTTCTTGTCTTAGAATCTATTCGTCTGATGTCGTTTAGTGTCCAGTTCAAGATGTTGAAGCTATATTGGACCACTGGGATGGCAAGATTATTAACTGCCATAATTCTGTTCTGATAATTCAATTTATTTTTTAGTATCAGTCGCAGCCTTCTATAGTTCTCTTTACACACTATTTCTTTCATTTTTATGGTGAATTTTTTCACTCTCATTTACACTTAGGTATTTTAAAGCTTCTAAATCTTTTATTGTTACAGCAGGGTCTAAGATAATTGAGGATGCTTGTTGTAGAGATCCTCGTAAAACTATATCTTTAGCACATTTATTCAAGTTGAATTTCATTCCAGTATCTTTACAAAAGCATTTTACATTTTGCAGAAGATCTTCCAGCTCATTGTTATTCTTGGCATACAGCTTTAAGTCATCCATATAAAATAGATGGCTTATTTTCTTTTGAGCTATTTTATAACCACATTCTGTCATGTTAAGTTGACTGGTTAATGATATTAATGATATGCAAAATAGTAAGGGAGACAAAGAGTCACCTTGAAATATACCTCTGTTGATGTTTATTTCACCAGACTTATAGGTTCAATTTATATGATTGAGGTAAAGGGTTGTTTTCCATATCGACATACATTGTTTGCTGAAATTGATGATGGCAGGTGATACCATGTACATATTTAAAGTCCTTAAGATCCAGGAATGTAGTGCACTATCGAATTCCTTACGATAATCTATCCAGACAGTACTACGATTTTTCTTTGTATTGAAGCAGTTTTCCAAGATCATCTTGTTAATAAGTAATTGGTCTTTACATACGCAACAGCCACGTTTGCACCCTTTTTGTTTAACCGTTAGTATGTCATTTCTTTCCAAGAAGAAATATGTCTGTTTGTTAAAATTGATGTTAATAGTTTGTATGTTGTCGGAAGGCATGTAATTGGTCTATAGTTTTTCGGGTTATTTATTATTATTATTATTATTATTATTATTATGTTGTCAGTTTTCATCATATTTTGATTTCTGCTTTGGTCGCACTACCTGCCAAGTCTGCCAGTTCGTAGTGTGTTGTTATGGTTCCATTTCATTTTTTTTCTATCTCCCCTAACATCTCTAGCGTTACATAGACAAAATTCAACTTAGTGTGTGGGCTGTACTTAACAAGACAATTTTTTGTATATCTCTTAAGCTGGGGTTTCCATGGATTCTTTCAATGTGTTGTTTTGATCCGTTTTTTTTATCCTTCCCAGTGCACTTACTATCACTGGCACGATTATTGTTTTCAATTTCCACATTTTTCGTATTTCAATCTCCAGGTCTTTATACGTTAATAGCAGTTCAAATTTATTATTATTATTATTATTATTATTATTATTATTATTATTATTATTATTATTATTATGTCATTTTTCATCATATTTCGATTTCTGCTTTGGTCTCACTACCAACCAAGTCTGCGGGGAGACCTAAGGCAGGTAGTGGCGTGTTGTTATGGCTCCATTTCATGTTTTTCTATCTTCCCTATCATCCCCAGCATTACATAGATAAAGTTTTCCTTAGTGTGTGGGCTGTACTTAATAAGACAATTTTTTGTATATCTCTTAAGCTGGGGTTTCCAGGGATTCTTTCAATGTGCTGTTTTGTTCCATTTTTTATCATTCCAAGTGCACCTACTATCACTGGCACAACTCTTGTTTTCAATTTCCACATTTTTTCTATTTCAATTTCCAGGTCTTTATATTTTGACAGTTTTTCAAATTCCTTGATTGCTATGTTACAATCCGCTGGACAAGCCATATCAATTAATAGACAAGTTTTCTCCTTCTGGTTTTTAACAATAATGTCTGGCCTGTTTGCTTCAATTTTTCTGTCTGTGTAGATGGTGTAATCCCATAGAATGGTTACATCTTCTATTTCTGTAACCGGTGCTGGATGATGTTCATACCAGTGTTTGTTTACAGCTTTTCCATAATGTTTGCACATTGTCCAATGTAAATATTGCCCAACTCTATCGTGGCAATTTTTATATTCGTTTGGGGCAAGCACAGAACAGCCTGAGATTAGGTGGTCTATTGTTTCTTGGTGTTTATCACAAAACCTGCATTTTGGATCCATATTATTATGCATAATATTTGCCTGAAAGTTTCTCGTGAAAAGACTTTGGTCTTGTGCTGCAAGTATAAATCCTTCAGTTTCAGACTTTAATCCAGATGCACGTAACCATCGATGAGTATTAACTTTGTCAACATTGGATTTATTGGCACGTACTGGATATTGGCCATGCAGAGGTTTGTCTTGCCAGCGCTGTTTCATCTTTTCAAGAGCTTTATCTTTGGCTTTCATTTTTATATTTTTTGCCGCAATAGTTGGTTATTGGCTTCTGTTTTGCTTTTCTACAAAATCTACTAACTGTAAATCTTGTTTGAATTTACTGCCTTCTTTTATTATTGAATATTTTTTCTTTCTTTCTTCATGTTGCCTTACTAATTGTAACATCCAATCCTTTGTTGTTTCTATGTATGTTAGTAAGCCAATAGTTGTTGTCTTGTATGACAATTCCAGCTGAATAAGACCTCTTCCACCTTCTTTACGGGGTATGTATAGACGGTCTACATCAGCCTTTGGATAATGCATCTTATGCTTAGAAAGAAGCTTTCTTGTTTTAGCATCCATTCGCCTGATGTCGTTTAGAGTCCAGTTTAAGATGTTAAAGCTATATTGGACAACTGGGATTGCAAGGCTATTAATGGCCATAACTCTGTTCTGTGAATTTAATTCAGTTTTTAATATCATTCGTAGCCTTCTATAGTACTCTTTACGCACTATTTCCTTCATTTTTTTATGGTGAATGTTTTCGCTCTCATTTACACCTAGGTATTTATAAGCTTCTTCTGGTTTCAATTCTTTTATTGTTACAGCAGGGTCTAGGCTAATTGAGGATGTTTCTTGTATTGATCCACGTAAAACTGTAGCTTTAGCACATTTATTCAAATTAAATTTCATTCCAATGTCTTCGCTGAAGCATTTTACAGTTTGCAGAAGACCTTCCAGTTCATTATCATTCTTAGCATATAACTTCAAGTCATCCATGTAAAATAGATGGCTTATTTTCCTTTGTCCTATTTTATAACCACATTCTGTCTTGTTAAGTTGACTGGTTAGTGCTATTAGTGATATGCAGAATAATAAGGGAGATAAAGAATCACCTTGAAATATACCTCTTTTGATGTTTATTTCATCAGACTTATAGGTTCCATTTATATGATTCCATTTATATGATTATTATTATTATTATTATTATTATTATTATTATTATTATTATTATTATTATCAAGGAAACGAGAGAATAGCATAACTATTATCGGTTCCACTAAAAAATTGGAAGTTTGAGTTCAAAATCCTGTTTAGTTTGAGGCGTTCTCTTTCGCCCTAATACTCCTGGGAAATATATGAATCCATCTTTTATTCTTGCAGTTATGGATTAGGCAGTCGTGTAGACTGGACTCTATCTGTGAATGTCCATACATGTAAGAAAGTCTCAGATATCTCAGATGCCTTTGACTAGATGTGACATAGGGGTTTGCTACACAAACTCTCCACTTGCGTCATCTCTCGAAGAATCTTCTCAATTAATTACTTCCTTTATGAAGATCGTCGTTAATAGTCTATCTTCTAACGTACACTGAGTCAATGTTGCCGTATAGAAAAGCTCTCTTCTCGATAAAACCTCTTTTTCTGTTTATGTCGTGGACCCGGTTAAGAGTCCAGTAAGAAATAATGCAAACACCAAAATAGGAAATAACGATATATATATATATATATATATATATATATATATATATATATATATTAAACACAGCAAAATACAAATACGTGGAACTCTGTTAGTTGAAAGAATAAATACGTGTTAGGAAGTTAAACTGTAATTCGGGACTCGGAATGGTAATACAGTAGCAGTCTAGGCTATCTCTACCTATCGCTCACTGCTAATCTGCTGAGCTCTCTCTGACCTCTCACTATCTGCTTATCTCACTGATCTGCTCCTGTGAGTAATGACACTGAGACTACCATGTCCTAGACCCATGAGCAACAACACTGAGACTACAATGACCTAGACCCGTGAGCAATGACACTGAGACAAACATGTCCTAGACCTGTGAGCAACGACACTGAGACAAACATGTCCTAGACCTGTTAGCAACGACACTGAGACTACCATGTCCTAGACCCATGAGCAACGACATTGAGACTACCATGTCCTAGACCCGTGAGAACGACACTGAGACAAACATGTCCTAGACCTGTGAGCAACGACACTGAGACTACCATGTCCTAGACCCGTGAGCAACGACACTGAGACAAACATGTCCTAGACCTGTGAGCAACGACACTGAGACTACCATGTCCTAGACCCATGAGCAACGACACTGAGACTACAATGTCCTAGACCCGTGAGAACAACACTGAGACAAACATGTCCTAGTCCTCTGAGCAACGACACTGATACTACCATGTCCTAGACCCGTGAGCAACGACACTGAGACAAACATGTCCTAGACCTGTGAGCAACGACACTGAGACAAACATATCCTAGACTTGTAAGCAACGACGAAGTTTTAGCGAAAAAGGAAACAAAAAGAATGCTTAATATTAGGAAGAGATAATTATGGAAATCCAAAGACGCATTAGTCAAAGACGCATTTCAGAAGTTAAACAGTTATGAAAAGCGAGATAATTTCATAGAATAGAGTACTGGATTGCTATGTGATATCTGTCCTTCTGTATGTAAGTAAATTCTCGACGATCTCATCGTATCAAAAAATTGTGATATAAGTGGTTCTAAGAGAGGGTCTCTATATTTACTATCCACTTTAAGTCGGCGGTGAAGTATTCAGTTGCATCTTTCTGTTTGTCTATTTGTTTGTTTGTTTGACTGTGTACAATATATCTCAAGTCCACTCAATGGATTCGAATGAAAGTTTCAGTGATTATTGGGCTCATGATTGTCACGAACTGAATAAATATGGGGTTCGTAAAGGATAAGGATTCTGGGTTATGTTTTCTCTTTTTACTAATATTTTTCGTACGTTTCACATGCAAAATACTGAATTATCTCTCCTAGATTCCTTGGCGTCATTACATTTTTGAGTGCACTACTTTTTCCATCAAAATATTACTTATAAATTTAATAATTATTTTCAAAAAGCAATAAAAAGGAGCGTCAAGTTAATTGCAGTTATTCTCATTTTAATAATCATCTCTTGCTAATCACTAAGATGATGTCGGTATCGGTTTGGCGAAGATTTTGAATCTTAGATTGTTTTATTTGTTTTCGTTGTTTTTTTTTATTTTTTCACATTTTAACTTCCTTTTTTTAATGACTTGAACCTGCTTATGACATGTTCTGAAACTGAAATCCGTCGTAATATATAGGTATTTTAAGGGTCAGTCAGTTAAGTGACATACGTGATACACGCTTTGGGCGACCATGTCTCGAAAGAGACATGACTGACTGGAGAGAAGATTATCCTGCAGTGGGTTCCAATTGCTTTCTGCGGTAGTTTGGTTGCCAGCCAAAGCTATAGAACCCAATCTGTCCTATTTTTTAACCCATACCTGTAAGGAAGAGACGGATTAATATTTTTCACAAGGGTATTTGTGCGTAAGTGAATGCAAGGAATTCAACTGGAATTCGAAGTCGGCTTCCCGATTTGTCGTTCCGAGTCTATAACCACCGCACCACAACGCACTCCCCATTGTAGAGGTAATTTAAAAAACAATCCATGAATATTCGTACTGAGAAGTCATGAAAAAACCCACAGATAATAAAATGAGGAAATTTATGTAAAGCTATGACGCACATGTGAGTCTTGTGGCAGGTACTGTTTCACCTTTTGCCGAACACGCGTGTCCGTCATACCGTTTTGTTTAATGCAATATAAATTGCCAGCCCGTTGCACTCATTCAGTTTCCACTGCAACACTGAGCAAAGTAAATTAATTTGTTGTGCTGTTTGCTTGTTTGTTTGTTTTATTTGAAATAATGAGAGGCTCACCAGAGGCATTTTTTACTGCATAAACGCCAAGCCAGCCAACCATTCAAGACATATGACATTATTCAGAAGAAAAGTCTTTAACATTATCAACAAGAAAACAAAAGCCAAGTATGCATATTAAGGTCAAAATTTATGGTTCAGTAAATTAGCACATATATTCTTTAATATATTTTCATCAAATATTGTGACTGGTAGACGAAAAAAATATACTGGTTTTTAAATAAATGGAGCATCTACTTAAATATGCATATCCGGCCTAAAATAACGTTTAAAGTGATTTAAATATGTCGAACTGATAAATGAATTACCTTAGAACACACACACACACACACACACACACACACACACACACACACACACACACACACATATATATATATATATATATATATATAAGATTAACTAAATTGGTTATAAACAAGCGACAATTTGAAATGATTTGTTTGAACATTATTTTCAATCGATACTTGTATTTAAGCAGATATAGTGTTTATAATTTATAGCGGGTATCACTTATTCCTTTTCTATTTGTAGTAGGATTCCGTAGCAAGTTAACGGAATTTGGCCTTGTGGGAAGATAGCCCACTATAATTCATAAAATGATTATAAATTCAAGAAAGGCAATTAGAGTATAAAATAACATTTATACATATATACATTTCAATTAATGTTTTACAAATAAAGTAATACTTGAAAAAAGGTTCAACGGAGGTAAAAGTGTTCATGGAAAATAATGAAGAGCTGAAAGAAAAGAATGTTCATTTTCAAGTTGCCGTTTCTAAGGTCAGTGAGTCAGTAAGTTGGTTGGTGTGGAATGTCTTTGAAAAGGTCGGTTAGTACTTTTAAGACAGTGAGGTGGAAGAGGTCAGAATAGTACTTATGAGACAAGGAAAGAAGAAAGAGGCAAGCATAGTAGTCGCTCGACGTAGGTCAAGGGAGAAACTAATTACACTCTTTTCCTCAAGTCCTGACTGTCTGTCTGGGTGCCTTTTGTCACGGCTTTTTATATTTTCCTTCTGGATCAAAACGCTGGTCGTTTCGAATTTCATCCTTGTATTTGGTTCCGGGCTTCTCATTGGCTGATAAATAAAAATGGGAATTTGATATTTGATTAATTTTTATTTTTCAACCGGAACATCTGCGCGAATCCACTTGCGCACGACGACTTTTTATTTATTAGCTTTCTGGTCGGCATAGAGCCAACATCCGGTTTGCTCTTGTTCAGTAGTATAACCACAAATCAAACAGAATTATATATTTATTTCTACCGGCCTGATTATTTACGATAGTCATCATGTTACGTAAATTAACGAAGATTAACGAAACTGGTTTTAAACAAGCGACAATTTGAAATTATTTGTTTGAACATTATTTTTTATCGATACTCGTATTTAAGTAGACATTCTGTTTATAATCAAACAGTATTATATATTTATTTCTACCGGCCAGATTATTTACGACACATTTTTGCTACGAAAATGTGTCATTCGGCAACATTCGAACCTGCGACCCCTATGTGGATAGAGGTCGCAGGTTCGAATATATATATATATATATATATATATATATATATATTCCGAAAATTACATTTCATTGAATAGCTATTTCAGCTAGAAAACTCTCGCTACGATCCAAAACAAATATTTTTTTTTTGTTTTGGATCGTTGTTGATGAAGTGAGAGTTCTCTCTTTAAAATAGCTTTTTAGCGGAATGTAATTTTCGGAATTTATTGATACAATTAATATACACATTTGGCACTGTAAAATAGACAATAATATTTGCATCGAGTCCTCTCGCTGGATCATTTTTAATATTGATAAAATTAATATTACTAGGATCTGTTTTTTGGGATTTTACCTATATACGAATTCCAGTTGAATTCCTTGCATCCACTTATGCGCAAATACCCTTGGGAAAGGTATTAATCCGTCTCTTCCTTCCAGTTATGGGTTAAATAACAGGACAGATTGGGTTCTATAACCTTGGTCAGCAACCAGTCTACCGCAGAAAGCAATGGCAAACTACTGCGGGATAATCTTCTGCCCAGTCAGTCATGTCTCTTTCGAGACATGATCGCCCAATTGTGTATCACGTATGGCACTTAACTGACTGACTGACCTATATACACTTACTTTTTTTAAATTTAAAATAAATAATATATATATATATATATATATATATATATATATATATATATATATACTTTTATTGGTTTAAATTTTTGTTTCATTTTTACTATTTGTACAATAAGCATGTCACGATCAAATTTAAAATAATTTTATCAAATGTCTGTCCGAGAACTTTCAACTTTCATTCTCGAACGTTCCAGAATTAAATTAACATGGCGAAAAATTATTAATTTCTGTCTTTCTGACTGACTGCTAAAAATACTAGCGCACTAAATTCTTAAATACACACTACAGACGCATACTGGGATCGATTCTTAGCCCAAATAATGGAAAATTAACTGTTTCCACACGGTTATTCTTTCTAGCCTTCAAATCAGACGGAATTCACTCGGTCCACTCGTTAAAGGATATCTGGTATTGACTGTTTATATTTCACGATTTTTTTCTATGCACTTTTCATTGGTGCAAGTTTGTTTTTATAGTGTATGTGTGCGTACATGTGCGTGTATTGTTGGTAGGCGTTCTAGTGGAGAGTATGTTGTTGCAGAGTAACGGAATTTGGCCTCGTTGTAGATAGCCCACTATAAGTCATAAAATGATATAAGTCAAAACAAGCAAACTGAGTTTAGAAACAACATTTTAGATATACACATATCAATTAAGGTTTTACAATTAAAGTAATTCTTTAAGTTTGGGCCCAACGGACGTTAAAATGTTCATCGCAATAAATGCTGAAAAGAGAATTTATGCTTAGGTATGCTGGAGCGTTGTAAGTAAGGAATGTCTTTGATGTATCCACTCCTTTGGTAGGTAAGTAGTTTAGAGACAGCGAAGGATAAGATAAGAGGGAAGGGAGGCGAGCATAGTAATTCGCCTGACTTCGGTCAAGGGAGATACTAATTACAGTCGTTTCTCTCGAATCTGTCTGTGTGTGTCTGTCTGGTGCTGCCTGTCTATGCTTTGGTATATCGGTTTTTTATTTCATCTATGTGGATCCCAGCAGATCATTTGGAAATTCACTTCCGTATTTGATTCTGGGCTTCCCATTGGCCGATAAATAAATTTCGAGTAGGCTCACAAACTGGAATTTAATATTTAATTCATATTTAGTTTTCAACCGGAACATCTGCGTGGAGCCGGAGTGCGCACCGACGAGTTTTGGTCATTTGCTTTTTGGTCGTGAGAGTGCAAACATCCGGTCCCTCGCTTTGCTCAGTATCACCACACGTGTACTTTGTCTTGTCTATATCTCTTCCTCTACTACCGTTTTCCTTCAGGACATAGGCGATCATGGTCTTCCACGTCTCTCAGTCACTTGAAACACTTAACACCCTTTCACTGGTTAACACCCAACCCTGCTCTGTAATCCGTTTGCTCAAGTTCAACAAATCTGCAACGTGTTGAATTATTTTTCATGGATACTCGTATTTGAGTAGATACTCCGTTTTTCATAATTGAACAGTATATTCAAACAAATACATTTTAATAAAACCTAGCAGTGTAGCCCGGTGTTGCTCGGTTGTAATGAAAGCTTTAAAACTAATACATGCTCCTGGAGCTCAGACTCTTTGGACGTTGACAAGAAAAACGTAGGTTATTTAAGAGTTGATCTCGAAGCCGTAGAACATACTAAAATGAATAGATGTCATATTTTGATTTCCGGTATCGATGTCAAATAAGTTTTCCGTCGCAAACTTAATTTTTAAATTCTCTGAGTAAATGGTATCATGGCTGAGATTATGAACTACAATTACACGTATTTTGAGCAAAAGCCGAACTAAAAATAAAAATAAAAGGGCTGAAAACCTGATTTCGATCAGACCCGATATGATATCAGGGTATCGATTTCCAATATCGGAGTCAAATAAGTCATCCAAGGATAAACTAACCTAAGTAATCCGTGAAAACTTATCGTACCCATCGGGAGTAAAATTGGAGAAAATGAGCCATATTGATGGCTAAATATCGGTTTTTGATCAGATTCGATAGAATATTGGGGGTATCGATTTCCGATATCGGGAAAAGTGAGTCGTCTGAGAAGATCTAGTAATGTTTGAGACTAAACACGATAATTTTACCAAGTTATAGCAAATTTTGCAGCATAAACCACGATAAAAGGGCTGAAATCCTGATCAGACCTGATCGGATTTCGGGGTATGGATTTCCGATAACTGGGAGAAATTGGAAAAAATACGTAGCCCATGACCTGACCGGAAGCCTAAAGATTATTTGTGAGAAGTTTGGTGAGAATCGGATAAAAATTGTGGATTTGTATAAAGGGCATACAGGCAGGGAAACAGACAGAGGGACAGACACACAAACAAATATCTTGTCTTTTATATATTCATATGTCGTTTAATTTCATAAATTGTCGTAAGATTTCGTTAAATTTGTCATTAGGATACGAACCAGAGCAGTTATGAAAATTACAAAAAATCAGGAAATTGTTTATGGCTTAATTCGACTTTGTCTAACTATGAATTCCTTCGTGGTCGAGTGGTCAAGACACGTCATACCAAAACAATTGGAGTAGATAGACTAAACTATCGCCCGGTTCACACTCCACCCTCACTTACTGAACAGGTGAAGAGGCTCATCCCTTGTTCCATTTTTACGATGCGGTTTCCGGTTCTCTTTTCCAATCTCTTCACTCCTACGTAGCCCCCTGCACATCAGTGGCGTTACCGCCTTGCTCGGGGTGATATGATTAAAAAAAAAAATTAAACCTTCTGCTATAGCTTTAGGAGTCACAGGTACGTGTTCTGCCGGAGGGTACATATTTTCCTAACAAGATTTCTCGAATATACCGTTAATTATAAAAAGGCATCTACTCAAATACGAGTATCCATTAGAAAATAATGATGTTCAAACAAAAATTTCAATAAATATGTCGTTTAAATCATTTCGTAACAGTTCGTAAAATTTCTCTCTCTCTCTATATATATATATATATATCATTATTCATTATCTTATCTTTTTGTCATATTTGTTCTATATTTCATCTGAACATGATTTAGAATATTCGGATTATTGTCCTCAGCTTTGTTGCCATTTGTCCGACGTTTCGTCCGTTGTACACTCTGGCCTTCTTCAGGTGCTAGGAGATAACTCAAGACAACCAAAGAAGCTTCGCACAACGGAATGAGAATGATATACCCCAGTAATCGTAATAAAGGGTTTAGTTCGACATTCCTAGCATCTGAAGAAGGCCGGAGTATATATAACTACTTTCTCTGGTAAAGCCTTCATTACTTTCCCTGCAGTTTGTTTATATGTATGTGTGTGTTTCTAGTGTGCGTACGCGTGTGTGTATGATTGTATGTGTGATTGTGTATGTATGTGCGTATATGTGTGTATATGCACATATATGTATATATGAGTGCATGTATATGTATGATTGCATATATATGTATGATTGCATATATATATATATATATATATATATATATATATATACACACGTATATATACGTATTTGTGGCTTTACGTATCGAGTTCCTTGAACTCGATATGTAAAGTCACAAATTTATTCGCCTCAAGATATTCAATTTTAGACTCGAAACATGTGTAGCGTCACAAATACCATTATCGACAATTAATGTATCATAACATGTAATAACAAAAACAATAAATATACACTTTAAAGAAAACGTTCACAGCTTCTCACACTTTTTATTCTATTTGCGTTGTGGTGCATTGGATATCAGCTCGGAACGAGAAATCGGGGAGCCGAGTTCGAATTTCAGCTGAATTCATTGCATTCATTTACGCGCAAATACCCTTGAGATAGGTATTAATCCATCTCTTCTTTCCAGTTATTGGTTAAATACCAGGACTGATTGGCAACCAGTCTGCCGCAGAAAGCAATGGCAACCTACTGCGGGATAATCTTCTGCCCAGTCAGTCATGTCTCGAAAGAGACATGATCGCTCAAGCGTGTATCACGTATGGCACTTAACTGACTGATATATATATATATATATATATGTGTGTGTGTGTGTGTGTGTGTGTGTGTGTGTGTGTGTGTGTCTGTACTAATAAAACCAGAAATACGATCTCTTGAGATCTACCTTAAAATTTAGAATTTATTCTTAATTTTGTATATCCAAAATTTCCTAGAACTTTCGTTCCATTTATTATTTATTTAAACAAAGCAATTTTTGGTAAGTCGTTAATCGGTTCTTTTTTCTCCCCCGCCTTCCATTTTTCCTTTCAACATCGATGTCATTGTCAGTCGTTTCTTTGGTTAATAAGGGGATTTTTTTACAGCGTCGTTCTCATTCAACCTTTCCCTGTCCACTCCTTTGCCCTTTCTTTTCTTTTCGTTCCTTCCTACCACTTCTATTCCTGTGACACGACCAAATTTAAACTTTTGAACTCTTGACTCTTACAGATGAGTTGTAAAGTCTTTCTAATACCGAGCCAGTAATCTCTATCTGCTCTCCCACTTTTTTACATCGTGCCGACACATTCAAAAATTTTTTAATCACACCCTGTAAGGCTTGATACATTCATACCCACCCACACATGGTCATTCAGCGTTCACGTGATAACTTAGTTCCCGCGTAAACGCATGCCGATAAAACCTGGGAACGTCACGTGGTACGCTAGTTAGGATTTTGTCCCGGGCAAGAGCAGGCATGTTTCCCTAACTCACACAAACACACGCGCACTAATTGCGGGTAGCAATTAGTGGCGCAAATTTTTATTTCTCACCAGCATGCACACACAACAGTAAAAAACTCCAATTGAAAACAGACATTAACACTATGCACATTAACTTCCATTCAAACTGGACTTTACATAAAATAACTGTCTACCGAACATTTTACGTTTCTGTCCAGACAAAGGGGAAAGAACTTTTCTTTCCTTACTTTTATGCATGCTTTCAACCCTATGTAACCTTTGTTAATATATTGTTTTTCTGGTTACTTTCGCCTTTTCGTCTTTCTTATTTCCTGCTTAATTCAATGACCCAAGTTACGCCGAGTCGACACGTAAAACTAAATTAGTATGGGATCTCATCGTCCTCTACACACCTCATTTTAACTTCCTGTTTATGGATATGTTTTTTGGGCTTCTTCCGGTATAGAAACCTTAAAGTTTTGTTTTCCACCGTGGCTGAAATGGCCATCCAACGGATTTAAATTTCGAAATTTTTGTTGTATTTTATATATTTGACTCTGTAAATAGAACATGCAGATGTGCGTTGTGGTGCACTGGATAGCGGCCGAGTTCGAATTCCAATTGAATTCATTCACTTACGCGCAAATACCCTTAGAAAATGTATTAATCTGTCTCTTCCTTCCAGTTATGGGTTAAAAAACAGGGCAGATTAGGTTCTATAGCTTTGGCTGGCAACCAGTCTACCGCAGAAGCAATGGCCACCTACTGCGGGATAATCTTCTGCCCAGTCAGTCATGTCTCTTTCAGGACATGATCGCCCAAGCGTGTTTCACGTATGGCAATTAACTGATTGAAATAGAACATACTATTTACATCGAGCCCTCCATCTTGATCAATTTTAATATTAATAAAATTAATATTAATAGGATCGGGTTTTGGGATTTACCTATTTGCTCATCTTATTGGATTTAAACTTATGTAAGAAATAATGTAAAACCCGTAAAAACAGAGAGGATAATCACCCAAACTGATCTAATTTATATAAAATATTAAATACAGTATAAGCCGGATATAAGAGACATAATATAAAAGAAACCCGGATATAAGAACGATTTTCTCTGGTCCCAAATTAGAACCGGTGGTAATGTATAGAAAATAGACCAAACCCGGATATAAGAGAAACAGGATATCTTTTATCCGGTCCCGACAACACTTTTATATCAGGGTTACACTGTAGATAAAAATAGAGTTCTCAGTTTATATTATCCAGAGCAATATGATATATAAAGAAGAAAATTCAACACATAATTAAGCAGTTATAAATACAGAACTTATTTCAGTAGTTGTAAAAATACAAACTGCTCCATCAGACCTGATTGATAACCATTTAATTATGTGTTTCTTCTCTCCCTTCCTCTTTCTTTCTCTCTCTCTCTCTCTCTCTATATATATATATATATTATTTTACGTTTAAGGCACAACTCGGTGTTTCATTCATACGCAATCATCAGGGGCATATTATAAACTGACCGCTTTTCGATTTGAATTTGTATTTTACATAATAGATTAACTTCGTTATAAATGATAAATCTGGGGAGCCATTTTTTATTTATTAAATGTATAATTTAATTCGGTTTATACCGTTCAAATGAATAGAATAGCGACAATTTATCCATCGCAACCTATACAAATATATATACATATTAGTCATCCACATACAAGCCTGTTTCGCTGTATCACAGCACATCAGTGTAGCTAGACACATCCACTTGCTTCTGGCCGAGATCGAAACTTGATCGATTTGTTGTCAGTTGAAGTCGTTACCCCCTAAGCCAGAGGCGCATAGAATCAGAGATGGGGAATTTTAACGTGTATACACACGCTAGTCGCCAAAAGAAGAGTAATTCATATATCGCAGGAGTGGAAACTGTTTTAAAAAATTTTTTCTCTAAAGAGCTCAATCGTAATGAGAGCGTAATATATTAGTCATCCACATACAAGCCTGTTTCGTTGTATCACAGCTCATCAGTGTAGCTAGACACATCCACTTGCTTTTGGCTGAGATCGAAACTGGACCGATTTGGTGTCAGTTGGAGTTGTTACCCCCTAAGTATGGAATCAGAGAAGGGAAATTTTAACGTGTTGTATATAAGCAGTGTAAACACAACCCAGTCACCGAAAGAACTCAATTCATTTCTGAATCGTCACGCGTATATCACAGAAGTGGAAACCGTTTTTAAAATTTTCTTCTCTAGAAAGCGCAATCGTAATGAGAGCATAATATGCTACTCATCCACACACAAGCCTGTTTGGCTGTATCACAGCTCATCAGTGTGACTAGACACATCCCCTTATATATATATATATATATATATATATATATATATATATATAAACAGCTGCAAGAATTATAGTAGTGAATGCCCTCAATGATATAAAGAAGCAATGATAAAAAAACTTTTTAAATCGGGCGCACCTATATTTCTCTTTTTACCTAACTGAAGCATATAAAACAAACGTTGATTGATAATTCGTCCGATCACCGAACTTAAGCGACATCGAGCCTGGTCAGTACTTAGATGGGTGACCGCTTGGGAATACCAGGTACTGTAAGCCTTTATTTTAATTGGAGTGGATAGACTAAACTATCGCCCGGTTCACACTCCACCCACGTCTACTGAACAGGTGAAGAGGCTCATCCCTTGTTTCCTGTTTAGGGTGTGGTTTCTGGCTTTCTCTTTCCTAATCTTTTCACTCTTACGTAGCCCCCTGCACATCAGTGACGTTACCGCCTTGCTCGGGGTGATATGATTAAAAAAAAAATTATTTTTACAACTACATTACCAATAACCAAATAAAGTAATTTCCACAGAAATTAAACAGCGACAAAACTAAAAATAGTAAAAAAAAAAAAAAAAAAACCAGTAATAGTTTTAAATATAATCAGATGCGCAAAAAAATATAAATAAGACGAATACTGCGGCCTATTATTGAACACTACATCTCTCCCGTCGATCTGAGCAAACGCTTAAAACATCATCATTTCAGTCGTCGAGTCGACCTGAGAGAAGAAAAGAGACAAACTTCTTCAGGATGATCTCCTGTCGTTTGACCAACTTTTGCATTGTCCCCGCTTGCGTTCGTCTTGACCAGCGCTTTGCACGATGGTCTTGCAGAGGCCGTTATGCCGTGTGCCGTGGTCAAACCATGACGTCTTTCGAAAGCTTAGTGGTGAGAAGAACAAGAGATTTTTTTTTTAATCTTGCTACACAATGTAATTAGTTTTGTACTCCCGGTTTTTAGATGTAGAAGCTTTCTCAAGCATTCGTTCTCGAACGCCTACATCCTTTTTATCTGCCTCAATCAGGAGTATCCAAATCTCCCACACGCAGAGATGAAGGATAGATACGACAGACGATTTGTGGAGCTTGAAATTGATATGGAAGCTGAGGTTTGAGCTTTCATATCTTTTCCTGTCTGGCCATCTCTGTTGCGGCTACGGTGGTGTGCAGATTCTTGAATTTGCAGGTACCAACTTTTGAGAGGGTTATTCCAAAATATTTGAAACCGGACACTTCCTACAGTCGTTGGCATTTCAGAGTGACGCAGGCTCTGGATGTGCTTGTGATATTCACTTTACTATATTTTAACTTCAGTCTTAAAAGCTACCATATACTATAGAAAAAAAAAGCCTGTTAAGGAACCTTTTACCATCATAAGGATAATCAGAGCACGTCAGAAAAAATACCTCCCAAAAGACGTACCGTCTAAGAACTGATTACTTTGTAAATTAAATGATATTTTTTAGATTTCCCTTCAGTAAGTAGGCGTTTATGGCTCGCCACAGCTTCTCTTCTGTGAATTGCAGTGACTTTTCAGGAAATATAGTTGAGTAGTTTTGTCAAATTTTACGTTTAAAAAAAAATCAGAATAAAGCTTCTCCGGGACTTGTTACCAGTCAGGATTAGAGAATCCAGTTTACCCTGCTATTTTAACAATGGCTGGTAGGAAAAAATGGATTCATGCCTTTCCTAAGGCAGTTGAGCAAATGTGAACGAATCAAAATAGGCTACAATTTGAACTTGTTTCGTCTTCACATCCACTAATAAATATATATTCTTCTTGTTCTTTTTCTTCTTCTATGTGCTTTGTCCTTTCAGCACGTAGGCGATTATGGCTCTCCACGTCTCCCTATTCCTGGTGGCTCTTAGTATGCTTTCTCCTGTTACACCACACAACCCCTGTTTCGTCTTCCACCTGCTCAGGCCCTTCAAATATGTTATCCGCTGCCTTCCTCTGTCTCTTTTTCCTTCTATTTGACCTGTCAGTGTCAGGTTCTCCAAGCTCTCTTTTCTCATTGCATGTCCCAGGAACTTTAGTTGTCACTTCCTGATGCTCACTATTAGTTTCCTTTTCGTTGCCATTCTTTCCAACACCTCATCATTGTTCACATGCTTGGTCCATGATATCCGCAGCATCCTTCTGTAGAACCACATTTCCGCTGCTTCAAGTTTTTTCATTCATCTTCGATGATATTGTCCAACATTCACTGCCATATTAAAGAACTGACATCACATAGCAATCTAGCACCCTCTTCGTTGTTTCTAAGCTTCTGGAACACGTCCTTCGCCATGCCAATTCGCCTTCGGATCTCTGTGTCACACTTTCCATCTCCTGTTAGAACACTTCCCAGGTATTTAAATTTTTGTACTTGCTTGATTCTAGTACCCCTACACCTGTATTTGGTATTTTGGGCTGCTGATGACCATGCACTCAGTTTATTTGTCGTCCTTTTTTGTCACTCTTTTCAGCGACCTTCTGAAGGAGGTCTTGTAGTTTCCTTTCCGTGTCTGCAATTCACTTACCCTAAATGTGTTTGCTATCAGGTTAAATGGAGATAAATAATGAAGGAAAAAATGTAAAAACTTCTGGCGAGTTTCTGTTGGTGTTGAATAACTGATATGATATCTTGTTCCTAACAGCACTTCATCACAAAATTACTTTGAAAAAGATTAATCGTGCATATCAGTTCCTCTTGTCCCCTGGGAGACTGAATCATTGTTGATTATTAAAAAAAAAACATCAACATGTATTGGTTTTACCACATTTCTCCGTGACTAAAGTGCTGCATATAAATCTGTCAGTCAGTTAAGTGCCATACGTGATACACTCTTGAGCGATCATGTCTCGAAAGAGACATAACTGACTGGGCAGAAGATTATCCCGCAGCAGGTCGCCATTACTTTCTGCGGTAGACTGGTTGCCAGCCAAGGCTATAGAACCCAATCTGTTCTGTTATTTGACTCATTGCTAGAGGAGGAAGAGTTGTATTATATTATTAGGTAGTAATTAGTGGGGGATCAGTTTATTACTTCATAACAATATAAAACTCATCCCGCACTTAATGACCAGTAGCCTTAATCATGTTTTCAATTATTATATTCAGTCAGTCAGTTAAATGGCATGTGTGATACACGTTTGAGTGATCATGTCTCGAAAGAGACATGACTGACTGGGCAGAAGATTATCGCACAGTAGGTTGCCATTGCTTTCTGCGGTAGACTGGTTGCCAGCTAAGGCTATAGAACCCAATATGTCCTGTTATTTGACTCATAACTAGACGAGGAAGAGATGTATAATATTATTAATTAGTTATTAGTGGGAGTCAGTTTATTACATCATAACAATATAAAACTGATCACCAGGTTTATGACTAGTAGAAGCCTTAATCATGTTTTCAACTATTATATTCAGTCAGTCAGTTAAGTGTCATACGTGATACACGTTTTGGTCGATCATGTCTCGAAAGTGACATGACTGACTGAACAGAAGATTATCCCGCAGTAGGTTGCCATTACTTTCTGCGGTAGACGTGTTTCCAGCCAAGGCTATAGAACCCAATCTGTCCTATTATTCAACTCATAACTGGAGGGAAGAGACAGATTAATACCTTTCCCAAGCGTATTTGTGTGTAAGTATTATTATGTATTGTAGCGGCATTCACCCAGGACGGGTTGAGCCGGCATCCCCAAGAACATTTGAAGCGTCTCTCCCAGCGGCGGCCCACGATCGGCGATCTTGAGCCAGCTCCACTCCGATCTCTGCCCAGTCCCGGTTCCACCTCCGAAATCCCACGACATTTGGGCCCGAGATCGGCTCCATGTCCCCCTTCAGCGTGGCTACCCACGTCCTCAGCTGACCCCCCGCACGCTTGCGCCAGCCCGGTAGGGGCCTCGGGAAGAGGCAGTCGCGAATCAGCTCACCCGGAGGACAGCGCGCAGCATGGCCGAACTAACGCAGTCGACGGAGTCGGAGAGCAGCCGGTATCGGTTGAAGACGGCATGTTTGACGAAGGGTCGATGTCCGCACCCGATCAATCCGCCGGAAACGCAGGATGCGCCGGAGACAGTCATTGTCGAAGACCTCCACCCTCTTGAGGTCCGCTACGCGCACCGGCCACGTCTCGCAGCCATACAGCAAGATGGATCGCACAACAGCTTGGTAGACGCGGCTCTTTGTACGCAGGGCGATCTCCCGCCTTGAACAGAGACACTTCTGGAGGCGGTTGAAGGCGGCCCTCGCAAGGTTGATGCGACGCCCGATTTCATCGCCACCCTGGCCGTTCGGGACAAAAGACGAGCCCAGATAGATGAAGTGGTCCACCATCTCCAGGGGTGTTCCGTCGAGCAGGATGGGTTGTTGGGCCTCTGGAGGCAACAGCGCCGTCATCACCTTCGTCTTTGCAGCATTGATGCGCATGCCGACCGCGCACGCGCTGGTATGCACTCGGCTGACGGCCGCCTGCACCTCCTCGATGCTGTCACCAAGAAGGACAATGTCGTCAGCGTACGCCAGGTCGGTCACGGCCAAGTCGCGGCCCACCCGAACCCCAGTGAAGCCTTGAAGGGCGCTCATCAGAATCCAGTCGATAGCGTAGTCGGGGAGAGCGCGCATCCCTGTCGCACACCAGTGCGGACCTCAAACGCCCCGGTCTCAGCACCGTAAGCACGAACACGTGTCCTCGTCTCCCGGTAGTAGGCCTGAATCAGACGCAGCAGCTTTGGCGGAATGCCATCGTCCCGCATGATAGTCCACAGAGCGCTGCGGTCCACCGAGTCGAAGGCCGCTGCAAAATCGATGAAACAGAGCACCGTCGGTTGTTGGTAAGACCAGCGCGTCTCCAGTATCCGGCGTAGACAAAAGATCTGGTCAGAGCACCCTCTACCCGGACGGAAACCAGCCTGGCTTGGGCGGGTACGGTGGTCGCGAGCGAGTTGGAAGCGCTTCAGTAGCAGGACTGTGAACAGTTTGGCCGAAATATCGATCAGACTGATTCCGCGGTAGTTGCTACATACTCGTTTGTCGCCTTTTTTGAAGAAGGGGAGAAGCACTGCCTCTCTCCAGTCAGCGGGGACGACCTCTGTGTTCCAGATCTTCATCAGGAGGCGGTGTAACCATGGCACCATCACCTCGGAACAGCTTTTGAAGATTTCAACTGGAAGGCCATCTTCACCGGGGGCCCTGTTGTTCTTCAGCTGAAAGAGAGCCACGCGAACTTCATCTGGCGTCGGTGGATCCGTGTTGCAGGCATACGTTGTTGCTGCAGATGTGCTGGCATGGACAGGGGTTGGTGCTGGATCATGGTTAAGCAGAGCACTAAAATGCTCTTGCCACCTGTCAAGCCGGGCTGACATATCGGCGATCGTATTGCCTGCTGCATCGACGAGAGTATCGCTCGCGCCCCGCGATGGACGGCTGACCCGGTTGAGAAGACGGTACAGCTTTCTGGTATCACCATTGGCTGAGGCCTGTTCCGTTTCTTCCGCCACTCTCCGCCAGTACGCGTTGCGGTCGTTGCGGACTGCTTGCGCCGTTCTGCGCCGTAGCTCGCGGTAGTGTGTGGATTGTGTCAGTCGCGCACGCCGTGCTCGTTCGGCCAGATCAATCGTCCCCGCGGAGATCCAATCGCGGTGCCGACGGCGGGTGTAGCCCAGATGGGCCTTAGCTGCGTTTGTAACCTCTGTCTTTAGCGCGCTCCATTCCGCTTCTGGAGGTGCCTCCTCGTCCAAGACGAGGCCGTCAAAACGGTTCCGCAGCTCAACACGAAAAGGCTCAGCAACCACCGATTTGAGTTTTGATACATCAAACCGGCGGGCTGGTTGCCGCGGAGGAAGACGCTTCAAGCGAAGACGAAGTTTTGCACGGACAAGAACGTGGTCGGAGCCGTTTGCACTCCCGGTTTCTGCTCCTCTATACGCCCGACAGTCAAGCACGCAGTTGGCCCAACGGGACCGTACTAGGACGTAGTCTATCTGGTTCTGCGTGTGACCGTCGTTTGAGTTCCAGGTCGCCAGGTGTCTGCGCGGGTGGTCGAAACGTGTGTTGCTGACCACCAGGCGGTTTGCGGCCGCAAAGTTGGACGAGGCGGTCGCCGTTGTCACATCGGGTCCCCAAAGCAAACCGACCGAGGATATGTCTGGATGTGTCGTCGCCTGGCCCCGTGCGCGCATTCCAATCACCCGCGACAATCAGCATGTCGCGGCGTGGAACCCCTCGGACGACCTGCTGGAGCCGGCTGTAGAACGCGTCCTTGGTGGCATCGTCTGCATCAAGGGTGGGCGCATACATGGCCACCACGGAGATGTTTGTGATGTGGCCCTTCAGCCGAATCCTGGCGAGGCGCGGAGAGATTGGCTCCCACTCCAAGAGAGCCGCATTTGCCGATTCTGCCAAGGCGATGGCTACGCCCTGGCGCCCCGTGTTGTCCGACACGCCGCTGTGGTAGAGATGAACGTTCCTGTCGACCCCCGGGACCTTGATTGTGGAGTGTCCGGAGTCAGGGACGCGGACCTCTGAGAGGCATGCAACTTCAACTCCATAGTTGTACAGCGCACGCATGGTTAGAGCTTGCACTCCAGTATCCCGCAGCGTGCGCACATTCCAGCAGGCGAAGTAAGACGAACGCCTGCGTGGAAGTAGTCTGACTTGCTGATTTAACACCTGCCCCGTCAAACCGTTGAGGACAGGCGCGTCGCCTACCGGGTACGCCGTAGCTTGAGTCGGTATAACTGTGAGAGACATTAATAATCATAATCATAATCATAAGGGATGATTCAAGGAGAAAAAGCGGATGGTGTGGTAGGGTCCCCAGCCCTACCCCGCAGTGACGACGAGGACTTGCCGCAGGTTACCCGCAGACGCAGAGGTCACCGCCACCAGGGGCCGCCGGATGCCGGAACAGACGCGATCTGGATTTGCAGGGAGCATTGAACGGTTTTAAAGCGCCGAACACTCGCTTTCACACCCTTGCCCGTTTAGTGGAGCCAGTGCCGCGACGTGGACGCAGGGTAGGGAGTTTGTGCGGCAGAGGTGTAAAATTACACTAGCCATCAGTAGTCATTTTATAAGAACAGTGGGAGCTCACCCCGCTGCCCAACTCCCGGCGTACCGCACCATTCAGCACCATTCAAGCGTATTTGTGTGTAAGTGAATGCAATGAATTCAACTGGATTTTGAACTTGGCTCCCAGATTTCACGTTCCAAGCCGATATCCACTGCACCACAACGCACATATAAATATGCAACGCAAATCCATAGCTATTTGCTGTCCTAGATAGGTAACTGCAGAATAATCTACTAACCGAACCTTAAAGAAAGATTAAAAATTTTCGAAGCCCTTTACATTAAACTATTGTTTGAATCTCGGTGTTTCCGTGTTGAGATGAAATTGAAGTGTAAAATTCTTTTCGCCATGTAACACTAAATTCTAGTCCACACTCACAGCAAGTGTTAGTTTTCTAAGCGTAGCTTAGATGCGGCATAAGGCCGACAATGTGAGACACCCAGTGAGGATCGAATTCTCCAAACTCATAGCATGTGTACTTAAATACATTTTAAACTTCGGGCCATTAATGTCATAAACATTGCATTGCTTATTTATCGATGTTGTAAATTCTTTTCTTGCGAACAGATAGATTCGGATTATATCATAAAATTTCGGTAAATTATTTTCTTTACTTATTTTCATGGTAACTGTTCTGATGAGATTTCTTTTTTTTTGATGTTTGGTCTTAATGAATTTAAACGTAGTACTTGTTTGCCAGATAGGTCTCATAATTCTATTGTTGAAATTGCTAGAGAGTTTTATTATAATAGTTTCTTCTCTTGCACTTCTTCCTTGTGGAACTCTCGTTCGCCTTTTGGCTTTTATGTCAACAATAATTTTCAGAAATTTAGAAGCATTGTCAATCGTCATCTCCTCTCTTTTGGGATCTTCTTCTTTTATTATCTTTTTGTTCAATAACTTTTTACTCTCAATACTCATTGCATCTTAGTGACATCATTCCCTTACTTACAGTGATATTATGTTAAAATAGCAAAAGAACGTCTTTTGTAAGTTTTAATCTGGTATCTAAATTATTTCTCTCTGTCTGTGTGTGGTAGAATAAAAATGTAGAATATAAATACTCCATAACATACGTTAAATTTATTCCAAAAAATTACCCTTTCAAATAGCTGCTTTTAAAAATGTTGTGTCGTGGCTCGTACCATGTGACATCCGGTCGCCCGGATGTATAAAAGACAATGTGCGCTTTTCTTGGTATTGATATCAAATAAGTTTTTTCGTCGGAAACTGAATTTTGAAGGCTAAATAAGTTCTCTGAGTAAATGGTATCATGGCTGAGACTAAGAACTACGATTATACCTACTTAGAGCCAAACCCGAAGCAAAAACTAAAATAAAAGGACTGAAAAACTGATTTTGATCAGACCTGGTTCTTGCCTTATATATATATATATATATATATATATATATTATTGGTGTTCTGCACTATTGTAAGAACTGCAACCTTGAAACTTCTCAATATCGTTTCTTATGTCTTTGTCTATGAGTGAATAAAATGTGATTAAAATCAGACCACTCCTTCTATAACCCGATTTTTTCGATTATCGATTTTCGATATTTATCGGGCGTACCTCGACACAAAACCTAGCTAAGAAAAGTCGCAGACGCTTATAGTACAAGTGTGTAAATTTTCAAGAAAATCGGTTCAGCCGTTTCGGAGTCTATAGGTAACGGACACACACACACACACACACACACACACACACACACACACACACACACACACATACACACAGACAAAGTTCCATTTATAAATAAGTTTAGATAGATTTACTGAATCTTGCTTAGCACAGTGCAGACGGTAAAAATGTTAAGAAGATTGTGTTGCGCCAATATTTTAACTTGCTTGAAAGATTTCTCTATATTTATTCAAGGCAATTGAGGTAGAATCCTGTAATACATAACAATTGTTCTTGTTTGGAAATATTGAATATTTTTAATGTCTGAGGTTAATATCTCTTCACACTTGCACCCGCCAGTCATAGATTTCAATCCAACAAGACTATAAAAACTAAAAATAAAAAGGATAAAAATATCAAGTAACTGTCACTTTTCCATTGTTTAACCGAAAAACTTGATTTTTAAAATTTGACTTACACACAACTATAAATGGACAGAGAGAGAGAGAAAGAAAGAGAGTACGAAAAGAGAGAGTACGAAAAAATGGAGAAAAAGAGAGAGTGTGTGTGAGTTACAGAGAGAGATAGAGAGAGTACGAAAAATGAAGAGAGTGAGAGTACGAAAAAATGGAGAGTGTGTGTGTGTGTGTGTGTTAGAGCGAGAGAGAGAGAGATAGAGTACGAAAAATGAAGAGAGAGTACGAAAATTGAGAGTGTGTGTGTGTTGGAGAGAGAGATTGAAAAAAGGAGAGAGTACGAAAAATGTAGAGAGAGAGAGAGTGTGTGTGTGTGTGTGTTAGAGAGAGAGAAAGAGTACGAAAAAATGAAGAGAGAGAGTACGAAAAATGGAGAGAGTGTGTGTGTGTTAGAGAGAGAGAGTACGAAAAATGGAGAGAGGGTGTGTGTGTGTGTTAGAGAGAGAGATAGTACAAGAGAGAGAGAGAGTACGAAAAATGGAGAAAAAGAGAAAGAGAGTGCGTGTGTTAGAGAAAGAGAGAGAGACAGAGAAAGAGCATGAAAAAAGGAGAGAGTACGAAAACTGAAGAAAGAGAGAGAGAATATGTGTTAGAGAGATAGAGTACGAAAAAATGGAAAGAGAGAAAGAGGGAGTGTATGTATTAGAAAGAAGGAGTACAAAAAATGAAGAGAGGAATAGAAAGAGAGAGGGTTTGTGTTTTTCAGAGAGTACGAAAAAATAAAGACAGAGAGGAAGAGAGATTTTCTGTAAGAGAGAGAAAAAAGAGTGTGTGTGTGTGTATTAGAGAGAGACAGAGTACGAAAAAATGAAGACAAAGAGAACGAGAGAGAGAGTTTGTGTGTTAGAAAGATTACGAAAACATGAAGAGAGAGAGTAGGAAAAAATGAAGACAGAGAGAACGAGAGAGAAAGAGAGTTAGATTACAAAAAAAATGAAGAGAGGAAAAGGGCGGAAGGGAGAGAGAGTGTGTGTGTAAGAGAGAGAGAGAGAGAGAGAGAGAGAGAGAGAACGCAAACTAATTTAAAGATGACCTCCGGGAAGATGGAAACTCATAGATCATTTCGAAATGAACGAGGAAGGGCAGAGAATTTCGGAAAACATTTTGCTTATCTATAATCGAATGTCATTGATAAATGATTGGGAAAATCGAACAATGCCTGGCCATTAGAGAACGGATTAAGTTACACAGAACGAAATATAAGTTTTAGTCGACTAAAGTCAAATTATAACTAAAGATACATATGCAAAGAGATGTACGATAGTATATATATATATATATATATATATATATATATATATATATATATATATATATATTATTTTAAGCGTTATTTTTAATGGATATACGTATTTGAGTCGACCGTACTGAACATTCGAAAAATCTTATTAAAGAAAGATCCTACCTCTGACAGGTAATATTTCTCGCATATATTATAGACGAAAATATAGAACGCTTTCAAGGGACCACCTTCTTCAGAAACTCATCACCAACCTTCTCATAGCAGGAGAGACACTGCTGGGACAACTCGACCCTCTTCTGTTTGTGCTCTGCAGTAAGCATCTTTGGCACCCATCGGCTTCGAGTAGGCAAGGTCATCATGGACAATTTTGTGTGCTGTACCAACAGATAGGCTCACAGTCATTGCAATGTCATCCACTGTCACCCTTCTGTCAGACTGAATGAGGTCATTGACTGATTCGATCACCTCAGGAGACCTCATTTCTATAGGCCTCCCAGGCTTGTCTTCATCCTCAACACTGCTCCGTCCTTCTTTAAACAATTTACCCACTTGTATACATTTTTTTGGCTGAAACATGTGACACCATACACAGTTGACATTCTCCTCTGAATTTCAATTGGTTTGCACCCTTCAGCAACCAAAAACTTAATAACTGACCTCTGTTCAATCCTGGAACGTGCTTTTTGGTTGGCCATCTTTGCTAATCTCCAAAACTCTCAATGTTTTTTTTTCAATCTGAAAAAAAAAAAAAAATTAAGCCCCTTTGAAAAAGAAGTAAAGGAAAAAATTTAAAAAAAAGTAAGCTTCTATCTGTATTAGAAGTCCTTATCCCGACAAATTCCTCTTATTTATTGAATGACCCTCGTAGATGTGCTTATACCGCAAAATTCCTCTTATTTATTGAATGACCCTCGTAGATGTCCTTATCCCGAAAAATTCCTCTTATTTATTGAATGACCCTCGTAGATGTCCTTATCCCGAAAAAATCCTCTTATTTATTGAATGACCCTCGTAGATGTCCTTATCCCGAAAAATTCCTCTTATTTATTGAATGACCCTCGTAGATGTCCTTTTCCCGAAAAATTCCTCTTATTTCATTGAATGACCCTCGTAGATATCCTTATCCCGAAAAATTCCTCTTATTTATTGAATGACCCTCGTAGATGTCCTTATCCCGAAAAAATCCTCTTATTTATTGAATGACCCTCGTAGATGTCCTTATCCCGAAAAATTCCTCTTATTTATTGAATGACCCTCGTAGATGTCCTTATCCCGAAAAATTCCTCTTATTTATTGAATGACCCTCGTAGATGTCCTAATCCCGAAAAATTCCTCTTATTTATTGAATGACCCTCGTAGATGTCCTTATCCCGAAAAATTCCTCTTATTTATTGAATGACCCTCGTAGATGTCCTTATCCCGAAAAATTCCTCTTATTTATTGAATGACCCTCGTAGATGTCCTTATCCCGAAAAATTCCTCTTATTTATTGAATGACCCTCGTAATTATAACCAATATAATGATACTAAATATTTCCTGTTCGCCAATTCTCTGTGTTTTTTAGATTCATCCACTTGCAAGCAGTAATTTTCATAATCAATTGACTCGTTACTTGGCAGAAGCTCATAGTGTAGGATTCGCACCAGATGCACAGCATGACTTTCTTGGGACAAATACTTGATTTTGGAATGGTTAAGGTCAGTTGGCTGCGATGTGAGGCGTGGTGCAGTAGATATCGGTTCGGAAAGAGAAATCGGAGAACCGAGTTCGAATTCCTGTTGAATTCGTTGCATTCACTTACCCTTGGTAAAGGTATGAATCAATCGCTTCGCCTTTCAGCTATGTATTAAATTGTTATGGTGAAACACACCTATTCCTCAGATAATGGACTCTCCCTCCTATATTAATAAGAATTAACAGGAAGTTAACTCGAGATGTTCTTGGGAAGTTCTTAGGAATTCTTAGAAGTTCTTAGGAGTTCTTTAGAGTTCTATTGGAGTTCAGTAGAACTATTAGTTAGTTCCAGTTTAGACATCGTTGGACTAAGGCAGTTGATATTAGTCGGTAGTTAGCCGAATACTAAGAAGTCAGCTTATAGTGGAAGATTATCAAGTTTCTAACGTTTAGGTGCGTTAAGTCGATTAGCAACCGACATACAACGATTATAACCCCAACGTGGTGTGGGTATCAAGGCGGATCTGTTGGTGGGTGTCAACTAAGAATTTGAGGCTATTGTTACGGTCCCACACGTAAAAGAGACGACTGTGTGAGTGAGTACCGACATAGATCGTCGTCGCTGCCTGTCGGTCTAATCGTTTCCCCGGGTCCTATTATGTCTGCAGAGTGGGCGGCACTTGCGGGCCTGGTCACAGATGGTCATTTGGAGACGATGAAAATCGGGTCTTTCGTTTTTTTCTTAAGCGAACGGTGAATGGTTACGCGATGGAGGTCGTGTATCTGGAGCGGTATCCGGCCGTCGGTTGGCGCTGTAACCGGTCGCTGGAGATTTCAGGAGTGAGCTGGATGCCGCTGAAAACTGCAGAAGTGAGCTGGATGCCGCTGGAAATTGCAGGAGTGATCTCGGAGCCGTTGGAGACTGCAGGAGTGAGCGGGATGTCGCTGAAAGCTTGGTCGACTTGACATGGCGTGTCAAAGTCGCGATGCAGTGAGGCTCCTTGCCCTCCAAGCCGAGAGATATTTACTCTTCTCCTCCACTTGTGAGAGATGTGACACAAGGTCCTAAACTGGTTTTAAACTGGTCTTAATTGGTCATTTTGGACTCAGCCAGAAGGCCAAGAACCGAGGATATTTACTCTTCTCCCCCACTTGATTAATTATTTAAGATGTTTTTTTTTCAGATTTAATATTCCATACTTCAAAAAATAAATAAACAAAAACTTTTTTTTTGCTAAATATTTCATGCAGGAAACCAACTGTCTGTAATTCGCGTGGCATTAATGTAACTTTTTCCTTTAAAGTTTAATGTCTAAATTTTTAAATATTCTTCAAAAATTTAACAAAAACAAACGCAATGTTGTTTACAATGTCACACAAAACATCAACTCACGTTTACGCAAAACAAAAGAAAATAATTTTTTTAATGGAAATTGTGAACAATTCTTAAAAAAATTTCTTTATATAATTATTTTTTATATAACTCAGCTTTAAAGTGAGGCGGCGACTACAAGCGCTCGGAAATTGCAAAACGCTGCATTATTCATCTAATTAAAAAATAATCTGAGTTGCCCGGGCAACCTCAGGCTATGATGCTAGTCTATATATATTTCAGAGATTAGATATTGAAACTATTTATATTGTTTGGTCCTGTTGTCATCACCATTTTTTAATATAAGGGAATTAACCCTGGAACACAAACCTCAATTAAAGTTACACCACTACTAACCATGGGTATATCATACCCGATTTTGAAAATATCAAAAAATATTGAATATAAATCTTTATTTGAAATATTTTACATATATGCACATCAACATTTGTACTTTGTGTTAACTTTAATAGGAACTGAAAAACATTATTCAGGTAATAAAATCAGGTACTGAAAATTTAATTAAATTGTCATTAAAATGGCTTCATTTGCACTGGGTACTGAAACTCAGACGTTCACGAGTAATAAACTCCCATGGAATAAATAAAGGTATAAATGAGAGCAACTGTCCGAACGATGTAAACAATATTTTATCATATATATATATATATATATATATATATATATATATATGATATTTATAAGTTTTAATTATTTTAACTGTAATTATAAAAAAATACTAAGAGTGGTTATATTTGAATTTGTATTAAAAAGTATGATTTATAATTTATTTTTTACCGTAAATGTATCCCTTTATATTTCAAACTAAATTTCAATGTTAAATTTCCACGTCATGTTTTTCTAAGGAAGCAGATGGGTTGCAATAGACGCTGTGTCAATATATGACGTTAGCTTTCATTTCTCTGTATACTGTCCGTTCTTTTTCTATTTCTTTCTTTTCCTTTCTCTTCTTTCCATTTATCAATTGTCTATATTTTTTATTTTTTTCTCTCTTTGGGTTTTTTTTTAATGAGTGTGGAATTTTTTTTTTGTAAATTACCGTTACAAATGTCTACTCTCAATACGGACACGTGAGCGTCTGTGTGGAATGTTTTTTCGGGAATATTTTGCAGATTAACTGTTCTATCATTTGGGTCTGACGAGTCGCAAGGTCACCAGCGGCGAAATACGTATTACCCATGAAATTGTAGAATATTTTCATTTTTTTCAAAATTATATCACTCTGTTAAATTAAATAAATGAATTTAACATTGAGTTCTTTTGAGTTCGTCTCTATCGAAATTTACCTGATTAATATACCAAGTATTCTACGTCGTATATATATATATATATATATATATATATATATATATATATATAAAGGGCGCGATGTATAAATTGTCGTCTTAATTAAGCAAGAACGAAAATGAAACTAGTATTTCATTCTCACAGATATATTTACAAAAATTACATAAACATATCTTGAAATACTAAAGAGTAAATTTATTGAGTAAAATCGACATTGGCTTTAACCAGGTTTCCCAGCATACCTTCGAAATCTCCTTAATCTCTTCTGGTCGGCCTTTTTGTTTATGTTAGTAATCCTTGCATTCAGTTCATTTTTTGGTGTTTTTCAATCCCTCGATCATGTGTACCCTGCATATAAATCATGTGTACCCTGCATATAAATGATGGGATTGCAGTTTTAGGAGTGAGATGAGCAAACATGATGTGGTCACATAAATTGTCTGACAGGCGTAACTGAGTTCTTTATCTTGTAGATCATATTGCAGAAGCCTGTTGACAAACATAGATTCCTTCAGCAGCCACGGTCTTTACCCAGGACAGTAGTGCCTTCTCAGGGCACTTGATGTTAGCTTCCATGTTGAGTCTGAGACCCTCCACAGCAAATTCGGTAGTTTTTTCTCGTCAGAGAGATCAGTGATTTTTTTCGAACTGTCGTACCTTCGTAATCACAGTTAGACTAATCCAGCTCTTTCCGAATCCTTTACCCTGTTGTCTGATTGACACACAAACACTCTTAAATTTTCGTATAGGAGTTTCCAAGCAGTACATCATGCTGTTTTCAAATTTCTGACAAAGCAATTAACATCATAAAAATATAAAATGATGAGAATTTACCAATCGCACCCTATATATATATATATATATATATATTAGTCATCCACATAGAAACCTGTTTCGCTGTATCACAGCTCATCAGTGTGGCTAGACGCATCCACTTGCTTTTGGCTGGGATAGAAACTCGACCGATTTGGTGTCAGTCCGAGTTGCTACTTCCTAAGCCAGAGGCGCATGGAATCAGAGAAGGGAAATTTTAACGTGTTGTATATAAGCAGTGAATATATGGTTAACTAAAAAGAAGACAAGAAAAAACTGTATTTAACTCACCTACGCGTTTCGTCCTGTGATGAACTTTATCAAGTCAAAAATACGAAATTTCGTCTTTTTGCTTTGATAAAGTCCATCACAAAACGAAACGCGTAGGCGAGTTAAATACAGTTTTCGTCTTGACTTCTTTTTATTTAATCTCAGATCATAGCTGAGTATATTTTTACATATATATATATACGTGTGTGTGTGTGTGTGTGTGTGTAGGGTGAATGAAAAGTAACTCCCCATTTTAAAATATTTATAATTTATTTATCAACTATAATTTGTACAAGATATTTATATGAGAGGAAAGCGTTTAGCATGAGTTTCTATTTAAAATTCGATATGGACAGCAAATTTCGCGACTAGCTTCCCGAGCTCTCCAGGAATCACGTCAACTGATTTCACCTGGAATTCTTGTTGTATGAAACATATAAACTTCTTGCATTCGCCCTTTAAATTTTTCCAAAGTCTAAGTTTAGTATAGCAGACTTGCTCTTTTAACCAACCCCAAAGAAAAAAGTCACATGGTGTAAGTCAGGACTCCTGGTTGGTCACTTATACACAAGATAGAAAGTTTCTCTCTCTCTCTCTCTCTCTCTCTCTCTCTCTCTATATATATATATATATATATATATATACATATACACACACCTAATTTTGCTTCTCTAGGTATGTATATCATATCAAAGATATATCACACATACATTTATCCATCCATCTGTAATAATCAGTATATTAAGCGTAAATACGCCATTTCTTTTTGTTTGCAAGCAACAGTAAATCGTCTGGTTGAGGCAGACTCATTCATTCGCAAGTATTTATGATAAATCAATGAGTTTCTTCACAATGATTATCCATTCATCTTTGAAGGTTTTCTTTTTCCTTATTTCTCTCTATTTTTTATTATTAGAATTTTCTAATTATAATTGACAGTTTTTCAATCGATCAGAGATTTCTCTCCGTTTTCAGTGGGGAAAATGAATGGTATAAATATTCTTTGGCCTATTCGCATCAAAACGGTTGATTCTGCCATGCGACAACGGTGGATCGAAAAAGGTTTGTACCTTTATTCTTCAGCGTATTAAATCGGAATATGACGAACTCGGAAAGGAAAAATTCTGAATAAAATCTACAGATTTATATCTGACTAGCAGTATAACCCGGCGTTGCTCGGGTATAATGAAAGCTTTAAAACTAATCCATGGTCCTGGAGCTCAGACTCTTTGGACATTGGCACGAAAAACGTAGGTTATTTGAAGGTTGATATTGAAGCCGTAGAACTTACTAAAATGAATGGATGTAAGTCAAATTTTGGTTTCCGGTATCGATGTCAAATAAGATTTTTTTTTGCCGGAAACTGAATTTTGAAGGCTAAATAAGTCCTCTGAGTAAATGGTATAATGGCTGAGACTAAGAAATACAATTATACCTACTTAGAGCCAAACCCAAAACAAAAACCAAAATAAAATTGCTGAAAACCTGATTTTGATCAGACCCGATAGGATAACGGGGTATTGATTTCCAATATCGGAATCAAATATGTTATCCAAGTATAAACTAATCTAAGTGAATCCATGAAAACTTATCGTAACCATCGGGAGTAAAATTGGAAAAAATGAGCCATATTGATAGCTGAATATCAGTTTTTGATCAGATTCGATAGAATATCGGGGGTATCGATTGCCGATATCGGGAAAAATGAGTCGTCTGAGAAGATCTACTAATGTTTGAGACTAAAAACTATAATTTTACCAAGTTAGTGCAAATTCTGCAACAAGAACCACGATAAAAGAGATGAAATCCTGATTTTGATTAGACCTGATCTGGTATCGGGGTATCGATTTCCAATATCGGGAAGAAATTGGAAAAAAATAAGTAGCCCATGACCTGATCGGAAGCCTAAAAAATATTTGTGTGATGTTTGGTGAGAATCGGATAAAAATTGTGTCTGTATAAAAGATACACACACAAACATCTGAAAATGATTAAATAATGACGAGATCAATCTAGACACGAACAGTGGAACAGGAACAATATACTCGCGTCGATTAAATAAAGGGTTTAATTCGAAATCCCTCGAAAATTCAGTCAGTTAAGTGCCATAAGTGATACACGCGTATCGAAAGAGACATAACTGACTGGGCAGAAGATTATCTCGCAGTAGGTTGCCATTGCTTTCTGCAGTAGACTGGTTGCCAGCCATGTCTGTAAACCCAATCAGTCCCGTTATTTGACTCATAGCTAGAGGGGGAAGAGATATATTATATCATTAAGTAGTAATTAGGGGGGATCAGTTTATTACTTCATAACAGTATACAACTGATCCCCCACTTTGTGCCCAGTAGAAGCCTTAACAATGTTTTTAACTATTATGTTCAGTCAGTTAAGTGCCATATGTGATACACGCTTTAGGCGATCATGTCTCGAAAGAGACATGACTGAATAGACAGAAGATTATCCCGCAGTAAGTTGCCATTACTTTCTGTGGTAGACTGGTTGCTAGCCAAAGCTATAGAACCCAATCTGTTCTGTTATTTTGCCTATAGCTGGAGGGAAGAGACGGATTAATACCTTTCCCAAGGGTATTTGTGCGTAAGTGAATGCAAGGGATTCAACTAGAATTTGAACTCAGCACCCCAATTTCTCGTTCCAAGTCGATATCCACTGCACCACAATGCACAAGTAAAAAAAAGTAGCGTTCTTTTAAAGCTATCACGTGACGTCTCATCTCCAATAAAAAGTAAACATGTAAAAATACTGAAAAAATTAGATAAAAAATGAACAAAAAACTTCCTTGTCAGTCATTTTTAACGAAACACGCGCGCACACACACACAAACACACACACGCACACACACACACGCGCACGCCCACACACGCACACACATACGCACACACGCACACACACACGCGCACAAACACACACACACTCACACGCACAAACACACACACACACACACACACACACACATATATATATATATATATATATATATATATATATGATTTTTACACTAGTATCATGGCTAAAGTTTCTGTTGAAACAAAGATGGAGGTTGCAAAAAGGAACGTGACTTGATTAGAGGCAGCTGAATATTTCCACGTTCAAACCGTTCAAAATAAGTTCGATGCTACTGGAAAACCACTAGAATTATGAAAAATCATTGCGAGATTCTTTGTAGGCAACCCAAATTTAATATGCAGGCAAATGCGGAGTGAATGCAGTTTTAACGAATAAGATTTCAATTGATATTGAACGCAGTGATATTACGAGATATCAACCTGAACAGCGGAAAGAGATCATCGTTAACGAAAAGAGGTCAGAATAAAAGCTTGCAATGGTCAAAGAAGCATTTTATATGAGATTCAGGAAAATAACAAAACTCTAAATCTAAATCTAATCTATCTATCTAAACTTATTTATAAATGGAACTTTGTCTGTGTGTGTGTGTGTGTGTGTGTGTGTGTGTCTGTGTGTGTGTCCGTTACTCCGAAACGGCTGAACCGATTTTCTTGAAAATTTACACACTTGTACTATAAGCGTCTGCGAGTGTTCTTAGCTAGGATTTGTGTCGAGGTACCCCCGATGAATATCGAAAATAGATAATCGAAAACATCGGGTTATAGAAGGAGTGGTCCGATTTTAATCAAATTTCATACACTCATAGATAAAGACATAAGAAACGATATTCAGAAGTTTGAAGGTTGCAGTTCTTACAATAGTGCAGAAAAACGATAATATATATATATATATATATATATATATATATATATATATATAAAAGGCAATATATTTGTGTGTGTGTGTCTGTTTATCTGCCTGTATGTCTGTATTTTTTCAGCCCTTTTATTTTAGTTTTTGCTTCGGGTTTGGCTCTAAGTAGTTATAATTGTAGTTCTTAGTCTCAGCCACGATACCATTTAGTCAGAGGATTTATTTAGTCATCAAAATTCTGTTTGCGACAGAAAACTTATTTGATATCGATAGCAGGAAATCAGAATTTGACTTACATCCATTCATTTTTCTTTCAGTCTACGGTTTCGCTTTAACTGGAAACAACTATTGCTTTTTAGTCTTTCGTGCCAACGTTCCAAGAGTCTGAGCTCCAGGACCATGGATTAATTTTAAAGCTTTCATTACACCCAAGCAACGCCGGGTTATAATGCTAGTATATATATATATATATATATATATATATATATATATATATATATACATATATATATATATATATATGTGTGTGTGTGTGTGTGTGTGTGTGTGTGTGTGTGTATTAATTGAGGCAGGTTTTATTAAATACCAACGGAAGTTCAAGTTCCTTGTTATTTAATTTCTTGGTTTCAGGTTCACGTTAGTGCATATATTTCTTACAATGAGTTTCTTTATTCGAAAATATATTTCTTTCATTGACTTTTTCCTATTCATTCAGAGAAACATATTTTAATATTTCTTTTAGGAATAATGAAATGATTTTTGTGTCATTTTTCAAATAGGTAGATATTTTACTACTTTTATCTGAATTCGAACTTGAAATAAAATTCTCGATGCCTCCATGATTCAATGTTTCAGGGAATTCTCTCGAAGTCTGAGGAGTTTAAGTTTGAGTTTTGTTTAATGGCATATCAACACCCCTGTGGGTTATTTAATGCCAAAAACGTGGGGTTTTAAGGTATATTTTTTAATGTTCGGTTATAGTCAGAAGGTTGATTTAATCACATTTTCATGAAAATTTTTATTTTATTTCATTTTTTTTTATTTTAGAAAACTGAAGATATCTTGTAGTTTTGTATTCAAAAATGAATTGCTGGTTATATTTTTTCCCTTTAAAAATGCATTATGGCAATATTTTTTTCCTTCAAAAATGTGTGACGGTAAAAAGTTTTTTCTTAAAAATGTATTGTTGGTAATATTTTTTCTTTCAAAACTGTATATTTTTCTATAAAAGTCTATTTTTTATCTATATATTTCCATAAAGGTGTATTTTTAAACTTTCATAGTGTTTTGACCCCAGTTTAGGAGTTAACTATTGGCCCATAGGTGGGACCCTAACAAGTGCTACCACTCCGGGTCATGGTGGACCTGGGAACAACTGCAATTAAGAGATGGTTCCATGCTCCCAATCAGAGGCCTTGCTGTCGGATGCAGTTTACCGTCGTACCCAGGATCTTGAAGTCCGAGAAAGAAGAATATGCAGTGATTTCTGTCTGGAAATTGTGTAAGGAAAATCGAAAGTTGTGACAAGTAGCAACTGTCTTCTCCTATCTGGAGCCTTTACTTAACTGATCAAAGCTTGGAAGCCTGTAGCTTTTTTTTTCTTCAATGTGCAATGACCCTATTGGGCGTGGGGGTTCGTGGTTCTCCTCAAAACAATATTTGGCTCTTAAGAACATCAAACCTCCCGTCTATCTTTCTGTAATCTAAACTCGTTAAATAGATTGCCCGCTGACTTCTCCTGTCATTTTAAACTTCAATTTGTCCCATTAGTGTCACATTCTCCAAGCCCTCTTTCCTCATTATGGGTCCAAGAAATGTCAGATGTCTCTTTCTGAGCCTGAGTATTTATTGTTTCTACTTTTTTGTGATCGTCTTATTGGTTATGCGCTATGTCCACAGAATTCTCATAATCCTTCGGTAGATCTAGTTTTTTTCTTCATCTCTGAAGAGATTGTCCAGCATTCACTGTCATACAATGTGATTGATATTGCATAACATTTCAGCATTCTTTTCTTGGATTCTAATTTTCTTGTTTCTTGATACTTTGCTTAACTTTTGGCCATTTTTTCGGATTTCGATGACCATAGCCTAAAAAATAAAGAAATCCTATTAATTACCTAAAATCATTTTTTTAATTAATTCCCTGCCTTGTCAATACACTTTATTCGCTTGACAGGTAATAAAAACAAAGACAGAGTGAAAATCTCATATCCACTGTTAAATAATGTGCCGGTGTTATTTACTGATGTAGCCTCATGCGTGTGACACTGTCCACTGTTGAGTTTGGCAGTCACACAACGGTTATGTCTTTGCTGCAACGGTGGTTGGTTTGCCATCAACCATTGCGACATGCCAGAAGAAAAAAGCGAGTTTTACAGAGTCATAAGCTGATTAAATGTGCAGACAGTTGTATTTCGAAGATCTCTTAGTTCAATCGAAGAGAATTATCACACGATTTACACAAGATACGTTAATTGGTGTTTCTTTGAACGTCATTCTGTGTTAAGAAAACATTTAATTAATTTTCTGGTTGTAAGAATTTATTTACAGTTTCTATAATCATATTTTCTAGGTTTCATTTGATATCTGTCTGTCTTTTTATCTATCTATGTTGGCCATTTTCCTTCTTTCTTTCTTTCTTTCTTTCTTTCTTTCTTTCTTTACCGAAGGCGATCTCTGTACATTTCTCTTTCTTTCTTTCTTTCTTTCTTTCTTTCTTTCTTTCTTTGCCGAAGGCGATCTCTGTACATTTCTCTTTCTTTCTTTCTTTCTTTCTTTCTTTCTTTCTTTGCCGAAGGCGATCTCTGTACATTTCTCTTTCTTTCTTTCTTTCTTTCTTTCTTTCTTTCTTTCTTTCAGTAGTACAAGGTGATCTATGCACATTTTTGTTTGTTTCTTTCTTTCTTTCTTTCAGTAGTCCTAGGTGATCTATGTATATTTTTCTTTCTTTCTTTCTTTCTTTCTTTCTTTCTTTCAGTAGTTCAAGGTGATCTATGCACATTTTTGTTTGTTTGTTTCTTTCTTTCTTTGTTTCTTTCTTTCTTTGCCGAAGGCGATCTCTGTACATTTCTCTTTCTTTCTTTCTTTCTTTCTTTCTTTCTTTCTTTCTTAAGTAGTGCAAGCCCATGTATCCTAGTTTGTTTGTTTCTTTTCCAAATTTAGCCGGTCATCTCTTTCTGTCTTTCCCTTTCTCTCAATTTCACTTTGACCATATCTATTGATATCTATATTGGTCAATATGTATCTATTTAACAATGTGCTCAGTTGCGCGAGGGGACACACACACACACACACACACACACACACACACACACATATATATATATATATATATATATATATATATATATAGACGTCTCTTCCCGACTGTTTCTGCTGCTGTCTCGGTTTTGGGCGCTGTTCATATCGACACTCCCGATCAATGAATAATCCGTCTCCTTCTGATGTCAGCGATTTAGTGTTTGTTATTGTATCGATCATTTCGAATGTGGCATCAGGGGAGGGAAGCGCACTGGGGTGGGGCTGTAGTGTGTTATGCCACAGAGGATAATGGTAGCAATGCTCATGTTTGGTTGGCTGTGATCGATACAGCCGCTAGACCACGTGATCAGACTTCTACAGGAAGTCGGCCGATAGATCAGACTGCACTTGCATTTCATCGTTCATGAGTTCTGTGTGTAATAATAATAATAATAATAATAATAATAATAATAATAATAATAATTATTATTATTATTATTATTGACAGTGAAGAAGAAAAACGAGAAAACCATGATTTTTTAAAATGGGATGTGTGCAAATTGTGGTCAATGAAGACAGCAGAATTCTTCCCCATTGTTGCTGGTCTCCCGGACACCATTAATGCCGAACTCCGGAAGTGGCTGTAGAGGATGTGTGGGGGGGGGGGGGGCTATCTCAAGCCTGGACACTTGCGGAAGATTGCACTCCTTGAGACTGTTTGTATACTCCGAAGAGTTCTCGAATCTTGATGAATATTTCTCATCTTAGTCCACTGGTTGTGGACAGCTGGTACTTTGGTTCAATCCCCAATAAGATTTTCTGTGTTTTCAGATAAACTAGTACTATTGCTATTATTCGAACAAAAAAATTGACTATAACAAGGAAAATTGTCTAGTATTTCGGAAATATGTTGACAAAGAATTAGAATTTTTTTTATATATAAAAACTCTCAAAATTGATGTTCTGTTAAAATACACTCACTCACTCAATCAATCAATCAATCAATCAATCAATCAATCAATCAATCAATCAATCAATCAATCAATCAATCACTACTATTAATACTACTACGAATAATAATAATTTATTTGGCAACAACTGTCTATTCTTAGAATGGAGAAAATTAACTGAGAAAAAAGTACAGATATGAATCGGTGGGACCTGCCGTCCTTTATAAAACTATGGAAATGTCTGCATTTGAAACATTTGGACCAATTATATATTCATAGACCAGATAACGAAAGACGTAAGATATAAACTGATTGCCTAATCTAGTGAAGTTGTAATAAACCAGGAGAATATCATCTTAGGTAATAGACTTCCTTGTTCCGTTAAACTGTTGGTATTATTCAAGCTTGTTTACGAGAAGATTATGTGGAGTTCCAGAACAACCCGGATTAAAAAGGCGGTTTTAATGCGGGCTATCCGGTCCACAAAAACACAACACAAATTTCAAGAAAAGACAACGCAGTAAGAAATGTTGTATAAAAAAATGAAAATTTTGTATTTGACAATATATATACAATATAAACAATTTGTACAATTCTGTGTATCGTCTATTTGATAGAAGAGTCTTTTATATTTGCGTGAATGTTAGTTGAATATAACAGTGTCTGTTGGAATTGAGTAAATATTGGTTGAATTATTAAAAGCGTCCGTTGGATTTGCGTGGATGTTGGTTGAATAGAAAAAAGTCTGTTTGAGTTTGTAATTAAACAGAGTAGTAGCAACATGTTTCTTTCCTTTTTATGTACCAGCCGCTAAGTAGGTGGAAAACGAAAGTGTTTTAAATGTGTGTGTAAAACTTAACTTAGTAAGTCTGCGTTACTTCTCCTTTCTGGTTCATGAGAGATGTGTAAAGTTTTATGCTGTTGAAGGCGTCTTGGTGCAGGTGTTTTCTCTTTTCTTTCCGTTCGTATCGGTTAGTTTGTCGGCACTGGTCTCTTTGAGGTCAGCGACTATCGGACTGTGTGTATCTGACGCTGCGCCTTTCGGGATTGACTGGCGTGGCTGACTGACAGATCAGCTACTTGCTTGAGGGACGGATCGACCGACTGCTGTCTCTCACTGACCCTCTTGACTGACTGACTGTGACCGGTCAAGGGATTTCCTTAAATATTGAATTCTGGTCACGTAGGAGGATCCCAGAACGATTTTTCCTTTATCTGTGAAAAAACCGTTTCGCTGACGTATTTTGAATTTCTCGATTTGTCAACCAGTTAGAATCCAGAGTATCGCTTTTCACACTGACTTGTGAAATTTGCTTTGTCTGGATTTTTCCAAAATGTTTTTAGCCGTTTAGATCCTCTTTTGCGAGTGTGCAATTTTACTTTGGGTTTTTCCCAAATGTTGCATTCGTTTAAACTTGATTTTTTGGGTGTGCTATTTATTTCGTGTTTTTTTAGTTGGTTGATATAGGATATATATATATATACTATAACTAGCACTTACCTCTTGGTTTTGTACAATATACCCCCCCAATGTGTCTTGTTTTCCCTTCAATAGTCTTCTTATTTGAAGAATGTCGCAGTATATTCATACACCATAATTATGTCACTACACTATATCCTGATCGAAAAAATAAACCTCACACGGCCATAGCAAAATATCCACAACCGCCTATCTCTATTCAATAACAAGATAATTGAAGAAATTACACAAGGTCATTACGAACTGATAACTCTCCTAAGAAAATGTTAACTTCGTGCCATTACGGTTCTTTTCTTCAATGAAGCATATTTTTGAATCTAGTTTTGTAAATAAATAGGTAAGTAAACCTTTGTATGTTTTAAGTTCATGTATTTTGAGAAAGTTAAAATTTTCTACAGAATTCCGTTACATGACTCACGTTAATTTTTAGATGAATATAATGTTTAATTCATTTTCTGGCCTCATCATAAATGTTAATTTTGGCATCCCTTTAAAATTATAGATGGAATATGAAAGACAGGAACAGAAAAACTTTAACCTGAAAATATCAGTCGTAAAAATCATGGCTGAAACGCAAATAACGATCCTGATTATCTCAGCAGAAAAAAACTATAATGACTAGAATAACTTAAAAATATAATACCCAGGATGACTTAAAACTATTATACACAGAATAACTTAAAACTATAATACCAACGGTGGCTTAAAACTATAATGTCCAGAATAAGTTAAGACTATAATACCCAAAATGACTCATAACTATAATGTCTCGGATGTCTTAAACCTATCTTTTCACTTTTCTTTTTTCTTTTCTTTTTTTTCTTTTTTTCAATTGGAGTAGATAGACTAAACTATCGCCCGGTTCACACTCCACCCACGTCTATTAAACAGGTGAAGAGGCTTATCCCTTGTTTCCTGGTTAGGATGTGGCTTCCGACTTTCTCTTTTCCAATCTTTTTACTCCTACGTAGCCCCCTGCGCATCAGTGGCGTTATCGCCTTGCTTGGGGTGATATGATTAAAAAAAAAAATATTGTCTAGGATGACATAAAACTATAATGTCCAGGATAACTTAAAACTATAATACCCATGATGACGTAAAGCAGTAATGCCCAGGATGACTTAAAACTATAATTCCGCAAAAAACTTAAAATTATAATGACCAAAATGATGTAAAACTGGAATGCCTAGGAATTCCTAACTATAATGCTGATGACAATTCCAAACAATGATAACCAGGATGATTTAAAACTATAATGTTCTGCATGACGTAAAACTATAATGCCAAAGATGATTTAAAACCATGGTATCCAGGACGATTTGAAACTATAATTCTCCAGATGACTTTAAACTATAATTTCCGGCATGACTTAAAATTATAATGCAAAGAGTAAGCTGAAACTATAATGCCCAGAATAACTTAAACTGTAATGCTCAGAATAACTTAATAATATAATGTCCAGAATGACCTAACCTATAATGCTAATGATGATTTGAAACAATAATGACCAGCATGACTTAAAACTATAATACCCAGGATGATGTAAAACGATAATGCCCAGGATGATTTGAAACTATAATGCTTAGCATGACTTAAAACTATAATGCCCAGAATGACGTAAATCGATAATGCCAAGGATGACGTCAAACGATAATGCCCAGGATGACGTAAAACTATAATGCCCAGGATGACGTTAAGCTATAATGCCCAGGATGACGTCAAACAATAATGCCCAGGATGACATAAAACTATAATGCCCAGGATGACATAAAACTATAATGCCCAGGATGACTTAAAACTATAATGCCCAGGATGACGTCAAACGATAATGCTCCGGATGACGTAAAACTATAATGCCGAGAATGATGTAAAACGATAATGCCCTAGATTATGTAAAATGATAATGCCCAGGACGACGTAAAATTATAATGCCCATTACGACGTAAAACCCATAATGCCCATGATGACTTAAAACTATACTAGACTAAAGAGAGGACTGAATTATAGGTGAGACGTAGTATTACTTGTTCTTTATCAGAAGAGTGTTGTAGACATTCGAAGACTAGAATACTGGAAACAAACCGGAACATAAAATAAGTAAAACTAAATGAAATACTGGGGGAAAAGTTCGAATATGATTCAGATATTGGCAGTAGTTAGAAGAAAACAATAAGCATTGAAATATTGGAAAGCTTATTAAGTTCATGGTTGCCATTTTGGCAGTCCCGAAATCTTAAGTACCAAACTGCAAATATTTCATATTAATTATTTCTGGCTGTCTTGTACATTTTGTACAAGACAGCCAGAAATAATATTGCTATCATCTCAGTTACTAAAACCAAAAATACAAAACTATGCAATCTTGTTGTCAATATTCAGTCAATAACGCCTAAAATACTAAACAACAAAATAGAATAAACCTTAATTTAAAATAAATATAAATAATATATAAAAGAATATGAAAGAAATGTAAAAAAATGAAATAGCATAAAAACGGAAGGGATATCACCATTATTTCGGACACCAAAAATGAAAAAAACATCGCTAGAATTAATGTATTATTTCAGCCACTGACAATAAAAAATGGAAGGGATATTACCATTATTTCGGCCACCAAAAATGGAAAAAAAATCGCTAGCGACTGACTTGAAAATGTATTATTCTCTCCGCGTGAATTTGTTATCATCTTCGTCGCCAATTTTTTTGTGGATTCTTGCTGAGAAACCACACAAATAATAAATAACAAAAAGCAGATATGGAGATAAAAAAAGTTATATTGAACAAAAATATATATAAACTGGAACACGGGTTAGTCAATTCAGTAATACTAGGAATACTGTTAATAGGAATCAACATATACAATCTTGTAGCGAAGACGTATGTCCGGGTAATGAGTCTATGTTATTATTAACTAACTAGCGGCGGTAAAACTACTCAACTCATCAACAGTATTTACCAACCTTCCCACGCAAGGTTAGATGTGACACAAGGTCATTTTATAGTGGGTCTCCGCGGACATATAGCCGAGCCAAAAAATATGTCTATTTTTCCTCCAGTCGTGATTCTACCCTTCGGCGGAACCACGACTGGGTTAGTACTTTCTGCTCGGAAGCAGAGAGCGCCCTCTACCCGAAAGCAGAGAGCTGACAGTGACGTAGCAGAGTACAAGTACTCAACTCATCAACTATATTTAGTTGTCCCTCCCAGTAAGTGCAACATGTGACACATGGTTAGTTATGACTGGGATTTCTGGGCTATATGGCCCGGCCAAAAAATACCTGTCTATTTTTCCCCCAGTCGTGCTTCTACCCTTCGGCGGAACCACGACTGGACTACTGCTAGTGCTCTCTACCCGAAGGCAGAGAGCTGACAGTGTCATAGCAGAGTACAAGTACTCAACTCATCAACTATATTTAGTTGTCGCTCTCAGCAAGGGCAACATGTGACACATGGTCAGTTATGACTGGGATTTCCGGGCTATATGGCCCGGCCAAAACAGAGCACAAGGTCTCGACTCATCAACTGTATTTACTAGCCTTCCCACGCAAGGCCGGATGTGACACATGGTCATTTTAATGTGGGTATTCCCGGCCATATAGCGGGCCAAAAATATGTCTGTCTATTTTTGCCCAGTCGTGGTTCTACCCTTCGGCGGAACCACGACTGGGTTATTGCTCTCTGCTCGGAAGCAGAGAGCGCCCTCTACCCGAAGGCAGAGTGCTGACAGTGTCGTAGCAGAGCACAAGGTCTCGACTCATCAACTATTGCTCTCTGTATAGACAGGATTATATGTACACATAAGACGAGTCCATTCTTGTATTCAAAAAGGAGCGATCCCCAACAAAGACAAAACTCTCAGAAATAATAATGTAATAATTTCAGCCACTTATATCGGAAATACAAAATGACCAGGAATATTTCTTGCCTTATTTCAGCCACTAAAATTAAAATAGAAAACTTCCATACAACCATTATTTCATCTATGAACACATAAAACCAAACTAAACTACAAATTGCTATCATTTCACCCACTAAACTCTAAAATACAAAACTGCATAGAATTAGAAGGCCTACAATCCAATTGTAAAACGTAAAAGATACCATAGACAATACTGGAACGATTTCAACTATTTATACTGCAGCTACTACCACTAGCAATAGAAATAAAAAATCAAGAAATAACACTGCTATTTGTATCGAAAATATAAACCTACCGGAAATAAAACCGCCGTCATTTCAACTAATAATACTGAAAATATCCAAAGAGTAACATTTATCATTTCAGCCATAATTATCGAAAATACTTAACTGAGCGGATTAATGCCGTCGTCTTTTCAGCCACTAAACTCTGAAAAAAAGTCTTCAAAATCTTTAATCTATGAAATGAATAAACTATATTTTCAAAGATTAGAACCTAATTCATGGAAATGTCAAGAATAATATACTCATCATTTCGCTCACTTGTTGTGAATTTGAAAATACACAAATATAATTAAATTACAATACATTTTCAAATTACAAATTTCATCAAATTTAACTCGGAACGACAAATCGGGGAGCCGAGTTCGAAATCTGGTTTAATTCATTGCATTCACTTTCATACAAATACCCTTGGGAGACGTATTAATCCGTCTCTTCCCTCCAGTTATGGGTTAAACAATAGGACAGATTGGGTTCTATAGCATTCGCTGGCAACCAATCTACAGCAGAAACAATGGCAACCTACTGAGGGATAATCTTCTGCCCATCAGGTCATGTCTCATTCGAGACATGATCACCAAAGCGTTTATCACGTATGACACTTAACTGACTGAATCTCTAGACTGGTTGCCAGCTAAGGCTATAAAACCCAATCTGTCCTGTTATTTAACTCATAACTGGAGGTAAGAGACGGATTAATATATTATCCAAGTGTATTTACGCGTAAGTGGATGCAAAATGGATTCGAACTCGCCTCTCCAATTTCTCATTCTGACCGTTTATCCACTGCACCACAAGCGTATATATAAATACTTTATGTTTTCAAATGAAATCCCTTGCGGGATGAAAGTGTTGAATTAGCCAAGGTGTGTTAATTTGGTATACATTATGAATCACTTTAACAAAATTTGTAAAAATACATAAATCTTACGTTTGGCTATACAATGGGACTTACAGAAGTTCTCTTCGTGGGCACTGTACAGTTATAACATTACTGGCTGTAAAGACGTCCAGAGAATTCCTTTGCTTTTAAAGGAGAATAATTGTGTTTATTGCAACGAAAACGCCACAACAATGATGAATTCATTGATGGCAATAAAGATAACTAAAGTACTAATAAGTGTTTTCTCTTAGTGGTATTAGCTAAGAACATCTGAAAAGCGACGTATGGTCACTTAGCTTATGAGCACATTATAATGGGCCGGACATCCTTGAAAAAGTGTTTCGCGTCAGATATACAATTGACGCCCGCTTATGTTATTTCCTAAATTCAGCACTTGAAGTTATTTTTGTTCATTGTATTTATTTTCTTGCTTTCACAATCACATTAAACTATATTTTATGGAAGTAAACACAATAATAAAAATAAGGGAAAATGAGAAGTGTAAATCAAACAGTATCATCGTCACTTTAATGACAGTACCGAGCACACCTCTTTCTTTTCACAATAATAATAATAATAATAATAATAATAATAATAATTAAAAAAAAAAATAATAAAAAAATATTGAAGCGAATAGGCCGGACATTATTGTTAAAAAACCAGAAAGAAAAACCTTGTCTGTTAATTGATATGGCTTGTCCAGCGGATTGTAACATAGCAACCAAGGAATTCTAAAAACTGTCAAAATATAAAGACCTGGAAATTGAAATAGAAAAAAATGTGGAAATTGAAAACAAGAGTTGTGTCAGGGATAGTAGGTGCACTTGGAATGATAAAAACTGGAACAAAACAACACATTGAAAGAATCCCTGGAAACCCCAGCTTAAGAGATATACAAAAAATTGTCTTGTTAAGTATAGTCCACACACAAAGGAGAATTTCGTCTATGTAACGCTAGGGATGATGGGGAAGATAGAAAAAAACATGGAATGGAGCCATAGCAACACGCCACGACCTGCCTTAGGTTTTCCCGCAGACTTGGTAGGTAGTGCGACCATAGCAGAAATCGAAATATGATGAAAAATAACATAATAATAAAAACAAAGACAATAATAATTATAATAATAATAATATTTTTTTTAACCAGCGTCTTTCTCTTTGAATTCCAATCGCGTCTCTGTCAGCTGTCGCTTGGCAACCCAATTAGGAGAAGGAAAACTCCGAACAACAACCCGCAATTCAAGGTATTAATCGTGCCGAGGAGTGAATGGCTACTGCGTCATGAGGTTCCGAAACGATTCCCTACATGTTTGGAACCCTGTTTGTAAAAGACCGTTACCCAACGTGCCGGCCAACTTTGAGTGGACTTTTGGATCCGTGAGTCACTCGTGGGAAAAATATGAGAATTACAAATAGAAATAAAATGTCCAGTATGACTCTTCCAGTGGTTAAACAGGGAGCCAGTCCTTCAGGAGGGTACCTACCTGAGGTTGAAAAATCTGCCATAGGAACAAACTCCTACACAAAGACTGAATCTTTAAGTCCCCACAACCAGGATAATCTTAATGATGGTCTTGAAAATTCTCCAGCTAGATCTATGACCGTATATTTAAAGAAAGAAAAAATAAAATGGTCTCTTGAGGAGTGCAAAGTCGTTATGATTGCATTTCATGAAGCGTTACTCAAACCTCAAAAAAACATCACTCGCCAAACTATATGACATTTGGCGAGAAAAGGTTGGACAAACAAATAGACAGTTCATTGACGAAAATAAATTAGCCAATGTACGAAGATACATCATGCGAAATAACCGATTGACAAAGGCTGAAATTAATATGATAAAAAGAATCGCAACCAGAATAGACGAATCAACAAAATATGAAAAGAAACCGGAATCAGAAATAAAAAGTAGTTACATCAAACAAGCCAAAGGTCATAATGTCAGAAACCGTGATACACACAAATCATTGTAAAGATAACGTTGTAAGTTTAGAAGTGCTGGAAAGGTGTGAACTGAGTCAGTTACAAGACGACAATAAAACGAGTTCAGAACACATTGAACAGAATTATTTTACGGAAAACAAGAACAGTATACAAGAAGCTAAGGAAGAAATCAAGAACCATATAAGTCAGATACAAAATATTGAAATGGAGGAACGAGAACACTCCCAAAATGACAACCAACAAAGCATAACCTCGAAAGTATTAAGTTCTACGATGCAGCACTCAAATTAATTTTAGATGAAGAAGACACTCATATAAATCTCAATGAAGCAATATATGCATCAGCAATAGCAGCAACAAAAAAATTGAACATCAAATTAAAAACAAGGCAGCCTCGCAGACATGAACATCCACCTTGGAAAAGAGAAATAGAAAAAGAAATCAAACAACTTAGAACTAAATTATCAGTACTCGATGAACTGACAAGAGAAATAAATGTAAGAACTAGAAAGGACAGAAGAGTCGAAAGAAAATGCAACATTAGAAATGAAAATGAAGTCCTATCAACTAAGGAAAAAATTAAGCAAACAATACAACTGAAGGCTCAAAGAATAAGACGCTATGAGAAAAGATCAAGATTCTACAGGCAAAACAAGATTTTTCAAACCGATGCAAAGAATTTTACAGGGAAATAGGTAAAAAGAGAATTGAAGTGACACCCCCACCACAAATGGAAGAGGTTATACAGTACTGGGAAAAAATATGGGCTTGCCCTAAAGAACATAACAAAAAAGCAGACTGGATTGCGCAAGAGATAGAACGAATGAAAAATAAACCAGAACAGACATGGGCTGGAATCATAGAAGAGGATATTAAATGTGTACTGAAAAAAGCACACAATTGGAAATTTTCAGGAATAGATAAAATTCCTAACTTTTGGCTATATTATTTAAACACAGCACATAAAAAACTAACCAAAGAACTTCAAGAAATGGTTAATGATCACACTAAAATTCTTGCATGGATGACCAAAGGAATTACATTTCTTCTACCCAAGAATAGTGACACAAATAACCCGAAAAACTACAGACCAATTACATGCCTTCCGACAACATACAAACTATTAACATCTATTTTAGCAAAACAGAGATATTTCTTCTTGGAAAGAAATGACATGCTACCGCTTGAACAAAAAGAATGCAAATGTGGCTGTTACGGATGTAAAGACCAATTACTTATTAATAAGATGATCTTGGAAAACCGCTACAATGCAAAGAAAAGACATAGTACTGCCTGGACATTAAGGAATTCGATAGTGTACCACATTCCTGGATCTTAAAGACTTTAAATATGTACAAGATATTACCCATTATAATCAATTTCATCAAACAATGTATGTCAATATAGAAAACAACCCTTTACCACAATCATATAAATGGAACCTAGGAATGTGGTAAAATAAACATCAAAAGAGGTATATTTCAAGGTGACTCTTCGTCTCCCTTGCTAATTTGCATATCATTAATAGCATTAACTAGTCAACTTAATAAGACAATATGTGGTTATAAAATAGTCCAAAAGAAAATAAGCCATCTGTTTTACACGGATGACTTAAAGTTGTATGCAAAGAATGATAACGAGCTGGAAGGTTTTCTGCAAACTGTAAAATGCTTCAGCGAAGACATTGGAATGAAATTCAATTTGAATAAATGTGCTAAAGCTACAGTCTTACGAGAATCACTACAACAAACATTCTCAATTAGCTTAGACTCTGCTGTAGCAATAAAAGATTTAGAGCCAGAAGGTGTAAAAGAGAGTGAAAAGATTCACCATGAAAAAATGAAAGAAATAGTGCGTAAAGAGTACTATAGAATGCTACGACTGATATTAAAACTGAATTGAATTCTCAGAATAGAATTATGGCCATTAATAGCCTTGCTAGCCCAGTGGTCCAATATAGTTTCAACATCTCGAACTGGACTCTAAACGACATCAGAAGAATGGATTCTAAAACAAGAAAGCTTCTTTGTAAGCATAAGATGCATCATCCGAAGGCTGATGTAGACCGTCTATACATACCCCGTAAAGAAGATGGAAGAGGTCTTATTCAGCTAGAATTGTCATACAACAATTGGCTTACTAACATACATAGAAACAACAACGGACTGGATGATACAATTAGTCAAACAACATGAAAGCAGAAAGAAAAAATATTCAATAATGAAAGAAGGTAGTAAATACAAACAAGATTTACATTTAGTAGAATCTACAGAAAAGCAAAACACAAGCCAAGAACCAACTATTGCAGCAAAAAATATGAAAAAGAAAGTCAAGGATAAAGCTATTGAACAGATGAAACAACACTGGCACGGCCAATATCCAGAACGTGCCAACAAATCCAATGTTGATAAAGTTAATACTCATCAATGGTTACGTGCATCTGGATTAGAGTCTGAGACTAAAGGCTTTATTCTTGCAGCGCAAGACCAAAGTCTATTCACTAGGAACTTTCAGGCAAATATTATACATAACAATGTGGATCCAAAATGCAGGTTCTGTGATAAATACCAAGAAACAATAGACCATCTAATCTCAGGATGTTCTGTACTTGCCCCAAATGAATATAAAAATCGTCACGATAGAGTGGGGCAATATTTGCATTGGACAATGTGCAAACACTATGGAAAATATGTAAACAAACACTGGTATGAACATCACCCAGCACCGGTTACAGAAATAGAAGATGTCACCATTCTATGAGATTACACCATCTACACAAACAGAAAAATTGAAGCAAATAGGACGAACATTATTGTTAAAAAACAGAAAGAAACAAATTGCCTAATAATTGATGGCTTGTCCAGCGGATTATAACATAGCAACCAAGGAATTCGAAAAACTGTCAAAATATAAAAAAGTGGAAATTGAAATAGAAAAAATGTGGAAATTGGAAACAAGAATCGTAGCAGTGATAGAAGGTGCACTTGGAAAGATAAAAAATGGAACAAAACAACACATTGTAAGAATCCCTGGAAACCCCAGTTTAAGAGATATACAAATTGTCTTGTGAAGTACAGTCCACACACTAAGGAGAACTTTATCTATGTAACGCTAGGGATGATAGGGGAGATAGAAAAAACATGAAATGGAGCCATAACAACATATCACCTCTTGCCTTAGGTCTTTCAACAGACTTGGTAGGTAGTGTGACCATAGCAGAAATAGAAATATGATGAAAAATGATGATAATAAATATATAAAAAACCGTGGCACATGAGGATATCAATAAATTCCATTTTATTTGGAGCCTTTGATTTGATTGAAAAAGCCCCTGATAGATTAATCGAAAGGAAATTTGGGAGCCAAGCTTTAAAAAATACAAATGTTGTACTCACAAGAATAGCTTATATTTGACATTATGCCATTTCTAACCTTAGGTATCTACTTGATTTCCAGAAGGACATGAATAAAGGACGACATTCAAAGGAAGTAAGAATAATAATTAATACTCGAGAATATATCATGGTTTTTATAACAATGTTCTTCCGCATCGTGATTCTTAATTTAATGAGAGCCGACAATAGTTGCGAAGCCTGTCTCTTATTTCCGTATCAGTGAGTTAAGTGCCATACGTGATACACGCTTTGGGCGATCATGTCTCGAATAAGACAGGACCAGACTGGGCAGAAGATCATACCGCAGTATGTTGCCATTAATTTCTGCGGTAGACTTGTTGTCAGCCAAGGTTTATAGAACTCGATCTGTGATGTTATTTGACTCATAGCTAGAGGTGGGGGGAGAGATGTATCATATTATGTATCATATTATTATTGTGAGAAATTTTGAAAGAGAAAATGTGTTTTTTATTACTGAAAAATCATGGATACTGTGTCCATTGTAACCAGAAAAGACCAACTGAGTAATGACCAAGGGTGTAGAGGCCAGAATTTTTGTTAAGAGGTCGCAGGATACGACAACACACCTACCTATTTTTACTATATTGTACAGTACACACACATATACCTCACATACAATTACGGCTACAATCACCAGCTTAGGCTGCTACTGCTACGGTAATGCTATAAGCTCTCTCCTTCTACTCTTTCACTCTTTACTACCCTTCCGTTTGGCAAAAGTTGAGAGAGAGGCTGAGGAGAGTAACGTTTAAAAAGACAGAGGGGAAGGAAAAGCTCGTATAGAGAGTAAGTGAGTTATTTTTCTTCAGTGGCGTAACGGACGGAGGAACTAAGTAACTGCCTAAGTAACTATCTAACTAAAGAAGGAACAAGCAGAATTATTATATGGTAATAATAATAATAATAATAATAATAATAATAATAATACCAGGATTTGACTTTGGAACTGAAGAAGCGATACTTTTTTTTTTTTTTTTTTATCATATCACCCCAAGCAAGGCGATAACGCCACTGATGCGCAGGGGGCTACGTAAGGGTAAAAAGAATGGAAAAGAAAAACCGGAAACCACATCCTAAACAGGGAACAAGGGATGAGCCTCTTCACTGTTCAATAGATGTGGGTGGAGTGTGAACCGGGCGATAGTTTAGTTTAGTCTATCTACTCCAATTGAAAAAAAAAATTAAAAAAAAAAGGAAAGAGTGAAAAGATTTGAAAAGAGAAAACCGGAAACCGCATCCTAAACAGGAAACAAGGGATGAGCCTCTTCACCTGTTCAATAGATGTGGGTGGAATGAAGAAAATTTTAAATTACTCTCTCTACTGTGACTGGTTAGAATCTTGGAATAGCATTTCTGGAAAAAATTGCAAATTAACAAAAGAAAATTTCACTGCTTAGCATCATACAACCTATGCATTTCTAGAACTGACCAAGTATTTGCAAAGAAGAATTGAAAATGCTATACATATTATCTGGCAAATTTCAAACCGATCAACTTGAGGCAAGGTTTGGTCAGTACGCGCTATATAGCGTTAAGGAATTCAGTTTAAATTGTAGACAACGACCATGGAGATGTGGACGGATTAATAACGGCATTTCATGTGGACCTTTTTGACATGCATATGGACAGTCTCAAGGCTCTGGTAGAAGATGTCATGGCTGATGATAACATCCGGAGTAAATACGGAATGACACCGTTAATGTTGTCCAAACGCAGCGTTAAACTGCCGGCTGTATTATTTTTCTTAGAACATCCCATGTACAAGGCGGTTGATAAAATACAGACTATGGAAGCTTTACATGCCTGCTCTGTCCTTGATGGAGATTCGGATATTACTCATTGGATTTGCGCGAGATTGCGTTCAGTAATTCAGCAAAAAGAATGAAATTTTGAGACTTCAAGACAATTAATTGCATTTTACATTTCAGATAGTCTTGAATGTAGAGCTAATTTCTGTACTAATGGAAGCACTTGGGGGGAAAAAAAAAACAACTGAAAAACAGTAGCTTAGGGAAAATTTGAATTGACTCCAAGATTTTAGTCCGCCAGATATCTGCCATAATTTACTGAGCGAGGATTCGCCGAAAGATTCTTGAGTTACGGGGTATCATATTGAAGACATGACTTAAGAACCGAATTTCCACTGAACAAGTCAAAATGCGACACTTATAATAATAAAACCACCGTAATGTACCTTCCTAGTGAGTTTTCGTTAAATACTTTCATGGTAATTATTTTGATGAATTTCCTCTATGATACCTAACATACATTTATAAATTTAAGCTTCGATTGGCAACAAGATCTCATCAATTTCGTTGTTGGTGAGATGTAACCGTAAGTTCTATGCTAGTAGTTTCTTCCCTCGCATTTCTTCAAAAATGCAATTTCACTTCTTATCTAACGTCTTCTTGATCCTTCTCCTTTTTGTTGTTCTTGCTCCTTAATAATGTTTCGCTTTTTCTTATTCTTTCACACTCAGTAAACCTGTGGTGATACCGACCGAACAAAAGCGATGGACCAGATGATTGCTCTCTCACGACAAAAAGGCAAATGACAAAAAGTCGTCGTTGTGCATCCGGGTTCGCGCAGATGTTCCGGTTGAAAAATAAAAATTAATCAAATATCAAATCTCCATTCCGCCAGCCTACGCGAATTTTATTTATCTGCCAATGGGAAGCCCAGAATCAAATACAAGTGTGAAATTTCAAACGAGCTGCTTTTGATCCAAAAAGCAGACATAAAAAGCCGAGACAGAAAGCACTCAGCAGACAGACACCAAGGAGAAGTGCGTAATCAATAGCCCCTTGACTTAAGTCAAGCGGCTACTGTACTTACTTCTTTCCTTTTCCTCTGTCTCAAAACTACTTACTGACCTCAGGAACAACTACATTAAAGACATTTCTCATTTTACACGCTCCCACATTCCTACCCTTAAATCTCTTTCAGCTTATTATTTGCCATGAACATTTAACCTCCGTTGGAACTATATTGAAGTATAGCTTTAATTGTAAAACATTAATTGATGTGTATATATATATAAATGTTATTTTCAACTCAAATGGCTTTTCTTGATTTTATAATCATTTTATGACTTATAGTGGGCTATCTACCACAAGGCCAAATTCCGTTAACCTGCAGCAGTATGCAACTACCCTTCACTAGAACGGAATCCCAGTACAACTAGAAAAAGAAAAGATAAGATATCCCCTATAAACCCATCTCTGTATCTTAGTGGCTTTATTGTCTTGCTAAGATTGAAATGATTAAAAAATAATATGGTATATTTTTATCGGACTGTGTCATGATGGTTTTCTTGTACTTCGTATGCCGGTGCCCAGCGTCATATATTCGGGCGTACTGTTCACGGACACAATAATAATAACTAGCGGAACCCGTGGAATTTCGACGGAAGGATAATTAGTGGTGCGCCCACGCAAATCCTTTTATCCTCCGGGTGACGTAACAGCCAGTTCAGCGATATATTTGATAGACACTTGGGCGATCAGTTTTCCAAAAATTACTTTCTGAACCCCAACAAAGTATCGCCTTCCATAGAATATCTCAGGAGAGTAACTTTTTATATATTTATTTGTTTATTTATTTTCTGACCCAAATTTCTAATTTTATCAGCAGAAAAAAAATCTCTAAAACTGCGAGATTGGATTTTTACTTTATCTTACTTCTTCATAATCGCTCATCACTTCGTTTTTTTATTTACTCACATTGGAGACCTTTTCTTTGAGACAAAACTTTTAAAATTAGGAAAGAGATCAATTCTAAATTATCAGAATTATTTCTGACCATAATCATCATCATATAATAATTCTGCTTGTTCCTTCTCTACTTATCAAATTTAAAAAGAAAGAGATTTTGAAAGAGAAAAAGTTTTACTTTATTACTGAAAAATCATGGCTTCTGAGTCCATTGTAAACAGAAAAGACTGAATAATGACCAAGGGTGTAGAGGTCAGAAATTTCGTTATTAGGTCGTGGGATACGACAACAAACCTACCTATGTGTACTATATTAAACAGTACACACACATCTACACACAACATTACTGCTACAACCACCAGCTTAAGCTGCTACTGTTACGGTAGTGCTATAGGCTCTTTCCTCTTACTCTCTCACTCTTTACTACCCTTCCGTTTGGCAAAGGTGAGAGAAAGGCTGAGGAGAGTAGCGTTTATAGATTATAAAATGATAGAGGGGAAGGAAAAGCTCGCGAAGAGAGTAAGTTGTGTTATCTTTTTTCAGTGGCGTAACGGACGAAAGAACTAAGTAAGTAACTAACTATCTATCTAACTAAGGAAGGAACAAGCAGAATTATTATATGATAATGGTTTTACATGCGAATCAATGTTGAGTTTAATTAAAACCGTGTCCTCTTGTCTGCTATATTTACGCAGAGTATAACATTGCAAACCAAATCATATAAAACCTTTTGTTCTTAGTAAAGCCGGATTAGATGTAAGCATACGAAATCTGTACATATTTGAAAATAAATTGTTTCATTTAGTTTGCTAATAACGATTATGCTGACAATTGTCGCGATTCTCTAGTCTATAGAATTCATTTATCCGCCTACATCGACTGACAAATGGCTGTCCACCAGTAGCCTGAGGTCCGTCTTTGGTCTCTGATATTTCTTGCCGCCCAAACCAAAGAAGATGGCCGAGAGGGCTGTCTGAATATTGACCAACGGATACACCGTTGCCTGTTCCTTTGTATTACTTAAAATAAAGAGGAAATTTGTTGTAACAGCCGAAATCTGATGACTTTGTTCCGTGGTGATTCATAATCCATCATCTGATGCCCAGACTGAGTCTATTGACCAATCGATCGACTGGGCGGATTATTTGAAATTAACGGTTTAAGCAGACGGTTCTTGTGGCCAGTTCTAGCAAGTAAGGGGAGTTTGTGCTCTGTTTTCATCGCGTTGTTGCTAGAAATGAAGGAAGTACGAAAAGAACGTAACAAATGATAGAGAAAAAGAACGAAAGAAAGAAAAAGAATACAATCAAGTGAAAAAGAAGAAAACTAAACAGTAGCAGAAAAGAGCACGATATTTGAAGCAAAGTTAACCTAAGACAAATAGAAGGAGAAAAAAGAAGGAAAATATGAAGGAAAAGAAAAAATAGATAAAAAAGGAATAAAGTAGAGAAAAAGTAAAGGACAAGAAGAAGAATTAAAAAGAGAAAAAAGAAATTGGAAGGAAGATAAACATGAGGAAGAAAAAGAAATAAACGAAAAAAATGAAAAAGAAAAAGTGAATTAGAGAAAGATGTAGAAAGAAAAAAAAGGGAAAACCAAAAGAGGAAAAAGGAAGGAAAAGAATAAAAAAAGAAGAAAAGAAAAGAAAAAAGAATAAAGAATGAAAGAGAATTAACACAAATAAAGTTAAATAAGAGGAGAAAAAAAAAAGAAATGAACAGAAATTGGAAAAAGTGTGAAAGGAAAATCAAAGAAAAAGAGCAAAGAATGAAAAAGAGAAAAAAGAAGGGAAGACGAAAAAGAATAAGAAGAGTTTGAAAGTAGACAGAGAAAAATGTAAATGTGTAGAAAACGGGGAATGAAAGAGAAGAGGAAGAAAGAAGAAAAAAGGAAACAGAAGGTAAAAAAAATAAACGTAGGAAGGAGTAGAGAGGAAGAAAAAAGAAGACTGAAAGAGAAGAATGAATGAATAAAAAGAAAAAGTGTAAGAAGAAAAGAAGAAAAAGAAGGAAATAAAAGAAACAAGAATATAGACAAAAAAAAAACAAAGAAAAATTGAAGTTGTTTGGGAAAAAAACAGGGATAAAAGAAGAAAATTATTGAAAGTAGGAGAAAAAGAAGGAGAATGAAAAAAGAATAAAAAATGTAGTAAAAAAAAACAAAAAGAAAAGAAGAAAAAGAGAAAAAGAGGAAGACCTGAAATGGAAGAAAAAAGAAGAAAGAAAGAGAAGAAGGAAATAAATAAAAAGAAAAGGTGTAAAAAGAAAAGAAGAAAAAGAAAAAGAAAGAAGGAAATAAAAAGAAACAAGAATGTTGTAGATAAAAACAAATTGAAGGTGTATGGGGAAAATAAAAAAAACGACGATAAAAGAAGAAAGTTATTGAAAGAAGGAAAATGAAAAAAATGTAGTCAAAAAGCAAAAGAAAAAAAGAAAGATGAGATGAAGAAAAAGAATAAAAGAAGAATGAACAAGAAGAAAGAAAAAACAGTAGAATGAAGAAGAAGAAAGGATAAGATAATAATAAGAAATGTGTAGGCAAAGATAAAAAATGAAAAAAAGAAGGTAATGTGAAGAAAAAGAAAGAGAAAAAGAAATAAGTGGGTAGAAAACAAAGAAGAAGAAGAAGAAGAAAAGCCTAGGGTGTAAGGGTGATACATCAGAGCGGAGAATCGAAATGAAGTGTTCGTCCTAAGAACAATCCTTTTGGTGAGTTTTAACACAAAGTAGAGGTTTTTTCGATTAGATGTCATTCAGTATTTTAATACCCAGTAGACTTGATCGGTCAGGCATAGATGAGTGTAATCAGTTCTCAGATCGAATCCTCTGATCGATGTGGACGCGTTTTCCGAACAAGGCCGGGTGCTATTAAAAAGAAATTATCTCGACGAATGCCGAACTGATGTCCGACTGCTTTTCATCGGCTTGAATGTAGAATTAGGAATAGCGCGCGAAAAATCCGTGAATCCAATTGTGTTTGAAACTACAATTATTTTTATGCCAACTGTTCCTGGTGAGATTTTTCCTTACTGACAGACGACATTATTTTAAGCGTGCGACTAGATTGGTAATTATGTATCACTGTTTTACTGTTAAATTGACTAAATGCAAACACTAACAGTTTCTTTCCTCGTATTTTTCAACTATGGAACTGACTTTCGATTTCTTGCTTCCCTTCTTCTTCTATGTGCCCTGTCTCTTCAGAACGTAGGCGATCATGGCTCTCCCTATCCCTTGTGGCTCTTAGCACGCCTTCTCCATTATCTACCTGATTAGTTCCTTCAAATATGTTATCCGCTGCTTTCCCCTGTCTCTTTTTCCCACTAGCCTGTTAGTATCAGGTTCTTCAAGCCCTCTTTCCTCATTTCATGTCCCAGAAACTTCAGCTGTCTCTTCCTGATGCTCAGTATTAATTTCCTTTTTGTTTCCATCATTTCCAAGACCTCATCATTGCTCACATGCTCGAGCCGTGATATTCGCAGCATCCTTCTGTAGAATCGCATTTCAGTTGCTTCAAGTTTTTCCTTCATCTTTGATGATATTACCCAACATTCACTGCCATATTGAAGAACCGACATCACATAGCAATCCAGTTCTCTCTTCTTTCTTTCTAGTGAAATTGTCCTGTTTCTTAATACTTTACTCAACTTCTTGAATGCTTCTTTCGCCATGCCAATTCGCTTTCGGATCTCAGTGTTGCACTTTCCGTCTTCTCTTAGAACACTTCTCACGTATTTAAATTTTTGTAACTGCTTGATTTTAGTATCTCCGACTTGTATTTGGCATGTTGGGCTGCCCTTTTTACTGATGACCATGTATTCGTTTTTTTTTTTCAGTTTATTTGTACTACTTTCTTGTCACTCTCTTCAGCTACCTTCTGTAGGGGGTCTGGTAGTTTTCTTTCTGTATCTGCTAACAGCACTAATCTTCAAAAATTTAAATGCAACATCAATCACCATCTTATGTCTTCTTGACACATGTTTTTTTTTCCCTTTCCACAATCCTACCCGTTCTCAATCTGCTCACGTTCACTCCCTGTAGCTCCCTACGTTCTGTTGGCGTTATTGCTTTGCTTGAGGTGAAACGTTAAAAAAATATGGGAGCGTTTTATCACTGAGCGTTTTTATCATAGTATGGTTCATCACTATTTACCCCTTACTGAAACTTGTATTTACATTTTCATACCATCTTTTGTTCTCTTCATAATCAATCTAACACATTTATAATTCTAACATTCGTTCGTGCATTGAATACGGCTGCCACATCTGGTCTGGTGCTCCTGCTATGAATCTAGAGATTCTTCAAAAAATCCAAAGAAGTCTCTGTAATGTAAACGATCCTAACCTGGCATGTCGACTTCAATCACTTTTTGCCGATGTCTGGATTACTGTTGTCATATCTGATCAGGCGTCTCTGCTGTTCATTTCAGTGTTCTCGACAGGCTCCAAAATAGGATCAGTAATGTAATTAGCCACGACCTGGCAGCTCGACTCCAGCCACTTTCTCACCGGCGGGATGTGGTTTTCCTCTGTCTTTTTTACAAATATTTTCATGGCTTCTGCTCCGACAATCTTAGATTACTGGTGCCCCCTCCACAAGAATTTACTCATGCAACCAGACTGGCCACAAGGTTCCACCTATTTACATTTAAATCAAGCAAATGAAGACGACAATTCTATTCCATTAGCTTCTTTTTTCGCACTTCCCGCCTGTGGAACTCCCTTTCGCATACTTGCTTTACTGACGGCTACAACCGCCAGGAATTTAAATGCAATGTCAATTCTCATCACTTATCCACTTGACTCCAGTCTTTTCTACATCACCCCGTGTATCTTGTTCTTTTCATTTTTCTTTCTCTCTCTCTTCCCTACTGTTTTCACTCCTGTGTTCACATTCTTCTCTTGCCCTTTCTCTGACACCCCCGTAACTGGTTCGTCTTTCTCCTCACTCTCCTCCTGCCTAACACTTAAACTCTCTTATGTAGCCCCCCCCTTGCCTAGGGTGAAACGATTAAAAAAGTTATTCGGTGTCTCTCTATCGTTTCTGGGATGTGAATTGTGGTGCTGTGTATATCGACTCAGAAGACCGGTGTTGAATTCGTTGCATTCACTTACGCACAAATATCTTTGGGAAGATAATAATCTATCTATTCTCCCTTCAGCTATGGGGTCAATAATATGGGGGTCAATAATATGGGGTCAATAATATGGGGGTCAATAATATGGGGTCAATAATATGGGGGTCAATAATATGGGGTCAATAATATGGGGTCAATAATATGGGGGTTAATAATATGGGGTCAATAATATGGGGGTCAATAATATGGGGGTCAATAATATGGGGGTCAATAATATGGGGTCAATAATAAAACAAAACACGTGAACCTGATGGTGTCCCTCTAATAGTCATTTAGATATGTGCTTACGAACTGTCTCCTGTTCTCTCTACACTGTATACTAAGATCGTCGATGCCTCTTGCTTTCCTGCTTATTGGAAATCCTCTTCTTTTGTTCTAATCGTTAGAAACCCTAATGAAAAGTCTGACCTTTCCATCTATCGACCATTGTAAACTACTAGCGACCCTAATCAACATTGAATTGTTTAAGCATTTTGCATCATAGGGTTTTGTTTTCAGGAAAGCAATATGGCTGTCGTTTTTAATGTATTAACTAACATTGCTGAAAGAGTCAAACAAATTGCAGATAAGAGTGGTGAAGCTCGCCTTTTTGCTTTGAATATCTTAAAAATAGGTACCTCCACTAATTCACGGGAAAAACAGCACAGCGTAATGAAAAAGGCCACAAACTTTACAAAAATAAAGTTTTATCGTCTAAATGTAAATGTTATTATTAAGAGGAAAGATAAAAGAATATTTTAATTAACTTTTGAAATTTCTAATCCTTTCTAACACGTTCGAAATTTTGGTTAAAATGCTTGTTTTGTTTACGTCATCGCCTTCTACAAAGTTTAACATTGATTTTTTTTGCGCATTTTTCCGTTGGTAACACATTTATTTGAAAATTTTTGTAAAAATCAAATAATTGTCCGATTCTAATTAAATTTTCAGAACTTATTCACAAATAAATGTAATTATTTTTTAAATGTTTTTTTTTTTAGAAAATATTGGTAAATAGTTTTTTTTAAATGTGGTACTCCCCCCGCCACTTACTTAATTTCATTAAATTTTGCAAAGAACCTTCTGATTTGTTTAGATTATTTTTTTTGTTAAAAGTAAGAGTCATTGGAGATTGTAAATCACCTAATTATTTTTTCAAATTTATACTATTTAACTGAAAATCTACTCTGAATTGAAAAATAATGAATCTAATATAACTATGACATTACTACATTAGAAAAACTTTTAATTATTTTTGTAAATAAGAAATATTAAGGACATTATTGTCTGAAGAAATAAAATTTTTCTGATTAATTATGAATTTTTACAAGAATGTTTTCATTTTTTTTTTACATTTTAATTATAATAATTTTTAATTGTTTAAAATCGTGTAAAATTCTGTATTCAGGTATTTATTGGATGCGATATAGTAATTAAGTGGAAACGAAATTTACGAGTTCAAAATTGCAAAGATTAATAAACGTAGTTACGCTTCCCTATTTTTAAAATAATTTTCAATTCATTTTATTTTTACCTTATTTTCATGTATGGTAGACTGAAATTGCCATTATTATGAAATGGTTACGTAATTTAAGAGTTTTTTCCTTCACTTAGATTTATGAAAATTGTTGTTTTTGCTCATGCGTAGAACCTGTCATGGTCCTATCAGTCAACAGTCCGTCAAAAGTTCGATCAGATGAACACGACCAATCGTTAATAATTTGTTGTATATTACTTTTTTATGCTATAAATAAGTAATATTTTTTAAAATCAACTTAATTTAACTTTCAATTTTCTAATTTTACTAAAATAAAGTGACAGAAATCTTTTGAAATATTTTTAAAATTGATGAATTTTTGTTTGTTTACAAATTTTTTAAAATTAAGAAAATGGCCGCTTTTAAGAAAATTTAAGAAATCGAAATTAAATGTGACTTTCCAATCTATATAATTTCTATCTGAAATACACCAGAATTTTTTTACTTAATGGAAATAAATTTAATCATTAAGCTTTTAATTAAATCTACAATGAAATCTTCAAGAATGTTTTTTTCTTTTTAAAAATTTCATTTTAAAATTAGGTATCGAAAATTTATGCCGAATAGTGGAGGTACCCACTTAAAAACATTCGGCATATCGGTCTTCTTCACAAGTTGAAAGATTATGGTCCTTCTGCGCGAATTTTTAAACTGATTCAGCCTTTCTTATCAAATTGCAAAATGAAAGTTATCTACAGCGGTCAATCTTCTGGATCAGTTCATACAATGTCAGATCTCCTCCAGGGCTCTATTCTTTGTCCTATTTTGTTTTCAATTTTCATCAGTGATGCTGCCTATGGCATCAGCTATCAACTTTGGCATCTATGCTGATGACAACAACCATTTACTCTCGATAAGAAATCTGAGCATGTCTAATTGAAGCCTGATATAAAAAAACATGACAGTCTGTTGTTAACTGGGGCAAAGGATGGCATGTTAATTTTTACCCCCTCCAAAACAAAATCTTAGATGCCCCTTCTGACTTCCATAATCATAGCTGGTGCTAATCCTCAGGAGAATGACTCGTTGCGACTTCTCGAGTTAACATTCTCGGTTGACATGAAGTAGAAAGATTATATTGAATCCATTGCTAAGTCTGCGGCCAGAAAAGTTGGCTGTCTGTGTCGTGCAAGACATTTTTCTCTCATGAATATATCTTACACATCTATATGTCTAACGTTCATCAGTGACTTACATATTGCTGCCTCATATAGCCCGGTACTCCTGCTTTATGTTAAGAGATTCTATAAATATTTCGATGATAACTATTCGGACAAGCTCTTTATAAATTTAGAGAGTTCTTTTTTTTCGTTACACCCTCAGTACCGCCACTGGTGTGCAAGGCGCTACACAAAAGGCGAGTGAAACGTTATATGAGGTGAGAGCGAAAAGAAAAAAGGAACCGTTTACAGTGTGTGTTAGAGAATGGTTAAGAGAAGGATGAGAATACTGGTGTGAAGAGAGTTGCGTGAGAGTAGAGTAAAAAGGGAAAACAACAAGATACAGAGGGAGTTGAGGAACGGATAAGAGAAGAATGGGAGCCAAGGGGATTAGAAATGACAATTGACGTTGCATTCCAATTCTTAGAGATTGTAGTTAATAGGAAAGCAAGTATACGGAAAGAAGTTTCCTGTTTAGGATGCGGTTTCCGGTTTTCTCTTTTCTAATCTTCTTCTCACTTGTTTTTTTTTTTTTTTTTTTTCAATTGGAGTAGATAGACTAAACTATCGCCCGGTTCACACTCCACCCACATCTATTGAACAGGTGAAGAGGCTCATTCCTTGTTTCCTGTTTAGGATACGGTTTCCGGTTTTTCTCTTTTCTAATCTTCTCACTTGGTTTTTTTTTTTCAATTGGAGTAGATAGACTAAACTATCGCCCGGTTCACACTCCACCCACATCTATTGAACAGGTGAAGAGGCTCATCCCTTATTTCCTGTTTAGGATGCGGTTTCCGGTTTTCTCTTTTCTAATCTTCTCACTCTTATGTAGCCCCCTGCACATCAGTGGCGTTACCGCCTTGCTTGGGGTGATATGATTAAAAAAAAAAAAGAAGTTCCACAAAGGGGATGTGCGAGAAAAAAAGCTGTTAGAATAGAAGTGACGGCGGCATTTGTTTGTTTTGACTGTAAAAAGTGGAACATTGTTGCCAGTTTGGTTGCTCGAGTAAATTCTTGTAAAGTTGGCACCAGGGAGCTAAGCTCGTCAGGGCAGAAGCCATGAATATATTTGTAGAAGACAGAGGGGAAAGCCACATCCCGTCGGTGAGAAAGTGGCTGGAGTCGGGCTGCCAAGTCAGGATCGATTACATTGCCGATTCTCCTCTGGATCCTGTCAATAACCCCGGGATGAATATCAGGAGAACCAGACCGGATATGACAACATTATATTAGCAAAATGTCTTTTAATTTACAGTTGGATTGTCTAAAGTTCTATGCCATGACTTTCTTTGCGTGCAAGTTTATCTTTCGGAAAACTCTTTTAGTTTCATCCTTTCGAACCAACTTTAATCTACTGTCTTCCTCGTTACTCTTCTATTGTTCTCGTTCCGCAGTAATGCCTCTGTCTTGTAATTCTCTCATATACAGTAACCCCTTGTGTCTTAATGACCTTACTGCCTTATTTAGGGTGAATTCGATTAAAAAACATTTTAAAAAGCTAATACTTCGAGAATGGAGTGAAAAGTATTAAAACATCTTGTAAAAGCTTCGTATAAAAGAGTTTTTATATATAGGCGCACCGAGTAAAAGAGATCTAAAAAAAAGAATCCGTAAAATGTCTAACTTTGTACTTTCGATTGTAATAAAATTTGCTTTGAACGGGAAATGTTAACCGAACCTCTCCCGCACCCTAACTGAGGGTTGTGTGCGTCGGCTTGATGACACCATGTGATGACCTGATGATCACCACAGTCAGACTCATCTACCCACCCGACCTGCTCTCTTCGAACTAGTGACGACCTCGCAGCAGACCTCGCAGCCGCTGGAATGATGTCGTCCGTCAGTGCCTCAAATAGTTCAGTCTGGCGTTGGAAGATGTTCAGACGATCTGCAAGACCGTAGTAGCTACAGGCTTAGATGGCCCTCTTGAACTAAACGCTTTCATGGCTTAAGATTTAGGTAGGTAGGTAGGTAGGTAGGTAGGTAGGTAGGTAGGTAGGTAGGTTAATGAAAGTATATATATATATATGTAGTCATCCGCAGACAGCTCATCAGTACGGTTAGACTCCTATTGCTTTTAACATAGGATTGAAACCCGACCATGGACGCACGGTAGAAGAAGGCAAACTTTTTTGCATGTATATTATCATTATACACGCCGAATAGCCAGAGTGCTCTAATTCATTAGTGAATGAGCGATATATATATATTATGAAAAAGCAATAAAAAGGAGCGTCAAGTTAATTGCAGTTATTCTCATTTTAATAATCATCTCTTGCTAATCACTAAGATGATGTCGGTATCGTCTTGGAGGTTATTTTGAGTCTTTGATAGCTTTATTTTTTATGTTTTCGTTGTTTTGTTTTGTTTTTTCACATTTTAGCTTCCATTTTTTAATTCCTTGAACCTGCTTATGACGTGTTCTGAAACTGACATACGTCCCCACATGTAGGTATTTTAGGGGTCAGTCAGTTAAGTGCCATACGTGATAAACGCTTTGGGCGATTATGTCTCTTTCGAGAAATGACTGACTGGGCAGAAGATTATTCCGCAGTAGATTGCCATTGCTTTCTGCAGTAGACTAGTTGCTAGAACCCTATCTGTTCTATTATTTAACCCATAACTGGACGGGTGAGAAAAAATGAAAAGTTTTAGAATCACATTGTTGGAGAAATCCTTTGGCGTGTAGTGACGAGGGAAATTAATAAGATAGCATGGGTAGTAAGAAACAATCGTTCGTTTGTGAGTATGTCCTTCTGCTAGGATAGCTAGTTAATCCCTGTTGCAAACGCCTGCTCAGGCACATCTATGTTTTTTCAACAGCTACAGAGTCCACCTGTGATTTATACTGTAATCATTCTGAGCGGAACTTAATTACATTGACTGACTCAGTTTCTATAGTTTAGCAACCCATATCAGTTTATATAAAGCCAGAAAATATTTTTGAATTGCAAGAATTTTTGTTTTTAAAGATAATAACGATTTTGTGATACAAGCCTTAATAATTAACCCATAGCTGGGAGAGAGAAGAGGTGGCCTCATAACTTTCCAAGGGGTTGTAGGGTGTATCTATCATGCTTGGTACAAGGCCACTTCCAAACATAGCCGTCAATCCCCGCATTTAAAGATATCGTCAAGTTGTTGAAAAAACAAGTGGAATTTTGTTCGCTGTTAATGCTATTACATATTTGCGATAAGAAAAAATGCTCATTGAGAAAATGCATGCCATTTTGTAGTTAAAAATGTTCAAAGAGAAATATAAGTATTTAAAATGTCCACAGAAGTTTAGAGTTCATGGTTGTGTAGTAGCAGAATGTAAAGTCCTATGTTCCTTCCGCTTTTTGTAGGTTGGCGACAGAGTGAGAGAGAAGGTAAAACAAATAAAGACATTTTGCTTAGCGCGTCCTGTTGTTGTTGTTGCTTACTTTGGTGGCGTGGAGTAAAATGAAGAAAGAAAATTGGACGAAGAGGTAGAATGGATATAGGAGGTGCCCTTACGTCAGGGTGGCGTGGAGTGAAAAGAAGAAAAGAAAATTGGCGGTAAAGGCGAGACTTGACCGAGCACAAAGTTCATCAGCTAACCGCTCCCATGTCGGACTGAATTTGACCGGTCACGGAACGTGGTTTAAGTAGAGAAGCTTCTCATGTTGCCGGCTCCAGCAGGTTTTTTCACTTGTAGGTGAAAAAATCGTCATATATGAATTTTTTTTTTTTTTATCAAATCAATATCTAGAATGTTGCTTTTCACACTGACTTGTGAATTTTTCTTGCTCTGGGTTTTTCAAAAATGTTTTTAGTCGTTTGGATCCGATTTTGCAGCTGTGCAATTTTACTTTGTGTATTTTAGTTAGTTGTTGGTTGATATAAGATTTGTATTCTATAGGGTATTTCCGCGTAATTGAATAAAACGAAACCATTGGAAATTGAAAATCTGCTCTACGATTGACACTTCCGAGCCATTATATATTACAAAAACCACATAGCCAAGCTTACTGCACTTGGTAATTTCAAGTGATCACCCATCTGGGTATTGAACATACTCAACGTTGCTTAACTTCGACAGTCGTACAGGAGACCCGTTTTTTAATGTGATGTGGCAGTAAGTCTTTAATTACAGTTCCTGGGAGAGTACACATTGTTTTGTGAGTTTAACAGTTTTGAATAAAAGCCAGCACTTTAAAACCATCGACCATGATGACTTGTGACTTCGTGTTAAAATAACTACGGATTTCAAAAAGATCTATTTACTCCATTTTGCTTATAAGACTTTTGTTAAATTATGGTATTGTTTTCAGACACCTTCCTACGATGTGGGACGCTGGGGTCGTATCCTCAGGTCGATATTATTCTTGACAAATTGACCATAGTGAGAATCGAATATAAGTTCTAACGTTTGCAGGGCATACATTATAAAGGTTCAGAAATTTTTTGCTTGATTATCATGTTACTTTCCGACCACTTCGTATTTTATACATTTTCCGAAAAATAACTTTTGCTAATTTTTGTACCTATTTTTATCATTTGTGTTCTTATTTTTGTCGTGATTCTGCCGTTGCAGTTTCTTCGTAGAAATTAGCAATAATTACCTCTAAAAATTAAGTAAACTATTCAACAAGAAAAACGAGATAATAGGTAAATGTAGATATTCAAATAAATACTTACTTCGCTACTTAAATACAAATACAATCAATGACAAAAACATTTTATAATCATATCGCCCCAATCAAGGCGGTTACATAGGAGGAAAGTTATGAGAAATTGTGACAGGTTATAGGAGCTGTCAGGAAGTGGGCAAGAGAAGGATGAGAATACTGATGAGAGTGGAGTGGACGGAGAAAGGAGCATGAGAGAGAGGAAGCAAATTAGTGAGATAAGTGATGACTATTGACTTTACATTTACATTCTTGGAGATTTTAGCTGTCGGGAAGCAAGTAAATGGAAGGGAATTCCAAAGGCGGAAAGTGCAAGAAAAGAAGCTACTGGAGTAGAATTTGCGTTTACATTTTATTGGTTTCACAGTAAAAGGGTGGGGCCTAGTTGCTAATCTTGTGGCTCGAGTAAAGTAATATATAGGAGGCACCAGTGAGCTAAGTTCATCGGAGCAGAAGCCGTGAAAGTATTTGTCGAAGAGACAAAGGGAAGCCACATTACACCGGTGAGAAAGTGACTGTATCCGATCGGCATCGATCACATTGCAGAATTGAATTTTTTCAAGGACACCTAGATGGATAGCAGGGGCACCCGACCAGATATGGCTGCAGTATTCAATGCACGGGTGGATGGTAGATTTATATATGTGCAGTATTGTTTCAGACGGTTGTATAATTTTACATTATGTTACAGATTGTTACATAAACAGACACAAAATAAACCTACACTACAAACATAAAACTATCACATATTATATATATATATATATATATATATATATATATAAATGTACACATGATAAAGACTCAGTGACGACCAAGCATAAATAAATACTAAATTAAAATAAAAATTGTAAGAAAAAAAAAAAGAAAGAAAAAAAAGAAAGAAAGAATCAGATAACACAACAATCGCCGAACGGAAAAAAAATCATATGTCAAGCGTCCAAAGAAATATTATTATTATTATTATTATTTTTTTTAATCATTTCACCCCGAACAAGGCGGAAACGCCACTGATGTGCAGGGGGTTACATAAATGTAAAAAGATTAATTAGAAAAGAGTGAGGAGTACAAGCTAGTTAGAAAGGAACAATAGAAAGCTGAGAAAGAAGGTGCGATGACAGATACATAGGAGGAGAGAAAGGGAAGGTTATACAGGGGAGGGGAGAGAGCTAGAGGCCAGTGGTTAGTAGATGAGTATTAACTTTGCATTTAAATTTCTGGAGGTTGTAGCCGTCAGGAAAGCAAGAATACGGGAGTGAGTTTCACAGGCGGGAAGTGCGAGAGAGGAAGCTGCAGGAGTAGAATTGTCGTCTGCATTTGGCTAACCTGACTGTGAATGGGTGGGACCCAGTTGCCAGTCTGGTTGCACGGGTAAACACCTGTTGAGGAGGCATCAGTGACTTAAGCTCATCCGAGCAGAAGCCATGAAAATATTTATAGAACAGACAGAGGGAGGCCACATTTCGACGATGGGAAAGTGGCTGCAGTCGAGTCGCCAGATCAGTACCTATCACGTTACAGACTCTCCTTTGGAGCTTGTCAAGAACACTGAGGAGAACGGCAGGGGCACCTGACCATAAATGGCAGCAGTACTCCATGCACGGACGGATGGTTGACTTGTATATATGCAGGATGGATTCAGGTGGAAAAAACATCCTGGATCGACATAGTGACCCAATCTTCTTAGCAGTAGATTTTGCTATGGATTCAATATAGTGGTTCCATTTGAGGTCTGAGGACAGGGTAAGTCCGAGGAGGCGTAGTGTATTACTCTCCGGGAGAATCACCTGGTCCATGCTTATGGGAGGCAGAAGTGTTTGCCTAAATATATTCAAATATAAAAAAAAAAAAATTACGCATACACGCACAAACACAAACACAAATACTTCAGTTAAATGCCATACGTGATACACGCTTTGGGTGATTATGTCAGGAAAGAGACATGACTGACTGGGCAGAATATTATCCCGCAGTAGGTTGCCATTGGTTTCTGCGGTAGATTGGTTGCCAGCTAAGGCTATAGAACTCAATCTGTCCTGTTATTTGAATTATAGCTAGAGGGGGAAGTGATGAATTAAGTTGTAATTAGTTAAGGATCAGTTTATTACTTCATAACAATATAAAACTGATACCCCACTTTATGCCCAGTAGAAGCCGTAATCATGTTTTCAACTATTATATTCAGTCAGTCAGTTAAGTGCCATACGTGATACACGCTTGTTCGATCAAGGCTATAGAACCCAATCTGTCCTGTTATTTAACCCGTAGCTAAAGGGGAAGAGATATATTATATTATTAAGTAGTAATTAATATGGGGATCGGATTATTACTTCATAACAATATAAAACTGACCCCCCACTTTATGCCTAGTAGAAGCCTTAATCATGTTTTCAACTATTATATTCACTCAGCCAGTTAAGTGATACACGCTTTAGTGATCATGTCTCGAAAGAGACATGACTGACTGGGCAGAAGATTATCCCGCAGTAGGTTGCCTTTGTTTTCTGCGGTAGATTTGTTGTCAGCCAAGTTTAGAGAAATTAATCTGTCCTGTTATTTAACCCATAGCTGGAAGGAAGAGACGGATTACTACCTTTTCTAACAGTATTTGTGCGCAAATGAATGCGAGTAATTTAACTGGAATTCGAACCCATCTCCCCGATTTCTTGTTCCGAGTCGATATCCACCGCACCACAACGCACATCCCTCCCCTGTGAAATCTCTATGGTCTGTTCTTTAAATTCAAATTTTCCAAGCAGCTTAACTCGATGTTAATTTTTTTGAAAAGCAAGAGTTGAAGATAGTGGAACTTTCTTAATTCAAATTTCCTGTGTGAAACTGCGTGGTATGTACGAATTGTTTCTTAAATGTTTTTTTTTTCCTTTATTTTTTTCTCACTTTTTGGCGTTCATGCTTCATTTGGAAAAAAAGGGAAAAGAGGATCCAAGGGTGGAGAGTTAACTAAGTTAAAACTTAGTTAACTCTCAACCCTTGGATTTTTTTTTAAATACGTGTAGATAGATCACACTATCGCCCGGTCCATACTCCTCCCATGTCTATTGAACTGGTGTAGAGGCTTGCCCCTTGTTTCCTGTTTAGGATGTGGTTTCCGGCTTTCTCTTCTCTCTCTTCAGACCTTGGTATTGGTGCTTCAGTGAGTTTCCTGCGATCTGGCCGGTTGGTGGCAACAGCTCATCACTGTGAGGGTACCGGGTTGGTAGTTTCCTGGTTGCTGCTTCCGACTGGTAGTTAGGAGCCCTAACTCTTGCGTAGCGTCAAGAGCGGCTGCTCTGATCAACAGTTGTATAATATCGGGGTTCTTGTAGTGCCATGTCGCGCATGGATAGGTGTCCCTGCAAGCGCTTTCGGTGGGCAACCCCGAGGCCACACCTTGTTGCAGCCCTAGCCAGTTTCCCTCCCAGCACAGATCGTGGATAATGACCGCCTGATCCTCTACGCTAGATCCCTTTCTATAAACAAAAACATGATGAAACAAATCAGAAACGACCCTAAACCAGTTAAATTCAAACCACCTAAACCCATTAACCTTTCCTTCACTAATATCCGGGGCATTCGTACTAACTTTCCTAGTGTAGAAGCGTTCCTGCATCAAAAGTCCCCTGACATCCTTGCGCTCTGCGAAACTAACCTCAACTCAGCTATTCCCTCCTCTGACCTCTCCATGCCTGGTTATCTTCCCCTCATAAGGAAGGATTCCACTGTCCACAGGCATGGGTTGGGTGTCTACGTCAGCGAACACCTCCCCATAGCTAGGGTGACTTCACTCGAATCTACTGACCACCAATACATATGTCTCCGCCTGTCTCTCCTCAGTTCGGTTAGTTACCTATTCTTTCTTTACCGTTCTCCCTCCTCTCCTGACTGCTCCCTACCAGATAGCATTGCTGACGACATAGATAAGGCTATTTCCTATCACCCATTCGCCCACATATTTGTATTTGGAGACCTCAATGCCCATCACTGAGTGGCTTGAAAAAGCCGTTACTGATCCAGCGGGCATTCACGCCATGAACTTCGCTATTTCCCAATCCCTTACGCAAGTGGTGGACTTCCACACTCGCTTCCCAAGCACTCCCTCGGGTCATTCCTCACTACAAGATATATGTTTCACCTCTGCGCCTGACACCTGTCAAGTCTCGCAGCTTTGCCTTCTCGGCAACTCTGTAGTCTCAGTATTTCTTTCCAATCTCACTACCACTCAGGAGTTCCCTACCTATACCAAAAAGATGACTGGGATGCCTTTCGCGATTTCCTCTGCGACGTCCCTTGGGGAAAAGTGTTCGACCTATCAGTTGATGACTGTGCCTCTGAGGTCTCGTCATGGGTGAAAGCTGGCATTGATGCCTTCATACCCACCAGGAAGTATTGCTTAAAACCTCATTCCTCTCCGTGGTTCTCTCCGGCCTGCTCAGCCGCCATTGCCCACAGGAATCATTACTTCCGTCTATTCCGGAGACAGTCAACTGATCACAATAGACGCCTGTTCATATCTGCTCGCAATGAGTGCAAGAGAATCCTAAATAACGCCAAACGGTTGTTTGCTGAGAGAATGCGACAGCGCATAGCTGACCGCACGTTCGGCTCCAAGGACTATTGGAGGATTTGCAAACGAGTGCTCAACGATAGGAAATCCTCAATACCTCCTTTAATCCATGAATTTGAGGTTCTCACGTCACCTGCGGACAAAGCTGAGTACTTTGCCCGCAGATTCTCATCCAACTCCACATTTGACTCGTCCGGAGTACACCCACCCGACTTCCCTATTAGAACTGAGGCCAAACTGCACGACGTATATATTACCCCGACAGTAGTATCCCGAGTAATTTCAAAACTCGACTCCATAAGGCGAGTGGAGACGATGGAATCCCGGTGATAGTCCTTAACAGGTGTGCTCCTGAACATTCCCCTGTCCTCTCTAAACTGTTTAACTACTGCCTTTCTGCTTCCTGCTTTCCGGCATGCTGGAAGTTCTCTTCAGTCGTTCCTGTATTTGCGAATTGTGGTGAACCCTCGGACCCATCCAACTATCGCACTATCAGTCTTCTACCGATATTCGGGAAAGTATTCGAGGCCATAATCAATGCTGAAATAGTTCATCATCTCACTGCCCACAAACTCTTCTCTGACAGGCAATATGGCTTCCGCTTTGCCAGGTCCACGGCCGACTTGCTAACAACCGTAACGGAGTACATGCTACAGGCCCTCGATGAGTCTGACGAGGCTCGCGCGGTTGCTCTGGATATCTCTAAGGATTTCGAAAGGGTTTGGCACTCTGGCCTCCTATGAAAGCTACGGGGTTACGGTATTACCGGTCGCCTGCTTGACCTAATCCAATCTTTCTTAAATAACCGCAAAATGAAGGTCGTTTTGAATGGGCGTGCCTTTTCATCCTACAGCACGAATGCTGGTGCTATACAGGGCTCTATCCTGGGCCCGACGCTCTTCCTTATTTTCATCAACGACCTCCCAGATGAGATCAAGTCCCAAGTAGGCATCTACGCAGATGACACTACAATATACTCCTGCACCAGTAAGAAAATTGTCGTGGCGGACAGATATAATCTCGCTGCTGACCTTGAACGGGAACTACACTCTGTGGTGAATTGGGGCAAGAAGTGGCTTGTCAACTTCAATTCGTCTAAGACTAAACTGTTGTCTGTCAACCATTCCAGGCAACCTCCCCTGCCTCCCATAAGCATGGACCAAGCGATTCTCCCTGAGAGCAATACACTACGCCTCCTCGGACTTACCCTGTCCTCAGACCTCAAATGGAACCACTATATTAAATCCATAGCAAAATCTACTGCTAAGAAGGTTGGGTCACTATGTCACAGGATGTTTTTTCCGCCTGAATCCATCCTGCATATATACAAGTCAACCATCCGTCCGTGCATGGAGTACTGCTGCCATTTATGGTCAGGCGCCCCTACCGTTCTCCTCAGTGTTCTTGACAGGCTCCAAAGGAGAGTCTGTAATGTGATAGGTACTGATCTGGCGGTTCGACTGCAGCAACTTCCCCACCGTCGATATGTGGCCTCCCTTTGTCTGATCTAGAAATACTTTCATGGCTTCTGCTCGGACGAACTTAAGTCACTGGTGCCTCCTCAACAGGTGTTTACTCGTGCAACCAGACTGGCAACTGGGTCCCACCCATTCACAGTCAGGTTAGCCAAATGCAGACGACAATTCTACTCCTGCAGCTTATTCTCTCGCACTTCCCGCCTGTGGAACTCGCTCCCATATTCTTGCTTTCCTGACGGCTACAACCTCCAGAAATTTAAATGCAAAGTCAATACTCATCTGCTAACCACTGGACTCTAGCACTCTCCCCACCCCCGTATAACCTTCCTTTTCTCTCCACCTATGTATCTATCATCGAACCTGCATTCTCAGCTTTCTATTGCTCCTTTCTAATTAGTTTGTACACCTCACTCTTTTCTAATTTTTTTACAGTTATGTAGCCCCCTGCATATCAGTGGCATTTCTGCCTTGTTCGGAGTGAAATGATTTAAAAAAAAAAAAACTTAATGGTGACTTACAACTCTAGGTTATATACGCAGTTACGGCAAACAGAGGTCAACTCATCATGATAAAAAGAGGTCAGCTGAACATAAATCAATTAAGCGGGCACATATATAAACAGCAGTATTCAATACACGAGCTAGGAATTTTTCCCGACTGAAATTAACCTGCCCATATATAAATCTAGCATCCGCCTGTGCATTGAATACTGTTGTCATATCTCGTCTGGTGCCACTGCTATCCACCTAGGTGTCCTTGACAAAATCCAACGGAGAATCTGTAATGTGATAGATCCCGACTTGACAGAGCGGATACTGTCACTTTCTCACCGGCGTAATGTGGCTTCCCTGTGTCTCTTCTACAAATACTTTCACGGCTTCTGCTCCGATAAACTTAGCTCACTGCTGCCCCCTCTATATAAATTTACTCGAGCCACAAAATTAGCAACTAGGTCCCACCCTTTTACTGTGAAACCAATAAAATGTAAACGCAAATTCTACTTCAGTAGCTTCTTTTCTCGCACTTCTCGACTTTGGAATTCCCTTCCGTTTACTTAATTTCCCGACAGCTACAACCTTCAAGAATTAAAATGTAAAGTCAATAGTCATCTCCTATCTCACTAACGTGCATCCTCTTTCTCATGCTCCTTGCTATGTCTACTCCACTCTCATCAGTATTCTCATCCTTCTATTACCCACTTCCTGACACCCCCTATAACCTGTTACTCTTTCTCATAACTTCCCTCCTGTGTAACCCCCTGCGCACCAGTGGTAGTAAACCGCCTTGCTTGGGTTGATATGATTATAAAAAAAAGTGTCCTATGTATTTCTTTTTTATCTACAAATTCATCGCTGCATGTTCAAACCATCGTATTCTCAATATCCTTCTGTAGAAACACGTTTATGTTGTTTCAAATCTCTTCTTTAACTGTGAAGAGATTATCCATCATTCATTGCCATATATGACTGCGATATGGCAGATTTATAAATGTGCAAAATGGATTCTGACAAGAAAATATGTCTGCTATAACAGAACGACCTAGCAGTTGATTCACTCCACTTCATGTTAGTGAAAAAACGTTAAACCAAGAGGTTGATCTACGGGAGGTTAGCATCAGCCATGCTGATCGAGGACAAAAAGGTTCTGTCATATTTTTATATGCATGCATATACTTTTAATATGTAGAGTCACCTGAAAAGAAACACACAATTTAAATGCCATAAATTGTAGAAATGTCTCTCATTCCTGGTCAATAATGTGTCCCATTTCAGCTTGCCAAAAAAAAAAAAAAAAAAAAAAAAAATAGAAAATAAACAAAAAAAAAAAAAATAGAAAAGAAAATATATCGTTTGCTATTTGCAGAAACTATTTCGACTTTCTTCGGGAAAAACAACCATTATTAAATAAATTTCACTTCTCTGTCTTATTCAATTCTATTTTTATAAAAATGTCTACACCCAAAAACGTGCATATATGTTTTATGTGTCTGTGATCGTTTGTGTCTTTGTGTGTAGGTGTAGATTGTAAAAATAACACACGAAAATTTAAAAAGAAAATGTCAAAATTCATATTTCGGTCTGGATTGAAAAATATCTCCGAAGAAAGGGAAACAATTATTTGGACACTTTTGTTCGAGAAAATGTTAAGTTTGTGAGCTAAATTTTAGGAAGCTCTAGTCATGCTAAAAAGAACACTTCCATAGATTCCTACACACATGAACACAAACACACTCGGCAATGGACACACGCGTACATAAACACACACACTTCCGAGCTGTATTTGATTGATGTATTTGTTTGCGGCCCATAGACACTTTGTATGTTATTTATTATGAGCTCTCTACTTTGGTATTTCTAGTTTATGAATTTTAGCGCAGTACTAGATTGGCGGCTAGGTCTCATCATTGAAATTGCTAGATGTAAGCATATGTTCTATGCTAAATGCTCTTTGAATGACTCTCAACTTTGTAGTTTGTGACTATCACTATAAAAATATAGAATGCATTGTATACTAGTAACTTTTTTCCAAACATATTTTTATAATGAAAAAAATATTTTTATTTAAAGATTATACATTTATTTTAGATGATAAAAATTGGCACCGAAACAATGTAAGATCAGACACTGTTTCTTTTTTGCATCTAACTTTCTTTTTAGATTTAAATAAAATGAAACACACACACACACTATATATATATATATATATATATATATATATATATATACATACAGTAGCGAGCATAAACATCAGAACGATTTCAAGAAAAAGTTTAGATATGAAATAAATTTTTATTTTAAAGCTTCATAGAACATTTTATCAAAGAAAAATAAGGATATAAAGGTAAATTATATAATTCCAAAATATAAGGTCAATAAACTTATTTTGAGAAAGCTATAAGAATAATTATATAACATTCGAAAAAATGGACGATCAAAAACTTTATCAAAATAAGTTTATTCAACTTTATATCAGCTTCCTGACCCTACACAGAGAACCGACTTTCTTAACAGCGGATTTAGCTATAGATTCAATATCGTCATTCCACTTGAGGTCTGTTATGAGAGTTAAGCCAAGAAGGTGCAGTGTTTTGCTTTGAGGGAGATTAGCCTGATCCATGTAGTCAGTCAGTTTACGTGATACACGCTTGGGCGATCATGTCTCGAAAGAGACATGACTGACTGGGCAGAAGATTATCCCGCAGTAGGTTGCCATTGCTTTCTGCGGTAGACTGGTTGCCGACCAAGGCTATAGAACCCAATCTGTTCTGTTATTTAACCCATAACTGGAAAGAAGCGACGGATTAATACCTTTCCCAAGGGTATTTGCGCGTATGTGAATACAATGGATTCAGCTGGAATTCGAAATCGGCTCCCCGGTTTCTCGTTCCGAGCCGATATCCACTGTACCACAACGCACATAAGACTCGTAAAAAGAGGCCAACATCTGTTTTTAGCTGCGACAGAAATTGCTGTTATTTCATGCATAGTTTTTAGTTTTGTATGTAATGTGTGTAAGTTGAATCTTCTTCTATGTGCCCTATCCTTTCAGGACGTAGGCGATCATGGCTTTCCGCGTCTCCCTATTCCTGGTGGCTTTCACTGTTACACCCCGCAACCACAGTTCCAATCATAAACCTGATTAGCTCCTTCAAATATGGTATCCGATGCTTTCCCATGTCTCTTTTCCCCTCTAGTATCAGGTTCTCGAAGCCCTCTTTCCACATTGCTTGTCCCAGGAACTTTAGCCGTCTCTTCCTGATTCTCAGTATTAATTTCCTTTTCGTTTCCATTTTCTCCAAAACCTCATTATTGCTCACATGCTCGGTCCATGATATCCGCAGCATCCTTTAATGATATTTTCCAGCATTCACTGACATATTGAAGAACTGACATCACATAGGATTCCAGTACTCTTTTCTAGTGAAAATTTCCTGTCTCTTAATACTCTACTCAACTTCTGGAATTCTTCATTCTCCATGCCAATTCGACTTCGGATCTTCGCGTCGCATGACATGTTTATGTCTTACAAAAAAAAAAAAAAAAAAAAAAAAAAATTAAGAACGTTGTTTTATAAAAATAGCACAGTGCTGTGTTAATCTGTATAGGCACTGGAGGACAAAATCACCAAATCTTACGTGGTTAAATGTAAAACTTTACAATCTTCTTCTTCTTCTTCTTCTTCTTCTTCTTCTTCTTCTTCTTCTTCTTGCCGTTCTTAAGGATGTAATACTAGTTTTCCACAATTTCCTACTTTTTGTAAATATAAGCCAAATTTGTCTTTGCGATATCTTCTTTAATCCTTTTCCCACCAAACACAAGTTCGTTTTTCCTCTGCTCTATGCTATGTCTTTTCAGAACATGAGCGATTATAACGCTCCACAATCAGCAGTCATTAACAATTAATAGATTTTGTCATTCTGCTATCTGTTATAATCTTTGTTCAACCAACAATTTACCCAGGATTGTTGTTATTCTAATATCCGTATCTCTTTAGAACGTAGCGATCATGGCTCTCCACAATATCCAGTCCACTGTAGCTCTTAGTAAATTTGGGCTTTTTGTTATCTCATCTAGTTCCTGTTTTACCAAATATTTGCACAAACTCATTCCACTTCTATATTCCGTCTCATGATCAATCGCGGCTCTCCATTGTCTCTTTGACTTCGTTGCTCTTGTCACAAAAGCTCATAAAGAAGAGTCTAACTTATATGGTTTTGCTTGCAAGAAAAATCGTAAATCCTCATCTTCAACAAAGCCTCTTCAACAAGATATCAGTGCTTGTTAGCAGCTGCACGAGGATCGTTCAAATAGTCGTAAATCTCTATCTTATAGAGTAATATTCCTACTGTAGCAACACAGTCAGTCAGTTAAATGCTACACGCCGTACACGCTTCGGCGATCATCTCTCGAAAGAGACATGACTGACTGGGCAGAAGATTTTCTATACAGTAGGTTGTCATTTCTTTCTGTGGGAGATTTGTTGTCAGCCAAGACTATAGAACCCAACCTGTCCTGTTATTTGACTCATAGCTAGAGAGGGAAGAAATGAATTATATTATTTAGTAGTAATAAGTGGAGGATCATTTTATTACTTCATAAAAATATATAACTGATCCCCCAGTTTATACCCAGTATAAGCCTTAATTATGTTTTCAACTATTATATTCAGTCAGTCAGTTAAATGCCATACGTCGTACACACTTTGTCGATCAAGCCTCGAAAGAGACATGACTGACTGGGCAGAAGATTATCCTGAAGTAGGTTGCCATTAGTTTCCGCGATAGACTGGTTGCCAACAAAGCTATAGAATCTAATCTGTTTTGCTATTTAACCCATAGCTAGAGGGAGGAGTGTCGGAGTAATGCTTTTCCCAAGGGTATTTTTGCGCAAGTAAATGAAACAAAATCACCTAGAATTCGATCTCGACTCTTTGATTTCGCGTTCGGAGCCGATATTCTTTGCACCAAAATGCACAGCCGACAACGCATTACCACTTTCTATAAAATTAGAAAAAAAACTTAATTAGATTTCTGTCTTAATTTTTGTGCAGGTGAGGTGCCTACATAGGTAAGAAATGAGCGACAAATCTAAAAATAGACAAAATACACTCCTGAGCCGTCATAAATTATCTGCAAAGGAAGGTCTGACAACGATGAAAATCCATTTGTCCATAGTTTTGACACTTGCTGAATTCTCCTCTTTCTCTGAAGCATGCGATCATGTCTCGAAAGAGACATGACTGACTGGGCAGAATATTATCCGCAGTAGGTAGACTGGTTGCCGACCAAGGCTATAGAACCCAATCTGTCCTGTTATTTGACTCATAGCTAGAGTGGGAAGAGATGTATTATATTATCTAGTAGTAATTAGTGAGGGACCAATTTATCTCTTCATAACAGTATAAAACTGATCCCCCACTTTTTGCCCAGTAGAAGCCGTAATCATGTTTTCAACTATTATATTCAGTCAGTCAGTTATGTGCCATACGTGATACACGCTCGGTCGATCATTCCTCGAAAGAGACCTGACTGACTAGGCAGAAGATTATCCCGCAGTAGGTTACCATTGCTTTCTGCGGTAGACTTGTTGCCAGCCAAGGCTGTAGAATCCAATCTGTTCTATTATTTAACCCATAACTGGAGGGAAAGACAGATTAATACTTTTCTCAAGGGTATTTGTGCGTAAGTGAATGCAAGGAATTCGAACTCAGCATAGCGATTAGATGTAAGCCAGAAGTCGAAGTTTACGATAAATAGCTTCTCACGAAGAAATTTAATATAGTACGTTTGTTCTGCCAAGAAGTTATATGTTGTGTGTGTGTGTGCGTGTATGTGTGAGAGCGAGAGAGAGAGAGAGAGAGAGAGAGAGAGAGAGGAAGAAAGAGAAAGAGAGAGAAATATAGAAAGTGTCATAAAGAATGAAGAAAAGAAAGAGGTAGTAGCTGATGCAATGACTTTAATATTAGAACCTCTTAGAAATATATAAAAAAAAGTAGCCTCCTTGTTCTACACACTTTCGCACCGAAATGAAGATAAAATCAGCAAAAGTTGCCAACTGTCTTCGTTTCCGCTTTTGGTTTACATTTTCCTTTTTTTTTCTTTTTTTTCTTTTTTTTAATCATATCACCCCAAGCAAGGCGGTAACGCCATTGATGTGCAGGGGGCTACATAAGAGAGAGAAGATTAGAAAAGAGAAAAACCGGAAACCGCATCCTAAACAGGAAATATTGGATGAGCCTCTTCACCTGTTCAATAGACGTGGGTGGAGTGTGAACCGGGCGATAGTTTAGTCTATCTACTCCAATTATGTACAGTGTAAATTTTTTAACTTTGATTTTTTTCTCATCACTTCTGAACCCTTTTCTGGCATGTTTTTTACAAAACGCTAATTATGGAAGTTACGAGCTCCGTTCGTTCTTTTCAAGTCCTTATGTCTTTTGAATGCCAAATTTCTAAGTCTTCTTTGTTCATTATGTTCCCTACAAATTTCAGAGACAATTTTTGCTCCTATTTTCTCCAAAATTCACATATTCAGTCCATGTCATTCTCAGCATCCTTCTGTAGAACCACATTTCTGTTGCCTCATATTTCTTCGATATATGTAAGGAGATTGTCAAGCATTTACTGCCATATACAGACCGATATTACATCGCAATTCAGTACATGTCTAACGAAATTTTCCATTTACTTGATACGTTGCTTATCTTTATGGAAAGATTCGGTATCCCAATGCGCCTTTTTATTTTTTTTATTTTCTTGCCAGACTAGCCAGCGATTGCCTTTTTCGTGATTAACAAAGGCTGATTCAATGAAAGTTCGATTTATAATCAATGTACGTTCAGATCAATTGCGTCCATTCAAAAATCAACGTCTGTAGGCTGCATAAACGAATCTGGGTCAATCGCAAAAAACTTCTCTAATTCAAACCTGCCGTTATTTCTGATTTTCTTTTGATGTTTGTAAAGTTAGATTTAAAAGAGTTGAGGTCTCCAATTACCTTTGGGTCTTCTTAAAATGTAATTTGATTACGAAGAAAAAACTAATTAGATTTTCAAACATTTAACGAAAGCTTAACTAAAATCAACTCTCCATGTGATCTGACTAGACAGGTAACATAGCTTTCCTGTACTTTTTATATAATGAGCGATTGTTCTGATGAGATTTCCTCTTTGGTACCTAGACTTTACGAATATAACTGCAGTACTAGATTGGCGGTAAGGTCCCATAATTTTATATTTGAAATGGATAGATGTAAATGCAACTATCGCTTGTGAAACGTTAAAACATCGGTTCTTGGATTTTCACACTTGATCAGTTCTTAAATTCGTGACCGCTAGAGAATATAAGGTTCATTATACTCTCTCTCTCTCTCTCTCTCTCTCTATCTATCTTCCTATATATATATATATATATATATATATATATAAGGAACGAAAAAATATTTACAACGTTTAAAAAATTAATTTAAAACAGTGCTCAATTTAGAAACAAAGCTATGAATATTTATTATAAATTATATTTTAGAACATATTCAAACTACAATCTTTTACAAAAGTGTACATTTTGTTTCGACATTGAAAGAACAATGTCTCATCAGGTATTAAAAATTATTTAGGTAGTAAATAACGGTTAATACCTGATGAGACATTGTTCTTTCAATGTCGACAAAAAATGTAAACTTTTGTAGTAGATTGTAGTTACGACATGTTCTAAAATATAATTTATATAGCCATCCGCAGACTGATCTGTTTCGCAGCTCATCACTGCTGTTAGACAGCCGATTGCTTTTTACCCGGGATTGAAACGCAACCGCATTGGCGTTAGTCGGCGATTCTACCTCTGGGCCATGAGCGCACGGTAGAAGAAGGGAGAATTTTTAGCATGTATATTGTCATTATACACGCCCAATAGCCAGAGTGATCTAATTCATTAGTGAAAGAGCGATGCGTACAAGCCAGGGTAGCTACATTATATATATATATATATATATATATATATATATATATAGAGAGAGAGAGAGAGAGAGAGAGAGAGAGAGGTTTTTTTTTTCCATGGAAATAAGCAAATATTTCGTCTTTGGGAAAGGAACTGTAGCGTTGAAAATAATTTATCGTACACAAATCTATAAATATCCCGTAAATACCAGCGAGCTGATAAAGCTTTGAAATACAAACAATAACAGTCGTTTCATTAGTTGTCAGAGCACTGGAGCGGGCCTGAAGTGTCTAGAAAAAAGACTGGAGGGCCTGGAAATTATTAGATTGTTACAAAAATAATAGCCGATTTCAGAAGCGTAATTTTATTCTTGAAAAATTACCTGTAGAAATGTCGAAATTAGTCAAAATACGAGCCTTGAGCATCTATGCACCTCTGCAATCGATCGACAACATTATTTGTTCCTTATCGATAAACGTTATTGGCAACGAAATTTTTAAAAACTGATGTCACCTCTGGTTTAGACCTAAAAGTTCGACTATCTAAAAACGCGCTTAAGTGCTTAAAAATGATAATTTGTGGGTAAAAGATCAGGACAATATGGAGGACGTGGTAAACTCTCGGATATTAAGTTCGGGTGTTTTTGCAACGTAATTCTGGCAACATTTGCCCATGTATTACCGTTGAGAAGCATTGGACCAGGTCGATTCACCAATACAGGTATCATTTTTGCAGGTATGAATGCATTTCAGCAAGTTGATTGCTGTAAAGCCTTGCTTTAATGTTCTGACTGGATCCCAGAAAGCTGTAGTCGATAACACAAAATGCAAACCACCAGGCAGTTACTATAATCTTTTGCTGATGCAACTTTGGCTTTGAAAAATGTTTGTGGGACGCATCATGTTCAAGACATTGACCTGATCATTTACGGTTATCATGAAGAATCCACTTTTCATCATCAAATGTGCTTACAGCCTATCACATTAAATACACCGGTTCTCGCTCGATCACCGAAGTAAAGCAACGCTGAGCCTGGTCAGTACTTAGATGGGTGACCGCTCGGGAATACCAGGTCCTGTAAGCGTATATTGACGGATGTGCGTTGTGGTGCAGTGGATATTGGTTTAGAAAGAGGAATCGAGTTCGAATTCCAGTTGAATACCCTGCATTCACTTAAGCACTGGTACCTTTGGGAAAGGTATTAATCCGTCCCTTCCCTCCAGTTACGGGTTAAATAACAAGGGTAGGACTTGGGGATCCTGCTCTTAAAAACAAATCCCAATCAATCTTGATACTCGAAAAAGAAAATGTTGTAAATAAAATAACCTTACCCAAAAATCATTGGTTATGACCTTAAATGATCCCATAAGGATTGATAGGTCGTTAAACCTCGAAACAAACAAACAAATCATCACAAGTGACTATGCGGCCAGGAAAGGGATCATTGGCGTTTCACTGAAAGAGCATCGAGCACATTTCAAAACACTTAAGTTTTTGATTTTCGTTGAGATCATGAGGATCCCATTTGTCGAACTTTTTCACTCTGCAAATGGCCTGAGACTGTTGTAACGCTGACGCCATGCGTCAGAGACATTTCTCTGACAAATTGACGTTGGTTTTGCTCTAGAACTGCTGGCAATATTTTGTTGTCAAGTCTGCAAGATCATTCTCTATATTTGTTCATCTTCAAGGCTCCCATCACCAGTACGGAATTTCTAGAAAAACCTTCGTACTGTCCGATCATCTGTGGATCTATCTCCGCATGTTCTGTTGATACTGACAAAAGTAAAAGTTGTAGTGGATAACACCAAATACAGACCACCAGGCAGTTACCATAATCTTTTGGCTTTGGGAAATGTTTGGGAGACTGTTGTAGAGTAGTTTTCGCACTGAAGGTTATAATCGTGCTATGTCGGTTGCTGATCGACTTAACGCACCCAAAATGTTAGGAACGTGGTAATCTTTCACTGAAAGCTGACTCCTTAGTATTCGGCTAACTGCCGACTAATATCAACTGCCCAGTAGTTCTACTGAACTCCAATAGAACTCTAAAGACCTTCTATGAACTTCCCAAGAACTCCTAAGAATTTTTCTAGAACTTCCTATTAATTCTTATTAATATAGGAGGGAGAGTCTATTACCTGAGGAATAGGTGTGTTTCCCCATAACAGGGACTTATCACAGTCAAGCCATGGATATGATCGTTTATTGTTATTATAAAGGATCCACTTTTCATCGCTATTCGCGCAAGAAAATGATCATTGGTGTTACGCAGAAAGAGCGTCAAGCTCGCGTCAAAACGTTTAAGTTTTTGATTTTCATTGAGACCATGAGGAACCCATTTATCAAACTATTCCACCTTGCTAATACTCTGCAAATAGCGTGAGACTATTGCAGTTCTGACACCAAGCGTCTGAGACATTCCTCTGACACTTTCACGTGGGTTTTGCTCAACAACTTATTGCAATTGTTCATTGTCAAGACTGTATGACTATCGTCTAACCTCTTCTTCATCTTCAAGGCTCTCATCACCATTACGGAATTTCTGATACCACCTTCGTACTGGCTGATCAGTTGTTAAGTCATCTCCCCATGTTCTGTTGATATTGGAAGAAGTTTGGGAGGCCCTGTGCCCAAGTTTGAAATCATGAAAGAAAAGTAAACGAAGGTCATGTTTTGTTATGTTCATAATTATAGACTTTTACACTTTAAGTATATTTCTGTCTGAAAATAAGTTTAAGATGATTAAAAAGCACACATTAATTATTAGGTATACCAAACTTCACTTTACATTTACCATAAATACTATGTTAAAATGGCTTTTCAAAATACGACACTTCGAGCGGCCATTTTGTTTTTCAATTGGAGTAGATAGACTGAACTATCGCCCGGTTCACAAGCCACCCACGTCTATTGAACAGGTGTAGATGCTCATCCCTTGTTCCCTGTTTAGGATGTGGTTTCCGGCTTTCTCTTTTCCAATCTTTCCACTTTTCTTTTTTGTTTATTTTTTTTTCAATTAGAGTAGATAGACTGAACTATCGCCCGGTTCACACTCCACCCTCGTCTATTGAACAGGTGTAGATGCTCATCCCTTGTTCCCTGTTTAGGATGTGGTTTCCGGCTTTCTCTTTTCCAATTTTTCCACTTTTCTTTTTTGTTTTTTGTTTTTTTTTTCAATTGGAGTAGATAGACTAAACTATCGCCCGGTTCACACTCCACCCACGTCTATTAAACAGGTGTAGAGGCTTATCTCTTGTTTCATGTTTAAGATGTGGTTTCCGGTTTTCTCTTTGTGGTGTTAAATACGTGTTCTATTCACTCTTTCGTAGCCCCCTGAACAACAGTGGCCTTACCGCCTTGCTTGGGGTGAAGAGATTAAAAAAAACAAAAAAATCATTTTTGTAACAATCTAATAGAAGACTAAACGTAGAGCTTGATGACTGAGGTTACTAGTTGTCTCCTAATTTTCTATATAAACCATTTTCTCCTTCAAGTGGGAATCCTCACTGATAACTGATAACTGATAACGATGAGACCCTCAAAAGCTAGAGAAATTTGTCGAAAACGACCATGTCTCGTCAGATCTCTGCTTCCAAACAAAACGCACCCTTACTTTCGTTGGTGTTCTGAAAATAATTTCTCATCGACGTAGTTCTTCATGGCAAATAATATTTCTTAATGAAGTTAAGTATCTTAAAAAATATATATTCCCAACTCTGATGTTGCCAAAATGTCTGACGTTCAGGTCATTATTGTCCCAGTTATCTCTGACGGTTTAGAGTTCATTCTTTCTTCTTCTTTTATGTACCGTGTCTCTTCAGGACGTTAGCGAGTGTGGCTCTCCACGATTTCTTGTTCTATGTAGCTTTGAAAAATTTTGTCCGTTTGTTATCTCTCCCAAAGCCCTGTTCTGTCATACATTGACACAATCTTGTAACGTAGGTTATGTGATGTTTTCCACTGTACCTCTTGGAAACTTTGATACTCACTATCTTGTGAGTATCAAAGTTTCCAAGCCTTCTTTCTTTATTATGTACCCTAGAAATTTCCACTATCTCTTTGTGGTGTTAAATGTGTTCTTTTCGTTTTCGTTATCTTTAAAGCTTCGACGTTGCTGGCATGTTCGCTCCGTGGTATTTCTATTTTGATGAGATTTTATAAGCTCCTGGTACATTTGACCTGCTAACAATTTTTAGTGAACTCTTGTAAGTCCAAAGAAAAAAGTAAGACATAGAATTTGAACATAGAAATGTTAAGAAATATATTTACAAAATATTTTACCAAATGAGAAATAAAATAATATGTGAAGAGTTCAACGCAACTTTCAGTGTTTTTAGTCAAGTGTTTACATTTTTGAAAAAGCAAAAAAAACAAAAAAAAAACAAAACAAAGGAAAACAAAATATAAACAACAACAAAAAACAACAACAACATCAACAACAACCAAAAAGAAGTTTCTACGCTATGAAAATCGCTGGGAAAAAGATGGATTCTTTCAAATCTCGCGCTACATGTATTTCACGGCTTCAGCTCCGATAAACTTAGCTCACTGGTGCCCTCTATATATGAATTTACTCGAGCCACAAGATTAGCAACTAGGTCCCACCCTTTTACTGTGAAACTAGTCAAATGTAAACGCAAATTCTACTCCAGTAGCTTCTTTTCTCGCACTTCCCGCGTGTGGAATTCCTTTCAGTTTATTTAGTCATCTCCTATCTCACTAACCTTCATCCTCTCTCTCATGCTTTTTTCTCCGTCCACTCCACTCTGACTTCCTGATACCCCCTATAACCTGTCACTCTTTCTCATAACTTTCCTCCTATGTAACCCCTGAAAAACAGTGGCAGTAGAATGCCTTGCTTGGGGCGATATGATTATAAAAATAGATAGATAGATAGATAGATAGATAGATAGATAGATAGATAGATAACCGGACAGCAACAATCTCCAAGAATTTACATGTAAAGTCAATAGTCATCTCCTATCTCACTAACCTTCATCCTCTCTCTCATGCTTCTTTCTCCGTCCACTCCACTCTTATCAGTATTCTCACCCTTCTTTTACCCACTTCCTGACACCCCCTATAACCTGTCACTCTTTCTCATAACTTTCCTCCTATGTAATCCCCTGCAAAACAGTAGCAATAAAATGCCTTGCTTGGGGCGATATGATTATAAAAACAAATTATCTGCAGTAGAATGGTTGCCGACCAAGGTTATAGAACCCAATCTGTCCTCTTATTTGACATAGATAGAGGGGGAAAGAGATATATTATATAATTAAGTAGTAATTAGTGGGGGATCAGTTTATCACGGCGGTAATTCAAAATCAGGCAACCTTTGATTATCATCAGTGAGTGGTAATCCAACGAGACTCTTATTAATCTGTGAGGACATTGCCAAACATTCACTACGATGTGCCGGGGGTCGAATATTACATAACAGTTCAGTAATCTTTTCTTTGTTTCTAACGATTTTTTTCTTTTGCTATTCCACCACACATTCGGATTTCAGTGTCGCACTTTCTGTTTTCTGTTAAAATTTTCCCAGTTATCTAAATTGTTTGATTATGGTATCTACAATTTGTAATTTGCTTGTTGGGCTCAGTCAGTATATGCCATACGTGATCCACGCTTTGGCGATCAGTTTTCAAAAGAGCAAAAGATTTTTTTGCAGTAGGTTACCATTACTTTCTGCGGTAGACTGTTTGCCAACCAAATGCCAACCAAAGCTATAGAACCCAATCTGTCCTGTTATTTGACTCATAGCTAGAAAGGGAAGATATGTATTATATTATTATATAGAAATAAGTGGGGGATCAGTTTATTACTTCATAACAATATAAAACTGATCCCCCAATTTATGCCCGGTAGAGGCTTTAATCATATGTTCAACTATTATATTCAGTCAGTCAGTTAAGTGCCATACGTGATACACGCTTTGGGCGATCATGTCTCGAAAGAGACATGACTGACTGGGCAGAAGATTATACCGCAGTAGGTTGCTATTGCTTTCTGCGGTAGACTGTTTGCCAACCAAAGCTATAGAACTCCAATCTGTTCTTCTATTTAACCCATAGCTGGAAGCGGAACAGATAAATTCAACTAAAATTCGACTCTCCGATTTCTCGTTTCGAGCTGATATCTATTGCACCAAAACGAAACATCATCATACTGGGCTACTGAACTTAAAATCTTACAAAAAAGCCCACTATTCAATCGCTTCAGAAGTCTGCGTTGCTTGGCACTGAGGCTCTTCAACTTGATGGAGGTCACCTATAACGTAAGGTGTCTGGTTGATAAAGAAAACCACTTGAACGAAAATAATAAAAATAGTACGATTAATATTATTATAAATAATAATTAGTTATAATCACAAAAAGCTCTTTCAATAGTAGAGCCTCTGTCTTTTCCTTTCTATTTTACACCAACGAATAAAAAAATGATAACAGTCAACGGCACATCGAACAGCATCACTGTAACGACAACTGAGTTTTTCTGTATTAAAACAACAATTACAATAAAACATCTTTACACGTGAGTGTGATAATTTATCTTGAAACCTGTTCGAATAATCCGCCATAATTAAAACAATTAAACACAATTATTCGCTACTAGGTGGCGCCCTCTTCTCTAATAATCTTATAATTTTATTCTGTTGTAATTAAAATCGCAGCTAGCGCGGCCAACTGGCTGTCTTGGACAAATCGTCCATCTCAGTCGAAATGGTTCGGACATTTTTTTTCCTGAGTGCAATTATCAACTTTATCGATTGTTTCCAAGAAGAAACAGAAAAAAAAAAAGAAAAAAAAAATGCTGCAGAAAACGACAAATTAGCATTTGTTCTAGCATATAGCACACTGAACTTTAACTGATGCACTTGCTGGTGCAGCACAGTTGTTGAAGTGTTGGGTCAAAGATCAGAGAGGTTCTGTTGTTTGTCTGTTAGTCGGTTAAGTGCCATACGTGATACACGCTTGGGCGATCATGTCTCCAAAGAGACATGACTGATTGGGCAGAAGATTATCCCGCAGTAGGTTGCCATTATTTTCTGCAGTAGAAAGGTTGCCGACCAAGGCTATTAAACCCAATCTGTTCTTCAATTTGACCCATAGATAGAGGTGGGGAAGAGATGTATTATATTATTAAATAGTAATAAGTAGGGGGTCAGTTTATTACTTCATAACAATATAAAAATGATCCCCCATTTCACACCTAATAGAGGCCTTAATTATATCTTCAACTATTATATTCAGTCAGTTAAGTGATATACGTGATACACGCTTGGGCGATCATGTCTCGAATAAGACATGATTGACTGGGCAGAAGATTATCCCGCAGTAAGTTGCCATTAATTTCTGCGGTAGACTGGTTGCCGACCAAAGCTATAGAACCCAAACTGTCCTGCTATTTAACCCATAACTGGAGGGAAGACAGAGATTAATTAAGTAGTTTTCTTTATTTTTTAAAAGCCTAGATTAAATGCCCGATTTGCATACCGAATCATTTTTTTTTCTTTAATAAAACTAAACTAATATAACTCGACTAATAAAGTCCAAGAATCACTCAAGGTAGGAGGTTACTGAATTATGTCCCCTGATGTAAATGTAAAATTCGGAAGTAGAAAATCAAGCTGATGAAGTTATTGGGGAAATATAGTACTGTGCAAAAACGTTAGGACAAGAGCTATCTTTTATGAGGCATAAAAAAAAAAACTTTAAAATCACCCCTGTTCTAACATTTTTACACACTACAGTTATTGTGTTTTAGGACAGGGGTGATTTTCCTAAAAGTATAATTGAAATTCAAATACAGGGGGAAAAGCCAAGTAAATTGCTAATAAATATTGATTATAAATTTTTAGCCTCTACTCATGTTTACAAGAAGGGGAGAAATATGAACCGGGCAAAAAGACACCCTAACTCCATCTGAAAAAAATAATTAAATTAGATGAAATCTAATAAAAAATTGAAATAAAAAAATAATTCTTACTGAGATTAAACTTAGTATTTATCGAGCGACCCATTGCTGAACAACATAAAATAGAGACAAAGTTTAAAAAAATACTTACCAAAAGTAGAAGCTCGAATATATATATATATATATATATATATAGTAGTGTTCAAAAGTATTAGGACAAGAACTATTTTATCTTTTATGAGGCATCAAAATAAATTTTAAAATCACCCCTTTCCTAACACTTTTGCACACTACTGGTAGTGTGCAAAAGTATTAGGACAGGAGTGATTTTCCTAAAAACATCTCTGAAATTTAAATACAGGGTGAAAAGCCAAGCCTTTGTAAGAATTATTTAACTAAAAAGGAAGAGGAAGAAAGGCTTTGGAATTTGAATTGGCCCCCATAAAATCCCGATCTCATTTTTATTGAACATCTATATTTGTATAAAAAAAATTGATAAATCTAATGTTACTTTGCAAAACACACTTTGGGAATAAACACAAGCTGCTTGGCAGGAGATACAATTAGATACATTGAAGAAGCTTGTGATGTCAATGCCTGACAGAATAAAGACTGTGATCAAAGCAAAAGTCTATTATACTAAATATTAAGTTTATTTTGTAAGAAGTATTTTTTACTTGTTAAAGCATTTGTTGAGTAAATAAGATAAAATTACTTTAATTAAATTGTTTATTTTCTTTCAATATGCCCCTGAAAAGATAAAATAGTTATAGTCCTAATACTTTTGCACAGTAATGTATAGCAATTGACGGTTTAAGATTGTGATGTTTGGGGGTGTATCATCACGAAAATATGTTTAAGAAATGAAGTTTCTTGTGCAAAAGCTTTCGGAGTGGAATGCTTTTTTTAAATAATGGAATGTACTAAATCGAATCATGGCTACAAATCATTGAGCTATTGGATCTAAACGATGAATATCGTCTGACCGTTTCCTATAAAAATGGCGTCTACGTGAGAGGTTGTTTCACAATGAAACGGTCCTTAGGAAGAAACTGACTGCATAGATCGTACCAATAGTATGAGAAAGGAATAAAGATGAATGGAATCTGTGGGCGTTTCTCTGAAAAGCTGAACTATAGAAGCTAAAATATAGAGCTGCCTCAGAACATTTGCTATTGAAATAGTAATAAATGTTACTAGCAGTATAGCCCGGCGTTGCTCGGGTGTAATGAAAGCTTTAAAACTAATCCATGGTCCTGGAGCTCAGACTCAGCCTAAAGAATATTTGTGTGAAGTTGGGTGAGAATCGGATAAAAATTGTGGATTTGTATAAAGGACATACAGACAGATAAACAGACACACACACACACAAACATCTTGCCTTATATATATATATTATTGATTTTCAGCATTATTCTGAGAACTGCAACCATGAAACTTCTGAATATCGTTTCTTATGTCTTTGTCTATGAGTGTATCAAATCTGATTAAAATCAGATCACTCCTTCTATAACACGATTTTATCGGGGGTACCTCGACACAAAACCTAGCTAAGAACACTCGCAGACGCTTATAGTACAACTGTGTAAATTTTCAAGAAAATCGGTTTAGCCGTTTTGGTTTCTATAGGTAACACACACACACACACACACACACACACACACACACACACACACACACACACACCGTTCCATTTATAAATAAGTTTAGATAGATGTAATGGGTAGCCAAATCTGGGATGAAAATAAAAAATATTGCAACTTTTCTAAGAATGATGTTCTTAATCCATTGGTACTCTGACGTGACAAATGTGATAGGATGGTAGTATATGAAGCGAACGGTAGATTTTGTACCTTAATTTGACGCCATGGCAAAGCCCAGATCACTATCAGTAGGGCTCTGATTAATCAGTGTTCTAAGGTGTTAGTTGTAAGACTACCTGAAGCGATAATAGTATATGTGAGCAGGTGCCAGATAAATTTCAGAAATTGTAGGAACATTTGAGTTTGTTTTGTTTAACGGCATATCAACACCTCTGTGGGTTATTTAATGCCAAAAAGGTAGAATGTTAAGGTATTTGTTTTTAATGTTCGGTTATAGCGAGAAAGTTGGTTTAGTCAGAGTTTTTAAATCTTTTTTTAAGTTTAGAAAACTGAAGATGTCTTCTAGTTCAAAAATGTATTGCTGGAAATAATTTTTCCTTCAAAAATGTATTGTTGGTTATATTTTTCCTTCAAAAATGTATTTCTATAAAAGTCTATTTTTATACTTTCGTAGTGTTTTGACCCCAGTTTGGGGACAAACTATTTGCTCATTGTTCGGACCCTAACAGGTACTAAAAATCTTGGTCAGGGTGTACCTAGGAATAACAGCAATTAAGAGGTGGGTCTATGCTCCTCACAACCTCCCAATCAGAGGCCTTGCTGCCGGATGCAGTTTATCGTCATACTCAGGACCTGGGAACATTTGAAGACAATCTATATATGGTGTGTACCAAGAACTCTTGACTGAAGCTGTTATCGCCTGTTTTAGATACTGGAAGAAGGTCTTTGATAGTCATGACCAGATGCATGTTAGAATTGTTTGTGGTAACAGACCCAGGCTTAAGTCTACTGTTGTGTAGGGGGTTACATAGGAGGAAGGTGAGAAAGAGTGACAGATTACAGGGGGTGTCAGGAAAAGGGTATGAGAAAGATGAGAATACTGATGAGAGTGGAGTGGACGGAGAAAGAAGCATGAGAGAGAGGATGCAAGTTAAGTACACAGGAGATGACTATTGACTTTACATTTGAATTCTTGAAGATTGTAGGTGTCGGGGAAACAAGTAAATGGAAGGGAATTCCACAGGCGGAAAGTGCGAGAAAAGAAGCTGATGGAGTAGAGTTTGCGTTTACAATTTATTGGTTTAAAGCCGAAGCATATTTTAAGATTTTTAACATAATTCTTTTTTCTTTGCGAATGAATATGCTATTAATTTTTTGTAGATAATAATGATTTTCAGATACAAGTTCTGCTATTTAACCTATAGCTGGATGGAGAAGGGTGGATTTCATATCTTTTCCTTAACTTATTTTCACATAAGTGAATGTAACTAACCCGACTGTAATTTGAATTCAACACTTCGAGTTCAACATTAAATTAGCTGTCCATTAACCAGCTGTATATCCATTTTGACAATACCAACTATTCTGAAGCGGTTACCAGTCAAAGTACTGATTTTAACCAACATTGCGTTAATGCGTTGATTGAACGAGAACCGTAAGCAAGTTGGATCCTGGAGAACTGGCTAAGACACGTATGTGATGCTGACCCCAAGAAACCATGGGTCCCAGTCGTAAACAATGCTGTGTAGAGGCTGGTATAGATTTTAAACACGTTACTGACTGGTAATTACGCTGGTTCCCCACACTATTTCTGACTATTTGCGCCCATTCAAGGATTCCTTGAGTCTTAAAAACGACAAGCTATTCCACAAATTGCAAGAAGAGGCAACGGATAGTCATCAACGAGAGAAAAAGCCCAAGACGTCAACATCAGTCAAATGCAGAATTTTCGATATGTGGGGATTTTTTTAACCTGAAAAAAGAAAAAGCGACATCGAACTCCGAACCTGCATTGGATTTGCCTAATTTCCCTTTCAAAAGCTAAGCGGAGTAATAATATACAGAAATAATTAGCTGACATTCCTAAATAGTCACTCATCTAGGTACTGTCCTGAATCTCATCTAGGTACTGTCCTGAATCAACGTTGCTTAACTTCTGTAAGTGAACGAAAACCGTAAACAAATTGGATCCTGGAGAAGTTTTAAAGACGAGTCTATAATGCTGTCCCCATTAAACCATGGGTTCCAGTCGTAAATAAGGCCGTATACAGGTTGGTTTTGATTTCTAAACACGCTACTGACTGGTAATTGCTGACACTGATTCCTGACTATTTGCGCCCATTCAAAGATTCCTTGAATCTTAACAACGACAAGCTATTCCATCAATTGCAAAAAGAGACAATGGATGATCATCAGCGAGAGAAAAAAGTCCACGAGGAAAACTATGAATTAGAAATGTCAACATTAATCAAGTGCAAAAGTTTAAAAATCTGGGTTTTTTTTAACAGAAGAAGTCAAAAGCATCACCGAACACTGAAAGCGGATTGGATTAGCGTAATTTGCCTTCCAAAAGCTAAGCAAGGTAATAAGATAAATAAATATTAATGATTATCCGACGTTTTATCAGCGATAATTTCTTGACAAAGTACGACACAAGGAGTTGATAGAGGTGCTCGATAAACCTCGACATTTTAGGAAAAGACCTTAGGATAATTAAGAATCTATATTGGAAGCAAACCGCTTGTGTACGGATAGAAGGTGAACTCATCAGGTATGCAAAAATAGAAAGGGGCGTAAGACAAGGGCGTGTCTTCTCACCGGATCTTTTCAACCTGTATAGCGAAGCAATTATGAGAGAAATAAAAGCCTTGAGAGGATTCGTCATTGGGGGCCATGATCTCAACAATATCCGATACGCGGATGACACAGTGCTGATAGCAGACACGGAAAGGAAAATGCAGGACTTTCTACAGTAGTTAGCAAAAGAAAGGGAAAAGAAAGGACTGAGCATAAACCTCAAGAAAAATGAATGTATGGTCATCAGCAAAAAAGGAGACCATTATACCAACTGCAAGTTGGAGAATCTAAAATAAGACAAGTAAAAAATTAAAATACCTGCAAAGTGTTTTGACAGAGGATGCAAAATGCGACACGGAGATCCAAAGACGCATTGGCATAGGCAAAGACGCATTTCAGAAGCTAACCAGAGTACTGAAAGACAGGAAAATCTCATTAGAAGCAAATAAAAGACTGATAGATTGCTATGAGATATCTGTCCTTCTGTATCGAAGAGAGTGTTGAACGATCTAATCAAAGATTGGTGAGAAGTTTGGGGCAGCAGAAATGTGGTTCTACAGAAGGTTGCTGAGGATACCATGGACAGAGCATGTGTGCAAGGATGAGGTGTTGGAAAGGATATAAACGAGAAGAAAACTGATAATAAATATCAGGAAGTGACAAATGAGGTTCCTGGGACACTTAATGAGGAAGGAAGGAAGGCCTAGAGAACTTGATACTCACAGGTCGGATAAATGAAAGAAGAGACAAGATAAAGGAGTGCGAGACGTACTTATAAGGTCTGAGCAAATGGTTGACAGAGCGGGGCTTGGAAGAGATACCAAGAGAAAAATTACTGAGAGCGACAAGAGACAGAGCGAAGTTGGGATTCATGATCACCTACGTTCTGAAGGGACACGGCACATGAAGAAGAAAAAGAATTGATTAGTGTTGGCATCTCCAATTAGTAATTCGGACTTTTTTCTTGTTGCTGACGATACTTTCTGTCTTCTCACAATGGATGATTAGTCCTTTCTTCATGCTTTCCTTTTCTATCTTACCTAGGAGGTTCTGTAGTTTTCTTTCTGTGTCAGCGATAAGTGTTATCTGCGTATATTATACTGTTAAGATTCCAACCACCGATAATAAATGTTGGTAGAATCTCCAGCTTCCTTAGAATAGCCACAATGTAAAATTTGACAAGGGAAAGCAGCGCGAGACGCAATTGTTAGGCCTGAGCAAATGGATGGCATAGCGGGGCTTGGAAGAGATACCAAGAGAAAAATTATTGAGAGCGACAAGAGACAGAGCCAAGTGGAAGTCTATGATCGCCTACGTCCTCAAGGGACACGGCGCATGAAGAAGAAGGTCCAGTAGATGAGTTCATTTGAAAAACGGCCGAGTTCAAACAAAACGTGGTATGTCCTAAGCTGTTTAACACATCAAAATTTAAATAACAAGAAATAAAAGCTGAAATTTTGAACTCTTGTTTTATGATGATCTTTTAATCTTAAACCATAGGTTCCCAAACTTTTTGCTGCGATTACCCCAAAATACAATTTCACTTTTATCCATTACCCCAATCAACAAATACCCGTAATATAGGAAAAGAAGTAATTATATTTTCATACATCAAAAGCAGACAAAGTTAATGGAAATCATTCAATACAATAATACCAATCTATAATAATAAGAGGTATAGTAGCCGTAACCTAGCCGTGATTCTTAATGTGAGTGTTGAGCTTGTATTGCCTGTACCAGTGCCAGTTTATTTATTCTTGGCTTTGTGACTGAAAGAGCTATTCGGGTGTCGTTTGCCACGTTGAATCTGCTACATTTCTTGATCTTCATTCCAAGGACACAGTGTGAAATTATAAGCTGAGTGCATCTTCCATTAGCCCCAAAATAAGGGCTCATCACCTCACTGGGGTAATTTACCCCAGGGTTGGGAACCATGGTCTTAAACCCGAACATCAAAAACACCGTTTTTTTTTTTGCCGTTTCATAACTTTTGGGAAGACGAGTATATAATCAAGACCGCGTGAACGTTATTGAATTCTTTCAAGACTAGAAAGTGAAAAGAAAAATTCTGGTTGATAACGTTATCATTCTAAATAAATCTAATTGCCGACGGCGACTGACAATCATCGAGAATCTTTATGTAAAACAACTGAAGTCAAGCATCACCCTTACTTCATTTAACAAGAACAGTGATGTGTTGTTTATCTTTTAAAAAGACTCTGCAACGCGATTTAACGGTCACGTGTTCTCGTGTATTCTAGGATTACTTCCAGTGAATACACCTTAGAACGCAAACATTACAAAACATCTACCTCTGAGCTATGGGCACACGGTATATATATATATATATATATATATATATATATATATATATACCTAGTGCTTAGCTCAGAGGTAGAATCGCCAATTGACGCCAATTCTGTCTGGTTTCAATCCAGGGTAAATAGCAATCAGATGTCTAACCGTAATGATGAGCTATGATACAGCGAAACAGATCTGTCTGCGGATTACTATATATATATATATATATATATATATATATATATATATATACTGATACCAAATCGGTCGTTTCGATCCTGGCTGGAAGCAAGTGGAAGTCTATCACACTTTCACAACTGGTAGTAAAGTTTAATAGCTGGTAATAAAGAGAATAAAGTGAGCCGACGCTGCCTCGCTACTGTCTCTCTCTCTCTCGATCTCCATGAGCCTGACATATAAAGATATACAACGGTCTTTGTTATAGTAGACAATATATATATATATATGGATGTAGATATTTATTTGAATTTTTGAATATATATATATATATATATATATATATATATATATATATATATATACTCTAAAAAATCTTTTAGGTATTCTACAATTTCATGGGTAATAATCATTTCGCAGGTAAACCTGCTCGTCAGATTCGAATAATACAACAGTTCATGTAGCTGCATAAAGCTAAGATCTGTTTTATTATTTGGGTCTGACGAGCAGGTTTGCCTGCAAAATATGTATTACCCATGAAATTGTAGAATTGTAGAAAATCAAATTTTTTCTAGATTATTTTACTAATGCGTTAAATTAAATAAATAAATTTAAGATTGAGTTCTTGTGAGTTCGTCTCTATCGGAATTTATCTCATTTAAATACCAAATATTCTACGTTATATATATATATATATATATATATATATATTTCAACCCCTAATATATATATATATATTTCAACCCCTAATTTTTAAATGAAATTTCAATGTCATACATCTAAAACAGACAACTCGCAACTCATGTCGAAGGTCATTTTTTTCATTAACGAAGGTTTTTTGTTAAGTCAAAGACGCTGCATGAAGCTAAGATCTAATACGTTAAGTTAGACACGCTTTCCCCTTATTCTTTTCTTCTACTTTTCTTTTTCTTTTTTCTTCCATTTAAATTTTTTTCTTTTTTTTATTTCACTTGACTTCGTCTGGATGAATTTGAATCATTTATTGTTGTATAAATTTAGTCCGAGAAGCGGTTGAGCCGCTAAATATCATATTACCAATGGATTTGTAAAAATATTTAACTTTTGTTTCTTGATTATAATAGTCTGTTAAATTTAACAATAAATTTTAACATTGAGCTCTTTTTGGAGTTAGTATCCGTTGGAATTTACCTTACCAAATTCCAAGGATTTTACTTTATACTATATAAAGTATATTATATACTATATATATATATATTCGAAAATTCAAATAAATATCTACATCCATCCATATATATATATATATATATATATATATATATATATATATATATATATATATATATATATATATATATATATATATATTCGACAAAGACGTTAAAATTTACCTTCTCTGATGCCATGCGCCGATGGCTTAATGAGTAGAAACTCCGACTGACACCAAATCGGTCGAATTTCGCTCCCGGCCAGGGGCAAGTGGATGTGTCTAGTCGCACTGATGAGCTGTGGTAAAGCGAAACGGGCTTGTGTGTGGATGACTAATATATATATATATTGTGTACTTGGATAACAATCTCTCTTTTATACAGGTTTCATTAAAAATTACAGACAATATATTTTTATATAATTTTTTACGTGATCCTATATTTTTTTTCTTTTCAGAACCCAAATTTTATAAGAATTGTCCAAACATTTAGTACTTTCGAGCACTTTCGTTTATATTTTTAGACATTATCAGGAATTAATTTGTTTTTCTTGTAAATTTTATGCATTTAGAGTTTTGTGTATGTTATGTTCAGAATACAGTACATTGTTACCGTGTTCAGAATTGATGTTATCAACTTTAAGATTTCCCTATTAGTAATATCTCAATGAATTTTAATCTTATTTATATTTGTATGTGCATCATGCTATTATGTATGTATTATCAACAAGTATATCACGTATAATCCTGGAAGACCTCGATGTGTGTTTAAATGAGATCGGATGGACAACTTACACAAAACTCTATATGTTTATTTACAAGTAAAACAAAATTAATTCTTGATAATGGCTAAAAGTATAGCCGAAAGCGCTCGAAAGTACAAAAGTGTTGGACAATTCTTATACAATCTGAGTTCTGAAAAAAAATTATACGAACACATGAACAATTATCTTAAAAAAACTAAATGATAATACATTTCTGTCATTTTTAATGAAACTTTATGTTTACATATTCAGTTAAACAATAATGGCTAACAGATTATTTAAAAAAGGTGGGATTCACAGATCATGTGAATAATTTTTATGCATTTTGTTTAGAAAAGAAATTATTTCAAACGAATGCAAGAAGAGTTAATACAATGTTTAATCCCACTGCCATGTCATCCATCTTCAATGAAATGTCTAGAAAGTCGTCATTGCTGTCCGAAATACCACTATATATTCTACCGGCCATAATTATTAGGCCACCCCAGTTTAAAGAAAATATATGTATTTCATTCTATTTTTAGTATTTATTGCCAAGTGGATAATTCTAAATGAAAATAGAATGTTTTTTTTGTTATTATTACTTTGCAAATTTTTACAAGGCAGCCAGGAAGCCTTTGCTTCGGCCAGCCAACAAGAAGAAGAGACTAGCATGGGGAAGAGAGCACAAAAACTGGACACCAGAACAGTTTATTTGGTGCACCTGTTATTGTGCAAGATTAACAAAGGAACCATTCTATTTTCATTTAGAATTATCGACTTGGCGATAAACACTAAAAATAATATGGAATACATCATTTTTTTTAAACAACTGGGGTGGCCTAATAATTATGGCCGGTAGTGTACAGTATAGTTTTAAAAAAATGATGTATTCCATATTATTTTTAGTGTTTATCGCCAAGTCGATATATATATATATATATATATATATATATATGTGTGTGTGTGTGTGTGTGTGTGTGTGAAATTGAAAAGAAACGAGAACATTAGGTTGGAAAATTCTGTTCATTCGGTTATCTATTATTCCGTGCCAAAACTTTCGGATGAAAAGAATAGTAATTAATTAAAATATTTTCCGTGGAACTTTAGCATAATAAACAGGAATCATTGACTGCCTTCTCTCATCATGTATATCTGCCCAAGATGTGAGTCTTTGCTAATATCTGCAACAACGAGATATCTACCTGGTCAAACAACGAACGCATTTAGAATGAAGGAATATTCGGTGAACAGCTTATTCATTTCTTATGGCCTAATCGATGACTTTGTTCAATGTCTGTAGATCTAGAGATAAGCGGTCTGAGAGATTTGATATCTTCCTTTTAAGAATATCCGGGCCGTCTCCTTTTAAATAAGCCAGAAAGCCGATGTAGACATCAAAGTGGAAAAAAAAAAAAAAAAAAAAAAGAAGAAATTCTGAAATAAAAATCCTACCTCTCCGCAAGAAAAGAAATCAAATATATATATATATATATAGATAGATAGATAGATAGATAGATAGATAGATAGATAATATTGATTTTATTTTATTAGGTTTCGCTACCAATGAATTTCCTAAAAAAAAAAAAATTCCCGCCAGTCTCAAATTCGTTAAAAAGAGAATCTCGGGTAATATGACACAACCCCTAATTAGTAGGTTAGGCCCGCGCCCTATCAATACTGCACGGTCTGCTTCTCTATTTTAACATATTGTCAGGTAACTGTTTAAGTATCAAATAATTTCCTGAACCTTTTCTAAATCAATTTTTGACTCGACCTTTTGACCTCTTCTTCTTCTTCTTCTTCTTCTTCTTCTTCTTCTATACCTTGTCCTTTCAGGACGTAGGTGATCATAGCCTTCCATGTCTCCCTATCTCTAGTAGCTTTTAGCACGCTTTCTCCTGTAACATCTTGCAGCCCCCGTTTTATCATCCACCTGCTGAGGCTTTTCAAATATGTTATCCGCTGCCTTCCTCTGTCTTTTTTCTCCTCCTCTATCTGGCCTGTTAATATCAGGTTCTCCAAGCCCACTTTTCTCACTGCAGGTCCCAGAAACTCTAGTTGACTCTTCCTGATGCTCAACAATTATTTCCTTTTCATTTCCATCTTTTCCACAACCTCCTCATTGCTCACATGCTTGGTCCACGATATCCGCAGCATCCTTCTGTAGAACCACATTTCAGCTGCTTCAAGTTTTTTCTTCATCTTCGAAAACATTGTCCAACATTTACTGCCGTATTGAAGAACTGACACCACATAGCAATCCAGTACTCTCTTTGTTTCTAGCGAAAGTTTCCTGTCTCTTAATACTTTACTCAGATCTGTAACGCGTCCTTTGCCATGCCAATTCGCCTTCGGATCTCTATGTCGCACTTTTCGTATTCTGTTAGAACACTTCTCAGACATCTTCAACTTCTTTTATGAGTCGTGTCCCTTCAGACCGTAGGCGATCATAGCTCTCCACATCTCCCTCTCCCTTGTAGTTATAAACAGCCTGTTTCCTCTTATCCCGCTCGAACCCGGCTCCGCCATCCATCTGCACAGGTCCATCAAGTATGCTACTCGTCGCTTTCCCTTGTCTTTCCTACCGTCTATCCGTCACGTGAGGTTCAGATTCTCCAAGTTCTCTTTCCTTACTACATATCCCTGTCTTTTCCTAATGTGAAGTATCCGTTTCTTTTTCGTGTCCATCCTCTCCTTAACCTCGTCTTTGCTCACATGTTCTGTCGATGGTATCCTCAGCATCTTTCTGTAGAACCACATTTATATTGCTTCAAGTCTTTCCTTCATCCTTCGTGACATTGTATGGCATTCACTGTTAGAGTTTTGTGTAGCCCTGTATACTAGTGAGCCAGCCATGAGCTTACTCATTTGATAGTTCATCAATAGCAGGGTTAACCAATCAGAAGGCTCAAAATATTTAATGCGATATGTATAAAGGCGACCATATTTTCCCGAGTATTGATGATATTGTCAGATTCAGTAGAGTGTCTGACTCGTGAGTGTTAATCTTTGACGTTGTTTCATTGAACAGATTACGAACTTCGCTGTATTTTATATTCATAAACTATGGTGAACATGGTCAACATTGACTGCCAAATTGAAGGACAGACATCACATAAAAATCCAATACTCTCTTTGTTTCTAGCAAAATTGCCTTGTCTCTGAATACTCTACACAGTTTCTGGAATGCATCCTTGGCCACGCCAATTCGCCTTCGGATCTCGATGTTCCCCCTTTACGTCCTCTGTTAGAACACTTCCCAGGTATTTAAGTTTTTGTACCTGCTTGATTTTAGTATCACCAGCATGTAGTTGGCATTTTGGGCTCCTCTTTTTTGCACAAAACCTGCATTCAGTTTTATTGTAGTTTATATGTAGTTCTTTTACTTGCTACTTTTAGATACCTTCTGTAGAGGGTCTTGTGGTTTTCTGTCCGTGTCTGCTACCAGCACGGTATCATCTGCCTATCATATATTGTTCAGATTGTGGCCGCCATTAACGAATCCTGGCATGCTTTCTATGCCTCTCAGAATTGTCTTGCTGTGCAGGTTGAATAGATCTGGTAAGAAGACACATCCTTGTCTTACACCCCTTTCTATCTTTGTATATTTTCTGAACTCGATTCCTGCTCTTATGCAGGCGATTTGCAGCCAGCAGAGGTTCTTGATTGCTAATCTAGATATACACTGATACATAGATCTGAGCATGTGTTAGTGTTGTCATATAACGTGCCAAGTTTCACTAAATTTTATTAAAAACTATCGGAGCTAGAACAAAAAATCGATTTGCATATAATTCTGGCACGCAGTGTATTTAATACAACGGTGTAGATTTAGAGTTAAACTATTTATTCATCCTCCTTATTAACTTTGTTATCAGTAAGGAAATGTTATATAATATCACACCTCCTCCTAAATGGTAGTGATGGCTGGACAATTCCGTCGCAGGTGAAGAAGTGACTTGAGGTAATATGAATGTTGTTCTAAAGACGGATTCTTAGAAAACTATAAACATAACATACAACTAACAAGGAAGCTCAATGAAAACAAACAAAAAATGGTCGCATATACACTGCGTGCCAAATTATTATCGAGATAACTTTTTTCTAATATTTAAAAAATCGTCCAATCAATTCACACAACACTGACCTGCGCAATCACTGACATTTTTGTACTGAACAAAACTTTAGAGAAGTCAATCTTTATATTGTCTTCGGCCCATTTCGATCGATTTTGAATGTGATTTCTCGTCAGCGGAGGCTTCGATACAGGTGTGACTGTTGTTGCTATTTCCCTCAGATACCGACACCGAGTAATTTTAGACACAATAGGATCACCAATGAGATTGAAAAGCTCTTGACTGATAAGTCCAGGGTTCTTCGTGGCCTTTCTTTTAAGTTGTGACGTGAAATAACCCTCCGCTTGCCTTTATCTGCCCTTTTCCGTACTTGTGTAGGGTCGGCAGTGAACTTTTTCACTGTTTGATGACACCTCCCCATCATTTTAGAAATTTCAAGGGTAGATTTACCTTTTGAGAGTTCTGAGGTGATAGTTTTCTTTTCAGCATCACTTAAACTGCTTTTACGGCCCATCTTTTCACTAAATTCTTACACTTTTCTAATAATTTTGTACGCACAAATCACCGTATTGATAACAAATGTGGCGGCAGTTTGTCTACATTGCGCAGATCAGTACGAAAATATAAAATATTAGAAAAAAGTCATCGCGATAATAATTTAGCACGCAGTGTATATATATATATATATATATATATATATAATCATTTCATCCCTAGCAAGGCGGTACCGCCACTGATGTGCAGGGAGCTACATAAAAGAGTTAAAGTTTTAAACGGGAAGAGTAAAGACAAAGACGAACCAGCTACAGGGGGTGAAAGAGAAAGGGCAAGAGAAGGATGTGAATATAGAAGTGAAGACAGTTACAGATGTAAAGAGAAAGGAAAGGAACAAGATACACAGGGTGATGTGGAAAGGGCTGGAGCTAAGTGGATAAGAGATGGGAATTGATTTTGCATTTAAATTCTTGGACGTCATAGTTGTCAGGAAAGCATACTTAGGATCAGAACGTGACAGTTGACATTTCAAGGACATATAATGATGAAAGCAGGCTTGGAGAATTTGACACTCAGAAGACATAGTGAAGTGAAGAGGGACAAAGAAAAACATCAAATAACCTGTTTAATGATCTTGTGCAATGTGATAACAGAAAAGAGACTGATAAGGATGGTGCAAAGGTAAACCTTACTAAGAGCAGCAAATGATCGGAAGTTATGGAAGGACCTGACCGTCAGCGACATGATGTGACTAGGCCCGTAGCAGATCCTCCTTATTCTCATAATTTCACTTTCTTCTATCTATTTCCTTATTCATACAGTACTAGAGTCAGATGACGCTGAAACACATGTTCTATTTTTATTAACGATGTTAAGAAGTCTCAAGCCAAATCAGTTGTTAGAGGGAGACTCGCCTGCGAACACTGGGTATTGTAAGTGAACCCCTACATTACGATATATTTTTCGGCCTTAAATAACACAAACGGTTGATAAGATGTCAAAAGAAAATATATGGATATTTCCTATATTCATACCAAACACCTCATTTAGTAACTGCTATCCTTGAATTGTTATTGAACTTTGTTTTGGATAAAGTATTTTTAATGTCGGATTTATAATCAAGACGAGGAGTATCCGTTTTTAATTTGCCACATTTTGAGGAGTTTGACATGTCTGATAGGCTTAGAAGTCATGCCAGGATTCGTTATTGTCGGCCACAATCTGTACAATATAAGATAGGCAGATGATACAGTGCTGATAGCAGACACAGACAGAAAACTACAAGACCTCCTACAGAAGGTAGCTAAAGATGGGACTGCATATAAACTACAAGAAAACTGAATACAAGTTCTTGTATAAAAAAGAGGAGCCCAAAATGCCAACTAAAAATATAGACATATAACATATGTTAACACACATTGTGGTGCAGTGGATATCGGCTCGGAACAAAAAATTGGAGATCCGAGTTCAAACTCCAGTTGAATTCGTTGCATTCACTTACACATAAATACCTTTGGGAAAAGTATTACTCTGTATCTTCTCCCCCCAGCCAGGGGTTTAATAACAGAACAATTTGGGTTCTATAGCCTTGACTGGCTGAAAGTAATGGGAACCTGCTGTGGGAGAATCTTCTGCCCAGTCAGAAGGGTTTGGAGAATCTGATACTAACTAGACGGACAGAGAGACAGGGGAAGGCAACAAGAGACATAGTTGATGGGCTTGAGCAAGTGGATAGCGAAATGGGGTCTGGGAGGGTTACCAAGTGAATGATCACCTACATCCTGAAGAGGCACGGCGCCTAAAGAAGAAGAACGTCTATACAAAATTTACTCTACATGATACGCGCAAATATCTTTGGGAAAGGTATTAATCCGTCGTTTCTCCCTCCAGCTATAGGTTAAATAGCAGGACAGATTGGGTTCTATAGCCTTGATTGTCAACCGGCTAAACATTGAATTCAACAATGGTTAAACTTTCTGAATTTAATATGTTGCATATTATCTGAGCTGGTACGTAATTTTACGGAGAAGTGTATTTTTTGAAACCATAACCCTTATCTGCAAAAGTATCCTGTTCCATAGTAGTTTTTTATCTGAACTAACAACTTTTCTTGTAACAAAAACATGAGCAGAGCACACATAGATAAATGAAAAATGTCACCTAACTTGATTTGATATTTTTCGCGAACGTCTAGTGTTCTAGTAGATTGCAACCAGGTTTTTTCGATCTATATTTAAAAAAAAACATACCAAGTTACCGCGCACCAAAACGACCAATATGTTGTATATGAATTCGTCGAAGACGATTTATATTTTGATAGCACGACCAATGTGTTATATACTCTGTATAGCAAGACAACAAAAATTAAACTACAACCAAAGCAACATATATTTTGTATACCATTCGATGGAATGACGCTTATTAATTCGAGAAAAAGTCCCAAAACTTGTTACCTTCTCTCTTATAAAATCGCTCGTTTTTTTCACGCTGATAAAATGACGATGTTCTCACTTAATAAAATAACAATCGTAACACGTATATATAAATAAAGGCATACACAATTTTCTTTATTCGTCAGGTGATGTGGCGTAAAGTAGGAGGTGGAATCGGAGGGGTTAGCATCGAGCCACCCAAAGACCACGCTCGTCCACAGTTTTCCCTGTATCTCACTCGGTCTGATTTCCAATCTCAATTATTGCCCGACTGACCGACTACTACTAATACTACTACTACTACTACTACTAATAATAATAATAATACTAAACTGTCTCTTACATAAGCGATTTTTGGTACATTGTTTACAAACGTTTCAGGGCCCACATTATCTGATCTTGGCTACGTTATTTTCAAAAAAATATTTTTCAGATACGATGAATTTTGCTTGCATTCTTAACTTTGACAACAATGAAATATTTCGAAAAGAAGGTTTTTCTGTTATAGCCAGTTCGCATATTCTTGTTGTTTCATAAAAATACATTTCTTTCCAAAATTACGCACAAGCTCAGATAATATACAACACATTGAACTCAGAAAGACTGATCATTAAAAACGGCCTCTATGGACCTACCTGATAAAAACTTGATAATTAAGAAGACTCTCCCAGAGAGGCCATAGTAGAAGACTTCGTACTGATATCTTCTATACGACATCTTGAGAAATGCTTGTAGCGGCCGTCATCAACGCCCTGGAATGGAAGGTAAAAAGTCACTTCTTGACAGCGTTTTGTTTGGTGGGGGGGGGGGGAGAGAAGAAAACAAACGGTCAGTCTATAAGGAAGGCACCACGAAATTTCTTGATCATTTTTCCATAAAAAATGGCTTAAAATATCAATTATCTCTATATATAAAAGGCAATATGTGAGTTTATGTGTGACTGTAAGATATGCACGCCTACAGTTTTTAAGCTACGCCATTCAAACTTTCTAGGGACACATATCTACAGAGAAGCCAGGTTGACACATACTTTTTGCGTTTAAGTTCAACAATTTTCCCTTTCGCAATTTTTGGCCAATGGTGCCGATTGTTTACATTTGATCTGTAAAACATCTAAGATCTAAGATGGTTGCTAGATTACGTCACACAAATCAAATCACAAGTGTCAAACGCGACTAAAAAAAAAAAAATGAACCTTTTTATTTAATTTTTATTCCGACGTTTTAAAAATTCATTTGGTCAACAAAAAAATGTAAATATTTTTCCCCGTAATTTTTAAACAAAAGAAATATTAAAAAAGTGTTTTTCAAACAAAAACAAAATATGTAAAGAAAAAAGTGCCAATGGTTAATTTAATTATTTAAGTCTTTTTTTTTCAGATTTAATATTTCATGCTTCAGAAAATAAAATTAAAAATAAATAAATATTTGTTTTCGCTAAATATTTCATGCAGAGAATCAACCCTCTATAAATTCGTGTGGCATTAATGTAACTTTCCCTCTAAAATTAAATGTCTACATTTTTAAATATTCTTCGAAATTTTTTGAAATGAGAGCGTAATAGCTTTTATATTTCTAATTTCAGTAAAACAAAATAAATAATTTTTATTTTTATGTTAAATTCATTTAGTCAACAAAAATGTAAATATTTTCCCCCGTAATTTTGAAACAAATACAAACGCAATGTTGTTTACAATGTCACACAAAACATCAAATCACGTTTACGCAAAACAAAAGAAAATAGATTTTTTTGAATTCTTCTCCTACTACTAAATTGTTCTAAGTTGCACGGGCAACGCCGAGCTATGATGCTAGTAAATTATAAAAATGCTATGCAATGTTTTCTTCAAAGTTGTCAGATAACAATCGTATTTACAATGCTAAAGATTCAGTGATCAGTTTATTAATTTCTTAAGAGTTTCTTCAAGGTTCTCAGATAGAATCGTAAGTTATCAAACCGATTTGAGAAGATCTTACATTTAAGATTATCATGTCTGCCTCTTTCTTTCTGTTAAGCTAGAAAGTCAAATTAGACATCAAAGTAGTCACGATAAGAAACAGTTGAAAACGTGACAAGAATGAGCTATTGTCAGTATTTAATATTTTTTATGAGCATATTATCTTTCTTGTTTGATTTTTGTTTTGTTGTGTCGTCGCTCGTACCATGTGATATACGGTCGCCCGGATGTATAAAATACAATGAGTGCTTAGCACTGGGACTTGTCATTATCAGCGATGGATGAATTGTCGTCTGACGCAAAAGGGAAGTAACACTGACACCTCATTTTAACATGTATATTTACCAAAATGGCACAAAAATGTCTTGAAATTGTAAATTTAATCAATAAAATCAAAATTAAGCCGCGGCTCCAAGACGGTTCTGCAGAATCTCCTGCAACTCTTTTGACATTTGTTTAAGTCTCTTTATTTAAGTGTGTGAATGCTATCTTAATCATTTCTTTCAGTTCATCTTTGGTGCTAGAAGAATTTTTTTTTATAATCATATCACCCCAAGCAAGGCATTTTACTGCCACTATTTGCAAGGGGGTTACATAGGAGGAAAGTTACAGTGACAGGTTATAGGGAGTGTCAGGAAGTGGGTAAGAGAAGGATGAGAGTACTGATGAGAGTGGAGTGGATGAAAGGAGCATGAAAGAGAGAGGATGCAGGTTAGTGAGATAGGAGATGACTATTGACTTTACATTTAAATATGTCTTAAATATGTCGAGAGATAGATAAATACAGACTGTAGATAGATAGATAGATAGATAGATAGATAGATAGATAGATAGATAGATAGATATAAAGAGAATGAGATAGGTAGTTTTTTTATAATCATATCGCCCCAAGCAAGGCATTTTACTGCCACTGTTTGCAAGGGGGTTACATATAAGGAAAGTTACATATAAGGAAAGTTATGAGAAAGAATGAGAGGTTATAAGGGGTGTCAGGAAGTGGGTAAGAGAAGGATGAGAATACTGATGAGAGTTCAGTGGACGGAGAAAGGAGCATGAGAGAGGGAGGTTGAAGGTTAGTGAGATAGGAGATAACTATTGACTTTACATATGGATTTTTGGAGATTGTAGCTGTCATGGAAGCAAGTAAACGGAAATGAATTCCACACGCGGGAAGTGCGAGAAAAGAAGCTGTTGGAGTAGAATTTGCGTTTATATTTGATTGTTTTCACAGTAAAAGGATGGGACCTAATTGCTTATCTTGTGGCTTGAGTAAATTCATATATAGGGAGCACCAGTGAGCTAAGTTAATCGGATCAGAAGCCGTGAAATTATTTGTAGAAGAGACACAGGGAAGCCACATTGCGCCGGTGAGAAAGTGACTGTATCTATTTTATTGGTCTTTTGCTCAACTGCACCCCACACATAATAATCAAGGGGGTTGCAGTCTGGGGAGTTAGGGGGCCAGGTTTAAGGAGGTATGTGGTCGCAGAAATTGTTTAACAGCCATATCTGAGTTATCCTGTTTGCGCGAAGAGTCCTTGTTGCCAGATACAGAGTCTTCTAGCAGCCACACCCTTGACCCAAATCAGCACTACTTCAACAAGTACTTCGTGTTGAGTCTGAGGGGCTCACCAACAAATTTCTTTGTTCTTTTCTTATCAGAATGATCAGAGTAAGTTTTTCGAGCTGCCGTATCTTCGTAATCACCATTAAACTCACCCATCTCTTTCTGAATCCTCTGCACTGTCCTCAGATGGACACCAAATCACTCTGAAATGTCGTATTGGGGCTTCCGAGGCGAATGATAAGCAGTACAGCTGGCCATTTCGAGATGTATGTTAGAATGAATTGCGCCATAGTGCTCTTTTTTCTAACAGATGGTGCCCAACTGACCCTACTATAAAGTTCAGTCGACAAAATAAAAACAACGCAAAAGCATGAAATATATAAAATGGCGAAAATTTAAACATCGCACCTTGAAATTCAGATAGATAAATATTATCTATCTATCTATCTATCTATCTATCTATCTATCTATCTATCTATCTATCTATCTATCTATCTATTTATCTATCTATCTTAATCCGTTCATTATCTATCTATCTATCTATCTATCTATCTATCTATCTATCTATCTATCTACGTACCAATCTACATATCTACCTTCGTTTTGACAAAAATTCACCAATGCGTAACTTCATCCTGTATTGACAATATATGGAGCCTTATTCAATCCGTATATATATCACCATATCGATTATAAATAAATTTATTCCACAGAAAATATAGATTTTCATTTCTGTACAAAAAATAGATTTCGCTTCGTCTGAAACTGGTTGTTTGAGGCCTAATCACGTCATTTAAAAATTGTTGCTCTGTTATATTTCATGAAATAAAAAAGCCATTTAGCTGAGTGGAATAAACGCATCGCTTGCAAACGGACTGACCGAGCCACTCGTTTTTATTGAGAGAGATCAGCGTCCGTTGTCTTGGTTTGATGTTTTTCTCTTCTCTATTTTAATTCACTTTTCTTTCATTCCTGCCTTTTGTCTGAATATCAGGATATCTTAATTTTCCTTCCTTTATCCATTTTTTTCTTTTTTTATATCTTCTCTTCCTTATGCTTCTTTCTTTCTTTCTTTCTTTCTTTCTTCTTCTTCTTGCCTCTAACTATTGTCATCTTTTGTTTCTTTCTTTCTTACATTTATCCTTTTTCTTGCTTGCTACCTCCATTTTGCTTCTTGTTTTTCACCGTCATTTTCTCTCATTCTCTTTTTTTCTTCCCCCTTTTCTTCCCACTCACCCATCCCCCCTTTTTTTTACATCTAGCTTTCCTCTATTTTTTTAATCCTTTCTCTTTTCTTCACTTTTTCTCTTATTTTTCTCCTCACTCACGGCTTTTTCTTTTTTTCTTTTTCTTCTTTTTTTATTTCTCATTTTCCTTCCTTCTCTTTTTCATCCAACTCTCCTTGTCTTTTTCTTAAACTTTTTTGCAGTGGGAGAAAAAAAAAAAAAAAAAAAGAAAAAAAGGAGAAAAAGCGAGAAGAAAAGGGGTGAAAAAATTAAAAGAAACTCCTATATTTTTAACTCTTTTTCCTTTTCACTCTCACATATTTTTTCTTTTATCTTTCCTTCTCTTTTTTCTTCTCAATTCACTCTTTGCACTTACGCTTTCCTCTTCTTTTTAATACGGCCATGTCTACCTCTGGTACCTTTTCTATTTTTCACCGTATTATTAATATTTCTTCTTCTTTTTCTTTTTCTCCTTCTTTTTCTTCTTCGTTTTCTTTTTCTTCTTTTTCTATTTCTTCTTGCCTCTAACTACTTTCATCTCTTGTTTCTTTCTTCCTTACATTTATCTTTTGTCTTGCTCACTACCCCCATTTTTTCTTCCTGTTTTCACCGTCATTTTCCCCTATTCTCTTTTTCGTCCTCTTTTTCTTCTCATCCACTTTTTCCTTCTAGCTTTTCTCTTTTTTTTTAATCCTTTTTCTTTTCTTCACACTTCCTCTTATTTTTCTCCTCACCTACACCTTTTGTTTTTTTTTCTTTTTCTTCTTATCTTATTTCTCATTTTCCTTCTCTTTTTCATCCCACTCTCCTTGTCTATTTTCATCCTTTGTTTCTTTCTTTCTTACCTCTTCTTCTTCTTCTTCGTCGTCGTCGAGTAATTCTCCCATCTTTTTGTACCCTTTTCTATCTCTTCCCACCTTTTTTCTTTAACTTATAATCTTTTTTTTCTCCTTATTTATAAGCTTACCAGCAGTATAGCCCGGCGTTGCTCGGGTGTAATGAAAGCTTTAAAACTAATCCATGGTCCTGGAGCTCAGATTCAGCCTAAAGAATATTTGAAATAAAAAATTAATTGCGACAATTTACCAATCGCACCTAGTATACACACACACACACACACACACACACACACACACAAACACACACATATATATACACACACTAGCAGTATAGCCCGGCGTTGCTCGGGTGTAATGAAAGCTTTAAAACTAATCCATGGCCCTGGACCACAGACTATTTGGTCGTTGGCACGAAAGACTAAAAAGCAATAGCTGTTTCCAGTTAAAGCGAAACTGTAGACTGAAAGAAAAATGAATGGATGTAAGTCAAATTTTCATTTCCTGGTATCGATATCAAATAAGTTTTTTCCGTCGTAAAATGAATTTTGAAGGCTAAATAAGTCTTCTGAGTAAATGGTATCATGGCTGAGACTAAGAACTAAAATTATACCTACCTATAGCCAAACCCGAAGCAAAAACTAAAATAAAACTGCTGAAAAAAATACAGACATACAGGTAGACAAACAGACACACACACACAAACATCTTGCCTTTATATATATATATATATATATATATATATATATATATATATATATATAATCGATTTTGTGCACTATTGTAAGAACTGCAACCTTGAAACTTCTGAATATCATTTCTTTTGTCTTTGTCTATGAGTGTATCAAATTTGATTAAAATCGGACCACTCATTCTATAACCCGATTTTTTCAATTACGGATTTTCGATATTTATCGGGGGTACCTCGACACAAAACTTAGCTAAAAACACTCGCAGACGCTTAAAGTACAACTGTGTAAATTTTTTAAGAAAACCGTTTCGGAGTCTATAGGTAACGGACACACACACACACACACGCACACACACACACACACACACACACACACACACACACACACACACACACACACACACACAGTTCTATTTATAAATAAGTTTAGATTGCCTTGATTTTATCGTTGTTCTTTTTTCTTTTTCACTATTTTCTGTTTTTTCTTTCTTAAATTTATCTTCTCCTTTGACGTTCCTCTTTGTCTCTCCCTATCTTCTATTTTTCTCCCTATGTTTGACTTCTTTCCTTTTCTTTTCCCTCTCTTATTCTTTTTTTCATTTTTTTATCCTACTCTTTGTCTCTATTGCTGTTTTTGTCCCCCTCTTTGTCTTCTTTTATTCTGTTCACCTCCTCCTCTCTTTCCCTGTTTCTTCTTCCGCTTCCTTTTCCAGCCATACCGATCACAACCATATATCATATTCCCTTATTTCTAGCAACGGGTTCTATAATTATTACCACAGTTGAAGCTTTTGTCGCTCTTATTTTTACAACTGCCTTTCATTACTGACTCATGTAACAACGTAGTGTTCAACAGCTACAATTAATATGGTGGCTGCCGCAACCCTGCTTAACAGCCTATTCTGTTTTTGCTTTTCCAATCTCCAGTACGGTGCTTTAATATGAAGTAGATTCTTACTTTCATTAATTTCTATTTTTGTAGTCTTTGATTCCACACGGATCTTTTATGGTCAAACCAATTCTTGGGGAATCTAGGAAGCAAAGATGACGTCAAACACACGCAGAAGGTAATCTGTGAAAGAAAAAAAAAAGTGAAGGAAAATTAAAAGGAATGAAAAGCAAATATTCGGTCGAAATCACTTTTGGTGACAGAAACTAATATATGTCTATTTAACCCACAGCTAGCAGGGAAAAAAGGATTCAAACGTTTTGGTGACAGAAACGATTAGGTAAGGAAAATATTTTAATGAAAAACAAAAAAGATAAGAAAAAGAAGAAAAACAGACGAAGAAGAGAAAGAAGAATAAAGATGAGAAGAAGAGGAAGAAAAATAACGAGAAAAGAGGGAGAAGAAGAAGAACGATAAGAAGAAGAGGAAGAAGAATAAAGATGAGAAGAAGAGGAAGAAAAATAACGAGAAAAGAGGGAGAAGAAGAAGAACGATAAGAAGAAGAGGAAGAAGAATAAAGATGAGAAGAAGAGGAAGAAAAATAACGAGAAAAGAGGGAGAAGAAGAAGAACGATAAGAAGAAGAGGAAGAAGAATAAAGATGAGAAGAAGAGGAAGAAAAATAACGAGAAAAGAGGGAGAAGAAGAAGAACGATAAGAAGAAGAGGAAGAAGAATAAAGATGAGAAGAAGAGGAAGAAAAATAACGAGAAAAGAGGGAGAAGAAGAAGAACGATAAGAAGAAGAGGAAGAAGAATAAAGATGAGAAGAAGAGGAAGAAAAATAACGAGAAAAGAGGGAGAAGAATAACGAGAAAAGAGGAAGAAAAAGAAGAACGATAAGAAGAAGAGGAAGAAGAAAAACAATAAGAAAAAGAGAAAGAAGAAGAAAGATAAGAAGAAGAGAAAGAAGAATGACGATAATAAGAAGAGAAAGAAGAGAAAGAATGATGAAAAGGAAGGAGAGGAAGAAGAAAGAAAAGCAAAAAGAATGAGAAAAAGCTTTACGTAAAAGAAGAAAGACAAAGGGAAAAAGAATGATAATGATAATTCTTTGATTTTTTTTTTTACGGTTTATCAACACGTGTGAATTAATTAAAAAGAAAATATATTTTAGACTGTAACAATAATTGTCTTTTCCCGTGTGAATATTACATTCACAATTTTGTAAGAAATACATTGAATTTTCTATGTAGAATTTATATTTTTTTAACCCATAAACAGGTAGGGAGATGGATTTCCAAGGTTTTTTTTTTTCGCTTAAATCGAACTCTGATCTCCGATTTTTCATTTCGGGCGGCTACCTATTACACCACCCGCACAATCTGTTAATGCCAAAAAACAAGAAAATGGAATAAAAGAAAGGGAGAAAAAAGAAAGAACGAAACTTGCTTGGAGAGGAGGAAGTGAAAGGAGAAAAAGGCGAAAATTCGTAAAAACTCTAAAGAGAAGAAAGAAAAGATTTAAACAATTAAAAATATGAACAAATATGGTTGATAATGAGTAAAATGATTCTTGATAATGATGATGACAACGGCGATAATAATAATAATCTTGAACTTTTACGGGAAGGAAAGATAAGATTTTAAAAATTAAAAGATGAATAAAATTGGTTGATAATGGATAAAAAGTTGGATGATAATGATGATGAGAACTGCGATAATAATAATAATCTGGAACTTTTACGGGAAGGAAACGGCAAGAAAGTAATATGAACATTACCCAGAATCGGTTAAAGATATCATAAAACCTTCAACATTTTTATGGGACTTGACAATACATCCAGACAGAAGAATCAAATCTAATCATTCTGACTTCGTGACCAAAGAACACAAAAAGAAACCTGCTTTCTTATTGCCATGACATTTCCTGCAGATTGTGATGTATTTTTGGAGATCTTCATACAACTATCAAAATACAAGGATCTTGAAATTGAATTCTAAAAAAAAAAAAAAAAAATCTGTCATGTGATCTGTAATGTGATCGATACTGACTTGGCAGCTCGGCTGCAGTCGTTATCTCACCGGCGTGACATGGCTTCCCTGTGTCTCTTCTATAAATAGTTTCACAGCTTCTGCTCCAATGAACTTAGATCAATGGTGCCCCCTAGATATAAATTTACACGAGCTTCTAGATTAGCAACTAGGTCCCACCCTTTTACAGTGAAACCGATAAATTGTAAACGCAATTTCTACTCTAACAGCTTCTTTTCACGCATTTCACGCCTGTGGAATTCCCTTCCATATCCTTGCTTCTCGACAGCTACAATCTTCAGGAATTTAAATGTAAGATCAATAGTCATTTTCTATCTCACTAATTCGCATTCTTTCTCGCAAGCTCTTTTTTCAAACCAAATACAAAAAAATTCCACTTCTATTATTATTAATAAAACAAACAAATTGGTTTTCTCTTTATACATTTTCATGGTCTAGCATGAAATTTCTCTGGGTCAACCGACTCAGTTATAAATATATATATATATATATATATATATATATATATATATATATATATATATATATATTTGACAATTTGTTAATCTTTAGTTATTATTATGATATTCAAATTGTCAAATTATTAAAAGCAGGTTAATCTTAGCACGTCCCCGGAGGCCTTGACGATTTAGGGCTACTTCTTCAGGCGGTGGAGAACCAGTTTCTGAAAGTGATACAGATTCTGGTAGAAGCCAGCGTAATGAAACCACTCGAGATCGACGCCTCCGAAGAAGAGAAATAGATGGTTTCCGATCGGCGCAACTCTTCTCCCCCCAGTCTTGCTCGATTCATCAACCTGCTCATCGCAACACAACGCAACGAATCGAGTTAAAAATCTTCTTGATTTTATTGCCCCACTGCGTAAGATTTTACTAAAGGCAATTTATGAAGGTTGCTCGGAAAGTTTCTAGTCTAAGGAAACGAAGTGGGCTCTTTGGGAATGACAGCTTATTACTTTTCCGAATCGACTCAGCTGTAGACGGACGATATATTACTTCTCACGTACCATAGGCTCTTCTTTTTCGAACAGAGGGTATATCATATTCGGTTACTAGTTCGGAAAAGATTACAGACAGAACGAATATTATGCTACAGAGATAACTAAACTACTAAACAGGCAGAAAATTAAAGAGGTTATTATTATTTATTTTTTATTTTTATAATCGTGTATGTCCAAGCAATACATTTTACTGTCACTGTTCTGCAGGGGATTACATAGGAGGAATGTTGTGAGAAGGAGTGAGAGGTTGCAGGGGGTGTCAGGAAGAGAGTAGGAGAAGGAAGAGAATACTGATGAGAGTTGGGTGGACGAAGAAAAAAGCATGAGAGAGGATGTAAGTTAGTGAGACAGGAGATGACTATTGACTTTACATTTAAATTCTTGGAGATTGTAGCTGTCGGGAAAGCAAGTATGCGGCAGGGAATTCCACAGGCGGGAATAGCGAGAAAAGAAGCTGATGGAGTAGAATTTGCGTTTACAATTTATTGGTTTCACAGTAAAAGGGTGGGACCTAGTTGCTAATCTTGTGGCTCGAGGAAATTCGTATATAGGTGGGTACCAGTGAGCTAAGTTCATTGGAACAGAAGCCGTGAAAATATTTGTAGAAAAGACACAGGGAAGCCACACTGCGTCGGTGAGAAAGCGACTGTATCCGAGCTGCTAAGTCGGGATCGATCACATGACAGATTCTCCGTTGGATTTGGTCGAGGACACGTAGGTGGATAGCAGGAGCAGCCGACCAGATATGGCAGCAATATTCAATCCACGGGCAGATGGTAGCTGTAAAGGTAGATTAACTCCATTTTGATTTATGGGTATGCCATATTCTTTTCTTTAAATTAGCTTTATTCTTTTCTTCAGGAGATAGGAGATCATGACTCTCCACAGCTTCCTACCACGTGGAGGCTTTTGTCTATTTGTCTCTCTTAGATTGTATTTTTTTACTGATGTCATATTGTTAGTAGTAAACTAGTAGTAATATTATTCTTCTCAGCACCAAGCCCCTTCAGGTCATGGCTCTTCACAACTTCCTATCTCGAGTGTGTCTTATCCGTTTTTTTCTCCTAGATTTATTTCTTTATATAATATGTGATATTGATTGTTTAAACAATTAACAATTAACATTGTTCTATGTGCAGCGGTCCTTTAGGCCAAAAGCGACCATGACTCTTCACAACTTCCTATCTCGTGTGACTCTCATTCATTTTTCTCACCAAGTTTCATTTTTTATCTGTTCATATGTCATATTGTCTGTTTAAGCTAGCAGTATTAAATTCTTCTATGCACCGCAGTTCTTCAGTGTATAGGCGACAATGTCTCTCTACAGCTTCTTATTTCACTTGGCTCTTATAAGTTTTTCTCTCCTAATTTCATTTTCTTTTGACCTATTGATATGTCATACTATTTGTTTAAATTAATAGTATTACATCTTTCTTCGATGTGCCGCGTCACTTTCGAACATAGAAGATTATGGCTCTCTCTAACTTCCTATCTCGTGGGTCCCTTATCCATTTGTATAATCTATATTGTCTTCTTTTTTATTGTTTCATTGTTTGTTGAAACTCGTTGTGTTAAATCCTTCTATGTGCTACTGTCTTTTAATATATAGGCCATCTTGGTTCTCCACAGCGTTCTATCTCGTGAGCGTTTTATCCGTTTTCCTTTCAAAGATTCAGTTTTTGTATCTAATCATATGCCATAATGTTTTTTTAAACTAGTGCAGTAGTATTAGATTTTATTTCTGTGTGTCGCACCATTCAGAACATAGGTATTCTCTCTAGAACTTCCTATTTGATGTGGCTCTCACCTGGCTCTTTTCTAGATTCACATTTTTATTTATTGATATGCTATTTTGTTTATTTAAAATAAGTAGCATTCGATTCTTATCTTTATGTACTGTAGAGCAGTGCTTCTCAAACGTCCTGATGTAGCGGACCGGTAGTTTTTTTTTTCAATGTGATGGGTATTGACATTGCATTTAAATTGCTGGGGGTTGTAGTCGTCAAGAAAGCAAGAATACGGAAGAGAGTTCCACAGGCAGTAAGTGCGAGAAAAGAAGTTGATGGAGTAGAATTGTCGTCTGCATTTGGTTGATCTAACTGTGAATGGGTGGGATCCAGTTGTCAGTCTGATTGCACAAGTAAACACCTGTGGTAGAGGCGCCAGTGACTTAAGTTCGTCGGAGCAGAAGCCATGAAAATATTTATGGAACAGACAGAGGGAAGCCACATCCTGTCGGTGTGTAAGTGGCTGGGGTCAAGCCGCCAAGTTAGTACCTATCACATTACTAATTCTCCTTTGGAGCCTGTCAAGAACACTGAGCGGGTGCGCCTGACCATATATGATAGCAGTATTCCATGCATGGACGGATGGTTGATTTGTATATGTGCAAGATAGATTCAGGAAAAAAAAACTTCTTGGCTCGAAATAGTGACCCAACCTTTCTAGCAGTAGATTTAGTTACTGACTCAATGCAATGGTTCCACTTGAGATCGGAAGAGAGGGTAAGGCCGAGGAGGCGCAGTGTATTGCTCTCAGGGAGACTTGCTTGGTCCATGCTTATGGGAGGCAGGAGAGGTTGCCTGTGATGATTGACAGACCGCAGCTTTGTCTTAGACGAATTGAAACATATCCTCAGATTTTGGGACTCTTACTTTGTAACACCACACTCTGAGTAGTTCTTTGGCCTTGTACGAGTTGAACTTTATTGCCAAAAGATTAAATAGGCAACAGTTTGAGAGTCTCAGGTGGTTTAAATTTTGATGTGCGAGTGGTGTAATGGAAAATGTCTTGCAAATGGTAATCCGAGAACCGTGTTCCAATCCCAATCGAGTTCGGTCTATTCACTTATTCGCGTAAATATCCTCGTTACAAATCCAGCTTATTTCTCTCTTTAAAGAAGGTTAATTAGACGTGTATCAATAAAACGTTATTGTTATCTCAAAAAACTTTCTACACTATAAAACATTTTCTAGCTTTAAATAACCTTCAATCGGTTGGTAATCCGTAAAAAAACTACAGTAATAGTATTTCATGTTACTTTTAGTTCAGCAACAACAAAAATATTCTTAACAACCCTATTTATTTATTTTTTATTCCAATTTATTTATTTATTTTTTATTTTTAATCGTTTCACTCCAAGCAAGGCGGTACTGCCACTGGTGCGCAGAGGTCTACATAAGAGAGGAGTGAAAGTTTAAGCAGGAGGAGAGCGACGAAAAAGACGAACCGGTTACAGGGAGTGTCGGAGAAACGGCAAGAGAAGGACGGGAATATCAGTGTGAAGTTGCGAAGGTAGAGTGAGAAAGGAAAAGAACAAGATACACGTGGTGATGGGGAAAGGACGATAGAAGGATTGGAGTCAAGTGGACAAGAGACGGGAATTGACATTGCATTTAAATTCTTGGAGACTGTAACCATCAGGGAAGCAAGTATACGAAAGAAGTGCGGGAAGTGCGAGAAAAGAAGCTGTTGGAGTAGAAGTGACAGTTGCATTTAGTTGATTTAACTGTAAAAGAGTGAGACCTTGTTGCCAGTCTGATTGATCGAGTAGGTTCTTGTGGAGGGAGCATCAGTGATCGTCGAAACAGAAGCCATAAAAATACTTGTAGAATAGACAGAGGGAAGCCACATCCCGTCGGTGAGAGAGTAGCTAGAGTCGAGCTGCCAGGTCGGGACCGATCACGTTACAGATTCTCCTTTGGAGCCTGTCGAAAACCATGAGATTAATAACAGGAGCGCTAGACCAGATATGACGACAGTATTCAATGCACAGCAGATGGTTGATTTGTACATGGTACCTGGTTTATTTGTCAACAGTTCTTAGTAGGTTACCTTCTGACAATTTTTTCTACGCGTATAGCTTTCTTAACACGTTACAAAGTTAAGCTTAGCAAATTATGTCTTTACATCTTCTCCACAAATGACCGTCCGCCTTAATATTCCCTTTCTGGGAAAACCTTTCGTTGTTTATCTACGTAAGACACTCGAGTTCCCCTCGATTATAGCGTGGTTCTTCTCAACTGCTGACGATATGAATTTCTTGACTCTATATCGCCAGCTTGGGTCGACGGTCTTGACGTGTTAAACATTATCGGAAAGCAAGGTCGATCGATGACAGGCGATATGATTGGCTAATTTCTGGGCCTCAAGAGAGATTGCGCTGGGCATAACGACCATGTTAAAAGTGAATAGTCGTTTGCGCATGTCAAAACCAGTGCCAAAATCTACCCTCACAACGTTTTTCATGTTAAAGTCCTTGAAGATTTACATTCGTCGGAATTGGCGTATTCGTTATCTAATCGAGAGAGAAATGTGAGACAGATAACATTTAGAGGGAGGGACAGAGAGAGAGAGAGAGAGAGAGGGAGGGAGAGAGAGAGAGTAAAGAAGTATTAATTGTAAAGATATGTTAAAAGCGAGATGCCAAGAGAGACATTTTTGTCAGCGGATTTAGGTAAGTCCCTGCTAAAAAAAATTATTCAGTTTCTGAAGCCCTAGCACTTAAAATAAAATGATCATTCATTCAAGTTTTTATCAATAGTCAACAATTCTTTATATACAATAACAGATTTAGATCTTTTTTTATTAAGGGATCCTTAATATCAAAAAGAGATATTTGAAATTTCTAGAGTACGTTATGAGGAAAGACGTCTTGGAAAATTTGATACTCACTAGCAAGAGGAACTGAGGAAAACAATAAGTAACCCAACGAACAAGCAGGCGGCAAAACAGGGTTTAGGAGAAATAACAAAAGACAGTTTATTAAGAGCTACAAAAGATAAGAAATTGTGGAGAGCCATGATTGTTAAGGTCCTGAAGGGACACAGCAAAAGAAGAATAGCAAAGCAGATTTTAGTAATGATGAAAAAGACAAAATTTATTTAAAGCTACAAACGACAGGAAATTGTAGAGAGCCATGATCGTCAACCTCCCAAAGGCACACGGCACAAAGAAGAATAGCGGAACAGAGTTTATGAGAGATTAAAAGAAGTCAAAAAATTATTAAGAGCTACAAAGGACAGGAAATTGTGGAGAGCCTTAGTCGTCAACATCCTGAAGGGACACGGTTAATAGAAGATTTATGATAATAAATGAAGTATTGCTGCCTATGAGAAATACACACTTTCATTTTTTTCCTTTCTTTATTTATTTTCTTTTTCTTTTTTTTTATAATCGTGTCACACCAAGCAAGGCATTTTACTGCCACTGTTCTGCAGGGGGTTACATAAAAGAAATGTTATGAGGAGTGAGAGGTTGCAGGAGGTGTCAAGAAGAGAGTAGGAGAGGGAAGAGAATACTGATGAGAGTGGGATGGACGAAGAAAAAGCATGAGAGAGAAAGTGTAAGTTAGTGAGATAGAAGATGACTATTGACTTTACATTTAAATTCTTGGAGATTGTAACTGTCGAGAAAGCAAGTATGCGGAAGAGAATTCCACAGGCGGGAAGTGCGAGAAAAGAAGCTGATGGAGTAGAATTTGCGTTTACAATTTATTGGTTTCACAGTAAAAGGGTTGGACCTAGTTACTAATCTTGTGGCTCGAGGAAATTCGTATATAGGAGTTATCAGTGAGCTAAGTTCATCGTAGCAGAAGTTGTGAAAGTATTTGTACAAGAGACACAGGGAAGCCACATTGCGTCGGTGAGAAAGCGACAGTATCCTCGCTACCAAGTCGAGATGAATCACATTATAGATTCTCCGTTGGATTCGATCGAGAACACCTAAGTGGATAGCAGGTGCACCGGACCAGATATGGCAGCAATACTCAATGCACGGGCGAATGGTAGACTTGTGTATGTGCAGGATTGTTTGGGACGGGAAAAACTTCCTGGCCCTACACAGAGAACCGATTTTCTTAGCAGCGGATTTAGCTATGGATTCTATATAATCATTCCACTTGATGTCTGGTGTGAGAGTTAATCCAAGGAGGCGCAGTGTTTCACTTTCAGGAAGAGAAGCCTGATCCATGTTAATGGGCGGGAGGAACGATTGTCTGTGGTGGTTATCGTTTTGGAAGCATTAAAATTTACGAGCCGTTTCTTACCCCAGTCCACCACGGATTGGAGGTCATTTTCAAGCTCGGCAGCGAGATTTCTTTTTATTTATATTTTTTCACAGTAAGCTTCACAAGGCTTGGCGTCCACTCGGTGAAGATGGTTACGTTAAGGGGCAGATATATTATAGGAGGGAATAATAACAAGTAACTTGGACAGGTTAAAATTGTAGTGCTCGGCGAAACATCCTCTTGGTAGTTTGTTCCACAGAGCAGTAGTTCGCAGGAACAAGCTGTTTGAGTGAAATTTACTTCTTGCTGATGGAATACAATGAGAATGTAACTGGTTTTCTACTACACAAGTGGTGTGACAGTTGTAGCCGTGAAGGTTAGACGTTCTTTCGTTCTTTTTTTTTTCTTGCTCGGTATATAGAACAAGATTTGAAAAGGTGAAATAATTACAAACCAAATTAATAAAGAATGCAATGAACCTCTAGACAAAGCAAAAATGATCAAGAAAATTAAAAAAAATAAAAATAAAAAGGGGTTGCAAATCAAAATTGTGAACCCCCTTAAAAATAACCCACTAAAAATAACCCCCTAAAAATAATGTGCTTAGTAATTAAAAATAATGTCGGATGAAAAACCCAATTAAAAATGACAGTGGTCTACGTTTTGGATCCAAAAATGAAGCCAGCAGACATAGATTCATAGAAGTCCTTACGAAGAAAGTGCTTTTCTTATTAGGAATGCAAAACATGCTGGTCTCCATGACCAAACTGGTAGCGGCTCGTTTTGGAAAAAAAAAGTAATTAAATCAAATGCTTGCACAGAGAAGATTATCCAAATAGATCTATTTAATGTAAATTATTTAATATATATATCTATACAGAGAGCTCAATGGATACTATCCAGAGCAATATGATATATATATATATAAAAAGGAAAAACTCAACATATATATTCTAAGCATATACTATTAAGTATAACAGACAATGAATGTCTATTATGCTTAATCATAAACCGTTCTAAACAGCGCATTTTGGCTTTAATTTTAGGTGAAAATAAATAAATATATATATATATATATATATATATATATATAATCATCCGCAGACAGATCTGCTTCGCAGCTCATTAGTACGGTTAGACATCTGATTGCTTTTAGCCAGGATTGAAACCCAACTGAAATGACATCAGCAATTCTACCACTGAGATTTGGGCACTCGGTAGAAGATGGCAGACTTTTAGTAAGGTATATACCATGTAAACATGCTCCAGTAATTAAGAGTGTTCTAATTACTGAATGGACGATGCGTAGATGCTAGAGTATCTACTGTTTTTCAAAAGTCTACCACTCTTCCAGAGTGCTTAATCATCGTGTGAGAGCGTATATATATATATAGCATAATGATGATCCACGTATACTGTCTTCATATGTATACGTTTTACAAATATTAAAACTCAGACAAACTCTGACGATCGCAGAAGCGGGAAACCCAGGGTCAAAAACTCACACCTATCTAACTGAGGGTTATGGGTTCATTTTTTTTTCGCTGATATATTTTCACGCAGACAATTGTATTATTGAAATAAGTTTCAGCTTTACTCGATGCTCCTACATTGTGTCCTTATGCCAGCGTAAAACTCTAAATCTTATCTGATGTGTTAGGGTTGTTCAAGAAATTGTACGATTTCGAGCCTGGCTTAATTCTTTTTTATAATCTTTGTTTTTCTACTTATTATTTGGCATCAGTCTCTGTATGTAAAGCTAAATTTGTTTTGGAAAGATCCAAATTCCTTCAGGCATTCGATGCTTGCCTGTTATTGTTTTTCTTTTATCTCCTCTTAAACAAAATTCGTCTCGTAGTCACGGTATTATATCGTCTCTCCCGGTCAACTATTTTTTATGCACTGTTTCTATCTTTCTAAAAGAATCAGCCGGACATGAGACGATTCGTGAACCAAATATTTCTGCTTTTTTCTTCGAACGTAAGTAAACATTTTCGTATATATATATATATATATATATATATATATATATATATATATTAATCATATCACCCCGGGCAAGGCGGTAAGGCCACTGGTGTGCAGGGGGCTACGTAAGAGTGAAAAGATTAGAAAAGAGAAAACCGGAAACCACATCCTAAACAGGGAACAAGGGATGAGCCTCTATACCTATTCAATAGACGTGGGTGGAGTGTGAATTGATATATACAGTACCGTGCAAAAGTACTAGGACAAGAAATGTCTTTTATGAGGCATCAAAATAAAATTTAAAATCACCCCTGTCCTAATACTTTTGCACACTACCAGTAGTGTGCAAAAGTATTAGGACAGGGATTATTTTCCTAATAATCTCACTGAAATTCAAATACAGGGTGAAAAGCCAAACCTTTGTAAAAAAAAATTTAACTAAAAATTAAAAAGGAAGAGGAAGGAAGGCTTCGGAATTTGAATTTGCTCCCACAAAGCCCGGATCTCAATCCAATTGAACATCTATGGGATAATTTGGATTCAAAAATTAATAAATCTAATGTTATATAATACAAGCGGCTTGGCAGGAGATACCATTAGATACATTGAAGAAACTTGTGATGTCAATGCCTGACAGAATGAAGGCTGTGATCAAACTATTATAAAAGCTATTAAACTAAATATTAAATTTATTTTGTAACAAGTATTTTTCTTGTTAAGACATTTGTTGAGTAATACAAATAAAATTACTTTAATTAAATTGTTTATTTTCAGTCAATATGCCTCATAAAAGATAAAATAGTTCTTGTCCTAATACTTTTGGACAGTACTATATATATATATACGAAAATGTCTACTCACGTTCAAAGAAAAAAGTATATATCTATATCTATATATAGGGGGATTTAAGTGCTAGAAGAATGGTTTTTGTCTCGACAGAATTCGCAAAATCTGACCAAATATCAGAAATGTCCCTAGCCTCTTGTTACCCTATTGTTATTTTTCATGGTAAATATTCAGATGCGCTACATTCATTAGCTCTACAAATCGAAGGCTCCTGAACCACTCAAGGAAGTGCGTTACTGATCGCAGAAGGTGAAATCACCAGGAGAAGGTAATAACTGTAATATGGTATATAGGAAAGATGACGATTAAGACTAGTGTTCTGGGAAACATCCTTTCTGAAACCTATTCCGTGAAGCAATCGTTCTTAGGAAGAAACTGTCTGAAAGTATATGAAGAAAACTGTACATGACATGATGAGTCATAGCTGCAAAGATCAAGGCTGACTGGAATTAAGGAATGCAGTTCGTCGGAACAATTGCAATGGAAATAGCGATATACTAGTGAGAGATTTGTCACGTTTCGTATGTGGGAAAGAGGTTGTAGAATGGAAGTTAATTCTTCTTCTATGTGCCTTGTCCCTTCAGGACGTAGGCGATCATGGTCTTCCACTTTTCCCCATCCCTGGTGGCTCTGAGCACACCTTCTCCTGTTACACCATGCAATCCTCGTTCCGTTATTCACCTGATTAGGTCCTTCAAATATGTTATCCGTTGCTTTCCCCTGTCTCTTTTACCATCTTTCTGGCCTGTTAGCATCAGAGTCTCCAGGCCCTCCTTCCTCATTGCGTGTCCCAGAAACTTCAGCTGTCTCTTCCTGATGCTCAGTATTAATTTCCTTTTTGTTTCCATCATTTCCAAGATTTCATCATTGCTCACATGATCGATCCATGATATTCGCAGCTTCCTTCTGTAGAACCACATTTCAGTTGCTTCAAGTTTTTCCTTCATCTTTGATGGTATTGTCCAGAATTCACTACCATATTGAAGGACAGACAGCACGTAGCAATCCAGTACGCTCTTCCTAGTTTCTAGCGAAATTGTTCTGTTTCTTAATACTCTACACAGCTCATGGAATGCATCCTTGTGCTTTTGGATCTCAAAAATATAAATATATAGAAACTACTGTGACCAAAAACTGAGGGGTCAGTATATGTATTGATTGTAATATGGAACTGATCCCCCACTTTATATATAGTATACTTCTGTAGAACCACATTTCAGTTGCTTCAAGTTTTTCCTTCATCTTTGATGATATTGTCCAGCATTCACAGCCATATTGAAGGACGGACAACACATAGCAATCCAGTACTCTCTTCCTAGTTTCTAGCGAAATTGTCCTGTTTCTTAATACTCTACTCAACTTCTGGAATGCTTCCTTCGCCATGCCAATTTGCCTTCGGAAAACCACGTTGAAGCTTATGAACGGTATCAAGGATCCGGCTTCTCTAAACCAGACATTTGCTGTATTATTTCAGTTTAGCTTTCTAATGGTGGAGCAGAACAAGCGGGGTTAGGTTATTACAGGAACGGTAAAGGCAACTGGTCATTAATTAGCATCTTTAGCGATGGATTTCGTAGCGTTAAATAGCACAGTTCATACAGTCTGCATTGACCTTTATTAACCTTCATAGGAACATTTTTACCAACTGCTTATCAGTGAAAGAGAAGGAGAAATTAAAATAACTGATTTAGTTAGTCATTTAAGTGCCATACGTGATACACGCTTGAACTATCATGTCTCGAAAGAGACATGATTGAGTGGGCAGTAGGTTTTCCCGTAGTAGGTTGCAATTACTTTCTACAGTAGATGGGTTGCCAGCCAAGGCTATAGAGCCCAATCTATCCTGTTATTTGACTCATAGCTAGAGGAGGAAGAGATGTATTATATTATTTAGTAATTAGGGGGGGATCAGTTTATTATTTCATAACAATATAAAACTGATCCCCCACTTTATGATCAGTAGAAGCCTTAATTATGCTTTCAACTATTATATTCAGTCAGTCAGTTAAGTGCCATACGTGATACACACTCTGTCGATCATATCTCGAAAGAGACATGACTGACTGGGCAGAAGATTATCCCTCAGTAGGTTGGCATTGTTTGTACATTAGTTGCCAGCCAAGGCTATAGAACCCAATCTGTCTTATTGTTTAACCCATAACTTGAGGGAATTGACGGATTAATACCTTTCCCAAGGGTATTTGTATGCAAGTGAATGCAAGGAATTCAACTGGAATTCGAACTCGGCTCCGCGATTTGTCGTTCCGAGTCGATATCTACTGCACCACAACGCACATAAAAGCTATCGATAAAGCAGTCTAAATCTCTATGATATTTCGTGGTGCAGTATCTTGAATGCGAAACGACCTTGCCATGTTATAAATGCTCGAGTTCCTGTTAGATGATATCAACACCATTCGTCAGAAGTTTGCAGACCTTTTAGCAAATTCTGGGTAAACTGAGCCAAAAGAAACGTTGCATTACCTTGCTCGAATCAGATCAGCGTAGCGGTCACCAATCAATGACATGCTACATGATTACACCTGAACTGTTATTGAACCAAAACAAGCTATTACGAAGCCTTCTTGATCAATGGGATACATAGCCCCATGAAATGTGTACAACCTCCGAATATTACCACCCAAAATATCTGGAAGTGATTCATCGGACCACAAGTTACCCGTCGCCCAGGCTCCAATTAACGACATCGCAAGTCAATGTGAGGGATTATATTCGGCTCCATGCTGTTAGCCGACAATTTCAGGTGGTTTTTCTGTTCTCATATGTTGTGGGATCGCCCCTTTTGTGTTATAATAATGGACTTGGCTGAGTGTACATATAATCCTGCTTATCGTAAGAACGGCAGAGTTTAGTTGGAGAGTTTGGTTGAGTTGTAAGTCGTAAGTTGGTGAGTTGTTTAGTTGGAGTTGGATCTGGAATCACAGTTGTAGTCGCAGTTGCTCTGAGCTCCACTCAGCTAGAATCAGTTACTCGGACATACTATTTCACTTGAAGACTGTATATATTTATTACTATTAATACTATTCCTAAATTGACTAACCCGTGTTCCAGTTTGTATATCACGTTCAATATAACCAAATTTTCTATCTCCATATCTGTTTTTGTTGTTCATTGTTTTGTGCGGTTTCTCACCCGGAATCCACCATATCTTCTGGAAGTTGTACATATAATCCTGCCTATGCAGAGAACACCTGAGTAGTAAGTAGTTGTTTAGTTGGAGTTGGATCTGGAATCACAATTGTAGTTGCAGTTGCTCTAATCTCCACTCAGCTAGAATCAGTTACCCGGACCTACTATTTCACGACTGTATATATTTATTACTATTAATAGTATTCCTGAATTGACTAACCCGTGTTCCAGTTTGTATATTACGTTCAATATAACTTACATTTTCTATCTCCATATCTGTTTTTGTTATTTATTTTTTAGGCGGTTCCTTAACCGGAATCCACAACACCATATCTTCTGGAAGTTAAAGAGTGCTCAACTGACGTTTTGATATCTGTCTGCTATTATCTACATTGAATGTGGATTTACTTTGAACTAGTCTCCACTGGTAAAGCTCATTAAGAACCCCTGGTTGTCCACTATCAGCAGTACAGCCTTCCTGGTGAACAAGTGACACTATAGATCAAAGGATGTCATATTTATCCACACTTTCAAAAATGTGGTATCCTAACCGTCTGGTACAATTTCGATAATTCCTGTCACTTTGGCTTAAGCAAGCTTGCTAGAGCCGTTCTGATTCATGTGTTGTCAAAGACCAAATCGTATAAACTTGATTATTCTTACGTCATAAATGGATCGGCAGTGTGCTGAGGTGGTCAATTCTAACATTAACTTTGTATACTGACAAACCGTGACTTTATTCACGTCAGTGTATTTATATATAGAAAATATATTTAGACATATTGACTATATAGCGATATCTTATATATATATATATATATATATATAACAATTACAGTATAACGATCTACATTTGTATCGAGCACTCTTTATAAAAGTAAATGCATGAACAAAAAGGTAAATAAACCTACGAGTTCAACAACTTAGTTACAATATATATATATATATATATATATATATATATATATATATATATATATATATATTGAATATTATGTCTAATTTTTCTCGAGATTCAGTCAGATAAATTATGGCGCTTACATTACAGATGCCATAATTGACTCAGCATGACATTTAGATGGACGACCAGATAATGGAAAAATCAACCATCCAAATCTAATATATATATATATATATATATATATATATATATATATATTGCGCATATGTTTACTTATAACGTGACAAATAGTTTTAAATCTGATATATAGGGATGAATTATGATAATGTTTAGCGCCATAATTGTTTTTTTTTCCAGTAGTTTCATGGATAAAAAGGTTTTTATATCGTAAAGTGCCCGATCTTAGAGTCATAGATCTTGGATATCTAGGTGTTATTGTGAATAGTGTAATGCGTGATAAAACCAACAGTTTTTCTAAGAATGAGCTGTTTATTGTGGAAAATTGCCCAGTTTATTTAAGGCTTCCTTATATTGGTTCTCGAGATTTTTGTCTAGGCGGATTTCTGTATCAGTTCATTCTTGTTATTTCTCTGCTCAAATTAAAATTAATTTCTGGACTCATTCTGCTGTTCCATCTATGCGAAAAGACTTCCTTCCTCTTCATCACATTTCATCTATTATCCATAAGTTTATTTGTAGTTGTGTGGTAATGACTACATAGGAAGGACGTCGCAACGCTTGAATTGCAGAAGTAAACAACATGTACCATTAAACCGGATGCTCGTACAAGTCAACTGGTTAACACTTCTGGGTCAGCAGTTACTGAACACCTTATTGATAGCAGAAATTTTATGGCTGTCTTCAGTGTGAACCAGGCCACTGTTTTGTTTGGTTTACACTCTGCATTTCACTTGCAGGCATTAGAATCATTGTACATTAGATCTAGGAGGCCGTCTCTCTGTAAATAGAGAGACTGCTCACTTGGACTACATGTTATTATTATCTAGTGCTTGCTCCTCTCCTCTTTACTACCTTTTTTATCCATTCATCTTTATTTTTGAATATTTTAATCAGGATGAATTGAATTTATTGCCCTTATACATATTTGTACAACCAACAACTTATATATATATATATATATATATATATATATATATGAATGCAGGTTTCATTGAATAATATAGACAAGTTTGGTCTATTAATTTTGTGTAGGATCCGTTCATACCGTCTGATATACTTGATGGTGACGTCGTTGAAAGACAACAAAAAATCACAGTAATTGTTGATTTTTTTATCGGGTCTAAGCTTTCGGCTCACATAAGCCATTATCAAAGTGTGTTAATATTTACTCTTTGATAATGGCCGAGTTCATCTATGCTTTCTTGCCTTGTAAAATTTTACAAAGTAATAATAACGAAACAACCATTCTATTTTCATTTATAAGTATGCACTTGACAATAAATACTGAAAATAGTATAAAATACATCATTTCTTTTTAAAAAATTGGGGTTGCCTAATAATTATGACCGGTAGATTAAATATATATGTGAAATGTGCATATGAATTAAATTGTATGGAAGAAATTCAACATATACTTTGCATGCGCGTCTGTATGTATATACATATGCACATATATATATATAATAATAACTACATAGACTCTGTAAGTATGCCGGCCGTAAATTTATACTAAAATAAACCTCCGAAAAAACCATTAACAAACAGAACCTAAATCCGTTACAATCCGGTGTACTAAGACGTTGGATAAATGGGGAGAAAAAAAAGAAACCCGCGGAACAAGAACAAAACATTCAATACTCCGCAGTAAAGAAAAAAGCCCAAACGGAACCAAACACAAGAAAAAGTGCTCAATACAAAGTACGAAAGAAAAGATACAATAGTAGAACAAAAACACACAATTTGTGTGTGTATATATATATATATATATATATATATATATATATATATATTGGCGTTACATATTCAGTACTTTTCTTTTGATTGCGCATTGAACACTTTTTAGGGATCTTCTGTCCGCTTGTTCAACCAGCACCCCCTTTACTAGTATATATATATATATATATATATATATATATATATATGCAAATGGATATTTAGTAAATAATATACATGACATAACTCTGCTTATATTATGATTCATCTATCTGACAAAAACCTCAAACGATGACGGCACTATATTTAATAAACCCCTTTTCATAAGTCACAACTCATTGATTTTTATGGATTTTTATGGATTAAATTGAAAGCTTTTTTCGTGTCAATGGATGTCGATGGGAAATCACCGCGGAAACTAACCTGGTAGCTTTTCCCGTTGCGTCATGACGATACATTAATGCTTTCAAAAGAAATTAAGGAAAAAAAATCGTGTTCACCCAAATATCAAGATATAATATTACTTACGTCATAATTTGCTTATATTATAACCGACAAAATGGATCAATCCTACATCACCCCTACATTTTTTTTTATTTCTTCTTTCCATGCTGTCGAATACCATGCGAGGCAGTAAGAAATACAATTCTTATTCCAACATTACTCTAGGTCTGATATTGGCATTAATCCAAAGAGATGTTTGTTTTCGTTGATGTATCGTAAAAAATATTTTTGGATTTTAAATTACTTTAAAAAAACTTGAGACAAAACATTAAATTTTATCCGGTACACAGAGAACTTACTTTTTTCTTTATATCGCCCCAAGCAAGGCATTTTACTGCCACTGTTTTGCAGGGGGTTACATAGGAGGAAAGTTACAGTGACAGGTTATAGGGGGTGTCAGGAAGTGGGTAAGAGAAGGATGAGAATACTGATGAGAGTGGAGTGGATGAAAGGAGCATGAGAGAGAGAGAGAGAGAGAGAGAGAGAGAGGATGCAGAATAGTGAGATAGGAGATGACTATTGACTTTACATTTAAATATGTCTTAAACATGTCGAGAGATAGATAAATACAGACTGTAGATAGATAGATAGATAGATAGATAGATAGATAGATAGATAGATAGATAGATAGATTCTTATAAAGAGAATGAGATAGGTAGTTTTTTTTTATAATCATATCGCATTTTACTGCCACTGTTTTGCAAGGGATTACATAGGAGGAAAGTTATGAGAAAGAGTGAGTGGTTATAGGGGTGTCAGGAAGAGGGTAAGAGAAGGATGAGAATAATGATGAGAGTGGATGGATGGAGACAGGAGCATGAGAGAGAGAGAGGAGCAGGTTAGTGAGATAAGAGATGACTATTGACTTTACATTTAAATTCTTGGAGTTTGTAACTGTCGGGAAAGCAAGTATGCGGAATAGAATTCCACAGGCGGGAAGTGCGAGGAAGAAGCTGCTGCATCATGCTTTCGTACGTTTTTCGTGTGTGTTTTCGTTTAACGACAATCAAGGCAATAAATGCACTAAGACGCAAGTCAACAATTACTGTGAAAGAATATGGGAAAAATACTGTTAAGGAAATACAATAAAAAAAAACAAGAATTAAAATCACAGACGATAACAATTGACATTTCATTTAACGTAAGAAAACAAGAAGCAGGAAGAAAGTTCCACACGCGTGAAGTGCAAGAGAAGAAACTGTTAGCATAGAACTTACGGTGTCATCTGGCCATTTCAACTGTAAAATGATGAAGCATAGCCAAAAATATAGTTAGTCAGTTAAGTGACATACGGTATACATGCTTGAACGATCATGTCTCGAAAGAAATACAACTGACTGTGCAAAAGGTTTTCTTGCAGTTGGGTTGCCATTACTTTCTACGGTAGAAAAATCCTCAATAAAAATGATTAATACACATGTATAGATAATAATATGAGAAAGAATGACGGTTCTGAATAACATATGTGCATTACTGCAAGACACATTTTGTCTCGAAGGATTTTAGATAGAGGGGATGACATCACCTAAGATGACGCATTGGGTCAGAAAGTCGATAAACTGTTTTCAACAGTATCCAAACGAACAGTATTAGATTAGTAGGTCATTTATTTGACGGTCACCTATCAGAGCGCATTATAAGAGCCACAATGTCGGCCCGTACAGCGTCCCCATCACAGATCATAGCAAATATACTCAATGAATGTTAATAAAGACCCTAGTTGCAACATGGTTACAACACGCCACCGTCTTGCACTACGGTTAAGACAAACGACCGTCTTGGATCATGGCTACGACAAACGAGCGTCTTTCAGTATAGCTACGACAAACAATCATCTTGCAGTATGGTTAGGACAAACGGCCGTCTTGCAGTATGGTTAGGACAAACGATCCTCTTGAAGTATGACTACGACACAACAACATCTTGCAACATTGCTATGGCTAACCACCATCTTGCAACATTGCTAACACGAACCACAGTCTTGCAGCATGGCTACTACAAACCAGCGTTTTGTTGCATGGCTACGACACACCACAGTCTTGAAAGACCCTAGTTGCAACATGGTTATAACACGCCACCGTCTTGCACTACGGTTAAGACAAACGACCGTCTTGGATAATGGCTACGACAAACGAGCGTCTTTCAGCATAGCTACGACAAACAACCATCTTGCATATGGTTAGGACAAACGGCCGTCTTGCAGTATGGTTAGGACAAACGATCGTCTTGAAGTATGGTTAGGACAAACTATCGTCTTGAAATATGACTACGACACACCAACTTCTTGCAACATTGCTATGGCTAACCACCATCTTGCAACATTGGTATGGCTAACCACCATCTTGCAACATTGCTATGACTGACCACCATCTTGCAACATTGCTACCACGAACCAGCGTTTTGTTGCATGGCTACGACACACCACAGTCTTGAAAGCCACAAGTACAGCCATAAGAGTGTTATTTGGGAAATTAAGCGTTGTCATATATTTATCAGTAGGGAAAACATTTCATGCCTTCATACAAACTCCGTTTGTTTACGTATGTGAAGGAAACATGAGAGATATATCTTCAAGAGTACATTATTTAAGAAATCCAGTGCATGTTTAAACGCTCACTTTAGTGAAATAGTCCATTGCCAGCAAGTATCAAGCTACTTTGGCATTTACGTGCGAATTTAGTTCAATTTTGAAATTAGTCATATTTTGTTTCTCTAAATGCTAGGCGGTATTTAGAACACATGCTTGGCATGTTGAATGCGGCCTATCAGTGATCCTTCGATGTGGACAACATTTAGGGATTAAAGATGTTGGTCCACACATATGCATTGAAACAGTATCAGTCAAAAAGTCACTGCGTCCGCAGTATATATTTTACAATATTCCTATTGGCTTTCTCTGATTAGAGTGTCAACATCGATAGTTAGGTATCGTTTATTTGAAGCAGGAGCACGAGAAAATATTTCTTTGAGACAGCCGCACGTTTAGGACTAATCAGCCGTGAGATGGTCACCTGGATGATCAGTGGGTGCTCAGTTATAATCTGTAATGAACTCAGGTACGGCTTCCATTTAAGTGATGGTCGTTTGACAACTTCCAGTAATAATTCGCCCACGGGACGCAACCCCTGGCATCATGGTCTAGAATGTCATCTTGGAATACATTTCCGCCATTTTGTATTTGTGGAGGGAACATTGAAAAGAAAAAGAAAATGGATCCTATTCTTGTAATAGAAAAAACGATGTTCCATAAGGATGTTCGCACACATGATACTAGTGCTATAATACATGGTCTGCAATATGTTTAACTACTACTTTAGTTCGTAATATCGTAAAACCTGTATTTTGTTTAGTACATATGATGACGCGTGACTCGTTCGCATATAAGGTATATATTTTGAAACTTTTGTTAAGGGAAAAACGAGTCTTTTATGATATGAGTCGGGCGATCTTCGTCTTTGAAGGAAAATAAACGCGTTTGAAACTTTTCATGTTGCATCGTAGTGGAAGTCTATGGCATTTCCTGTCGTCTGCGACCCAGGATTTTTCTTTTTTGAAGAAAAGCCTCCAAGAAAGATAAAATTAAAAGAATTATTCTGTGCGAACAGTTCTCACATGATCAAGATATGCAGTTTTATTTAGCAGAACTGGAGATTTCTAAGAAAATAGGATTTTTTTTGTATTACTGGTCCCTTTTTCTTTTTTTTTTTACTATTTTTTTTTTCGTTTACTAGAATTTCTTTTTCGTCTTTCTTCTTCTTTTATTTATTTCCTGATATACTTCTTTTAACTTCTTGCCTTTTTTCTTTTTTTCCTTCTGTCGTTTTCTTTTTTCTTTCTTTTTTTTTTTGTGTTATTTTCATTTGGACCTTTTTTTCTCATTCCTTTCTTTCACCTTCTTTATCTTCAGACATTTTTTCACTTCCTTTTCTTTTTACATTCTCCGCTTTTTCGTTTCGTTCCTGTTTCTCCTCCTCCTCCTCTTCCACTTTCTTCTTCTTTTCTTTTTGCTTACTTTCTTTTATTATTCCAGTTTTTCCCTTTTTTCATTTTTCCTTCTTCTTTTCTCTCTTTTTCTTTTTCTTCATCGTTTTAATCTCATCCTCCATCTCGTCCTTCTTCTTCTTCTTCTTCTTCTTCTTCTTCTTCTTCTTATTCTTCTTCTTCTCTCATTTTATTTCTCGTTCTTCTGCATTGACTACATTCTTCTTTTTCTTCCTACATTTCTGGTCCTGGGTATGAGGGTAAAATGCATCCGGCAGCAAGGCTTATGATTGGGAGGTTGTGAGGAGCATGGAACCACCTCTTAATTGCTGTTGTTCCCAGGTTCACTCTGACCCGGAGTGATAGCACCTGTTAGGGTCCCAGGTATGAGCAAATAGTTAACCCCCAAACTGAGGTCAAAACACTATGAAAATATAAAAATACACTTTATATATATATATATATATATATATATATATATATATATATATAAACATATATATATATTATAGAAGAATATACATTTTTAAAATGAAAAATATTACTAACAATACATTTTCGGTAGAAAAAAAATTATTGCCATCATACATATTTGAAAGAAAAAAATATTACCAGCAATACATTTTTAATATAAAACTAGAAGACATCTTAAATTTTCTAAAATCAAATAAAAATAATTTTTTTTTCATCAAAATCTGACTAAATCCAATTTCTTATTATAACCGAACATTAAAAAATATCTTTAAAAATCTACCATTTTGGCATTTAATGACCCACATAGGTTGATATGCCGTTAAACAAAACTCAAATTCAAACTCCTAAATTTCTGCAACTTCTTCTTTTTAGTTTCCTCTCCCCTAACATCTTTGTTGTTTTTAATGTTAAACAATTTTAGACATTTTTTCTATTCCCGCCTAAATTTGCATTCTCTTTCTTTTATTCATTTCTAGCAGTATAGCACAGCGTTGCCCGGGTCGAATGAAAGCTTTAAAACTAATCCATGGTCCTGGAGCTCAGACTCTTTGGACGTTGTCACGAAAGACTAAAAAGCAATAGTTGTTTCCAGTTAAAGCGAAAACGTAGACTGAAAGAAAAATGAATGGATGTAAGTGAAATTTTGATTTCCTGGTATCGATATCAAATAAGATTTTTCCTCGTAAACTGAATTTTGAAGGCTAAATAAGTCCTCTGAGTAAATGGTATCATGGCTGAGGCTAAGAACTACAATTATATCTACTTAGAGCCAAACCCGAAACAAAAACTAAAATAAAAGGGCTGAAAAAATACAGACATAGAGGTAGATGAACAGACACACACACAAGCATCTTTCCGTTTATACATAGATATTATCGATTTTTTGCACTGTTGTAAGAACTGCAACCTTGAAACTTCTGAATATCGTTTCTTATGTCTTTGTCTATGAGTGCATCAAATTTGATTAAAATCGGACCACTCCTTCTATAACCCGATTTTTTCGATTATCGATTTTTGATATTTATCGGGGGTACCTCGACACAAAACCTAGCTAAGAACATTAGCAGACGCTTATAGTATAACTGTGTAAATTTTCAAGAAAATCGGTTCAATCATTTTGAAGTCTAGAGGTAACGGACACACACACAGATACAAAGTTACATTTATAAATAAGTTTATATATATTTCTCTTTCTTAAATTGTTTTCTTCTTCAAACACGTTCTCTGTTTTCTTCTTCTTCTCTGATAGTTTTCTATTTCTTTTTCCTGTTTCGTTTCCTTCTTACTTTTCTTCTTTTCCTTCTTTTTATTTTCCTCTTCTTTTCCTCTTTACGTTCTTCTTCTTCTACGTGCCCTGTTTCAGTACGTAGGCGATCAAAGCCTTCTATGTCTTCCTATCCATGGTGGCTATTAGCACGCTTTCTCCTGTAACGTCTCGCATCCCCCGTTCTGTCATCCACCTGCTCAGGCCCTTCAAATATGTTATCTGCTGTTTTTCTCTGTCTCTTTTTCCTTCTATCCGGCCTGTTAGTATCAGATTCTCCAAGCCCTCCTTCCTCATTGCATGTCCCAGGAACTTCAGTTGTCTCTTCCCGATGCTCAGTATTAATTTCCTTTTCATTTCCATTCTTTCCAAAACTTCATCATTGCTCACATGCTCGATCCATGATATCCGCAGCATCCTTCTGTAGAACCACATTTCCGCTGCTTCAGGTTTTGCATTCAACCTGACGATCACATTACCTCCCATTATTACACTAAACTTTTTTAAGGGTCTTTATTAATTAACGAAAGTATGTTCTTTCTATCTTTAATTTATTTTTTGACGTGATTAGCAATTTATTTCTTTGATCTTTTTTTCCAAGAGAGAGACACCGCCTGACCTAACCATGGATCATTCTTGCTTTCATATATTCATATATATATATATATCCTGTTCTTTGGTTTATTTTTACTTTGGATTCCTCTATATCTATACCGGATATATATATATATATATATATATATATATATATATAAGTAAATTAACCTAGTGAGCCAACAATCCTACCAAGGTTTCAGCTAAATGGATCTTCAGCCAACCTTCCCTGAAGATCCGTTAAGGTGAAACCTTGGTAGGTTTGTTGGCTCACTAGGTTAATTTACTTATTCTGCTCTGCTTACGTATTGAGCGCTTCTTTTTTATTGATTACTCGTCTCGGGTTTTTTCTTTGGGCTACGTACTGGCTCGGTCCAAATCACTTTGGCTGATGTTCATGTGTTTAGCTCTTTCTTTTTTTACAACCATTTTTTCCTTCCGCATATATACGCGGAGGGTTTTTCGAAACGAGTGTAGTGATAAGTTTGCATATATATATATATATATATCCACACATATGAAACGTAATATGTGTCCATATATGTGTAGTGTGTTTAAATCTTTTTGCAGATAGAGTACATATATACTCGGATGAGGTAATGGCATGAATTACCCCCCTCTTTTACCTACTTTTTATGTATCGTGCCCTTTCCGGACGTGTCCGATCCCTGTTCTCCAGAACTCACAACCTTTACTTGCTCTTAGCAACGTTTGCATTTTTGACCTCTTCCCACCCCACGTTTCTTCACCCTTGCGCACAAGCTGGTCAGTTAAGGTGGCCCGCAAAATACTCCAGTATCCCTTATCTTCAATATGTCGTGTGAGTGTTACATTTTATAAGCCCTCTTTTTGTCAGTATGCATCTCAGACCTTTCAGCTGCTTTTTTCTCATTCTTATTTATGGTATCGCTTTCCCTTAGGACTTTACTTACACACTCTACACATTCTCAACATCCTACTGTAGGAGCACATTTCTATCACCTCAAATTTTTTCTTCATCTGTGAAGAAATTTTTACCATAGAAGAGGATTGACATTGCATCACAATTCAAAAATATTTTTGTTAGTATTTGTCTATATTTCTGAAATGAAGTAGTATTTACTGTATTTAAATTATTCGGACTATTGTCCTCATCTTTGTTGCCATTTGTACGCCGTTTAATAATAGATCATTCTATTTGTCTATATTTCTGAGATGGGGTAGTATTTAAAGTATTTACATTATTTGGACTATTGTCCTTATCTTTGTTGTCATGTGTACAACCTTTCGGCCGTTGTACGCTCCGGTCTTCTTCAAATGCTAGTAATCTTGAACCAAACCTTTTATTACAAGCACTTGGGCATATGAACTCTATTCTTTGTCTAGAGCGTCTTCTTATTGTCATGAGTTATCTCCCTCTAACCTTGTAAGCTACTTGTTCACCACCTGATATGGAACTCATTTCTCTTGAGGTTAAGTCACAGGAACTAACCAACGTATATATCCACTGGGCCATGTGTCCTTAAGGGTTCGGTTCGAAATTCCTAGCACCTGAAGACGACCGGAGCGTACGACGGCCGAAAATTCATACAAAAATGGCAACGAAAATAAGGACAATAGTCCGAATAATGTGAATACTATATATATATATATATATATATATATATATATATATATATATATATATATATTTTGGTTGTTTTTAATGAATATTTCAGGTTTTTTAATTTCTTTGTGTAGTTTTCGGAATGCATTTTTTCTTTTTTTTTTTTTTGCTATTCCCATGCGTCTTTAGATTTTGGTGCCGTATATTATGTCGTCTGTTTAGAAATTTTCCCGATGTTGATATATCTTATTCGTAATTCACTTGCCGAATACGTTTTCTGCCGATGTTCTAAGCACGTATTTGACGCATGCGCTTCTTGGCCACCTCCATTAAGAAATGAGGTGAAACACTAAAATCTTGTTACGAGTGCAAAATAATTGGAGAACTTAAAATTAGAAAATTAATATTTTAAATGATTGAAATTTTGTCGCTTTGAAACTGGGCTAATAATAACGATGACCGACTGATAGCAACAGTTGGCGACTGCAGAAAAAACAAAAAACAAAAACGTTTGCTCTGAAATATATGTTATCACTGGAGGCAGAATTATTGCGAGTGTTCCTGACAAGCCAATCTTGTCCGATTCTCAGTTCTTTCTAGTGTTGCTTTGCCGAATTTTTCTAATTATTCACTCAGAATTAACGGATGTATCATTTCATGCCGAATACTCTAATTTGAAGCGAAAAAAAGTTATATAGAATGCCGTCATCAATACTGGAAAGAGCAATAATATTTATTGAACTTTTTCTTCCATTTGGTGCAGTGGATATCGTTTGGAAACGAGAAATCGGTGAACAGAGTTCGAATTCGGGTTGAATTCATTACATTCACTTACTCGCAAATACCCTTGGGAAAGGTATTAATCCGCTTCTTCCCTCCAGTTATGGGTTAAATAACAGGACAGATTGGGTTCTATAGCTTTGGCTGGCAGCCAGTCTACCGTAGAAAGCAATGGCAACCTACTGCAGGATAATCTTCTGCCCAGTCAGTCATGTCTCTTTCGAGACATGATCACCCAAACGTGTATCACGTATAGCACTTAACTGACTGAATAGTTGAAAACATGATTAAGCTTCTACTGGTCATAAAGTGGAGGATCATTTTTATATTGTTATGAAGTAATAAACTGATCCCCCAACTAATTACTACTTAATAATATAATACATCACTTCCCTACCCTCTATCTATGATTCAAATAACATGACCGATTGGGCTCTATAGCCTTGGTCGGCAACCAGTCTCCCGCAGAAAGTAATGGCAACCTACTGCGAAATAATCTTTTGCCCAGTCAGTCATGTCTCGAAAGACACATGATTGGCCAAGTGTATTTCACGTATAGCTTAATTGACTGACTTCTTTCATGTGCTGTTTTGAGTGATGGATAATGGTCGGATTGAGGAATCGGAGACCCAAGTTTGAATTTCAGTCGAAATGATTTCTTTCACTTGCGTGCTAATACCCTTAGGAAGGATATGAAATCCTCTCTTCTCCACCAGCTGAATAGCAAGACAGACTTTCTATAGCAGTAAGAAATGGCAACCATCTGCGAGAAAGTCTTCACACCACGTGCAGTCGGCTGGGGACCACAGTTTACTGTACTTTGTAGCTATTAGCAAACTTGTCTTTTTTAAAATCGCATTAAGCTCTGTTCTACCACCCCTTTACTCACGCTCATTCTTCTTTTTCTTCTATATTCAGTGTCTCTTCAGGACACTAGCGATCGTGGCTCTCCACAATTCCCTGCCCTTTGTAGCTCTTAATAAATTGTGTCTTTTTGTTATCACATCTAAACTCCATTTACTCGCGCTAATTCCTCTTCTTCTTCTTCTTCTTCTTCTTCTTCTATATTCCGTGTCCCTTTGAGACGTTGACGGTCATGGCTCTCCACAATATCCTGCCCTTTGTAGCTTTTAATAAATTATCTTTTTGTTATCTCATTTAAACTTTATTCCACCATCCATTTACTCACACTCATTCTACTTCTTCTATATTCCGTGTCCCTTTGGGACGTTGGCGGTCATGGCTCTCCACAATAACCTGCCCTTTTTTAGTTTTTTTTTTTTTTTAAATCATATCACCCCGGGCAAGGCGGTAAGGCCACTGGTGTGCAGGGGGCTACGTAAGAGTGAAAAGATTGGAAAAAAGAAAGCTGGAAACCACATCCTAAACAGGGAACAAGGGATGAGCCTTTACACCTGTTCAATAGACGTGGGTGGAGTGTGAACTGGGCGATAGTTCAGTCTATCTACTCCAATTAGTTCAGTCTATCTACTCCAATTTTTCTTTTAGTAAGGGTCACTTGATAGTAAAACAAATCTATAGGCAGTATTTTGATGTTACATGCACACGCATACGCACACACACACACACACATATATATATATATATATATATATATATATATATATATATACTCATTTGCACAATTTATAAATAATTATTAATAATGGATTTAGTTTTAATGCTACATTTCTATTAATATGATCATTATTAACGGTGGATACTCGTATTTGAAATAAACTACTGATTTTTATTTGAAACAGTGTATATTGCGCGCGTTAGAGAAATCTTAAAGAAAATGTGCTCTCCGGCATGAATCAAAGCAGTGCCCCCTCTCCACGCTTTGTAGGACAAACTACCGTTTACCAGACCAAAAAATTACTAAATCAAAGATCAGAAGTAATGTTCAGATGTAATCACACCTATAAATACATCTTCGGATAATACAAACCTTGACGGAAGTTTTTTTTTTAAGTAACTCCTCCCTAATTTTGAAAATTTTTGGTTGTTTAAAATTTTTAGTCGCCCGTTCATAAAAATCCCTGCTGTAGTTTTGAAAACGTTGGAAAATCAAATCTTATAAATCTCCTGATGATATCAAAAGGTTGAAACTTAGGTTGCGGAAAAAACTCATTTCCAAATGAAATATATACATATATAAAAATTCGACGGGTAAATTTAATCAACCATCTCACAGCGAGACCAAAACATTTTGTAAATAAATATAATTACACTATATCTTATGGTGGGATCAGTGTTAAAATCTAATGTTAAAAGGATACTTTGGGATTTAACACCAACCCTTTTTGTTTTTCGAATCTATATATAAATAAATAGAGAGAGAGAGTAAGAGTAAGAGTAAGAGTAAGAGTAAGAGTAAGAGTAAGAGTAAGAGTAAGAGTAAGAGTAAGAGTAAGAGTAAGAGTAAGTTCTTTTTAATGGACGAAAATTAATAATGTGACACTATGTGCGTTGTGGTACAGTGGATATCGGCTCGGAACGAGAAACCGGGGAGCCGAGTTCGAATTCCAGTTGAATCCATTGTATTCACTTACGCGCAAATACCCTTGGGAAAGGTATTAATCCGTCTCTTCCTTCCAGTTATGGGTTAAATAACAGGACAGATTGGGTTCTATAGCCTTGGTCGGCAACCAGTCTAACGCAGAAAGCAATGGCAACCTACTGCGGGATAATGTTCTGCCCAGTCAGTCACATGATCGCCCAAGCGTGTATCACGTATGGCACTTTAACTGACTGACTGACACTATAGTGCAATATTAAGCAATTAACTTTTACTAGGAATGAAAAAATATGCCACCATTATAAATATTATACTTGCACCAAAAAAAAAAAAAAATCTCTAAGTATTTAGACAGAGAGAAGCATCAAGTAACTTGCATAAGTAGCTTGTATGAATGGATGAGTTGGTACAAAGTACGATGGCAGAAAGTCAAAGGTTGTCTAGAAATACAAAGGAAAGTACGTTGTGGATTGCGATGATCGCTCACATTCTTAACGTAACGTGTTTGTATGAATGAATGGCAGTGGGAGCACAACGAAAAACTATCAAGAATCAAATGGTGCTTCGAGTTACAATGTACAGGAAATGGTGGAGAACGATGTTCGCTTACGTCCTAAAGGTACACGACACAGAGAATAAAAAAAATTGCAATGCAAAATGATTAAAATGAAATGGTACTGGAAGAGGGAAAAATATTTGAAATACTCACACTCATTCTACTTCTTCTATATTCCGTGTCCCTTTGGGACGTGGGCGGTCATGGCTCTCCACAATATCCTGCCCTTTGTAGCTTTTAATAAATTATCTTTTTGTTATCTCATTTAAAGTTTATTCCAGCATCCATTTACACATACTCATTCTACTTCTATATTCCGTGTCCGTTTGGGACGTAGGCGGTCATGGCCTTCCACAATATCCTGCCCTTTGTAGCTTTTAATAAATTATCTTTTTGTTATCTCATTTAAACTTTATTCCGCCATCAAATTAACTCACACTCATTCTACTTCTTCTACATTCCGTGTCCCTTTGGGACGTTGGCGGTCATGGCTCCCCACAATATCCTGCCCTTTGTAGCTTTTAATAAATTATTTTTTTGTTTTCTCATTTAAACTTTATTCCACTATCCATTTACACTCACTCATTCTACTTCTTCTATATTCCGTGTCCGTTTGGGACGTAGGCGGTCATGGCCTTCCACAATATCCTGCCCTTTGTAGCTTTTAATAAATTATCTTTTTGTTATCTCACTTAAACTTTATTCCACCATCCATTTACTCACACTCATTCTACTTCTTCTATATTCCGTGTCCCTTTGGGACGTTGGCGGTCATGGCTCTCCACAATATCCTGCCATTGTAGCTTTTAATAAATTGTGTTGATAATGCGTTGTTTTCATTGACCCATTTTGCCTCATTATGGTGATTATCTAAACGTACCTTAAATGTGGCTAAAATCCGGACGTATTGGGCACACAGTGAAGATCAAACTTACTACCCAGTTATAACATTTAGTAAGACAAGCTTGTGAACCATTACATAACGTCGGAATACTCCGTGATTATTTTAGCGTACCTTATATGCAGCACAATTCTGAAATTGTGTTGCACTAGTGAGTATGAAAAGTTTTTATTTCACATTCTTGTCATGCACGATAAAAATATTATTGTCATAAAATCAAAACGATAGAACATTAGTACGTACCAAATGAAGATATGATTATTACCGTTAGGATTAACATAAAATGCTGACAATTCAATTCTTCTAGTGAAAATACGGACCCTAAATTTACTGTCATGTATTTGAAAATGACCAAATAAAATTTCGGTTCAAGGTCATCTTATCACTTGGGATAAGATGACCTTGAACACTGTAAATCTAACACCCTCGCCCAGGTTTATTTTTATTTTTTTATCCTTCCATGATTCTTTTTGTCTAACCCATTCATTTTTGTGAAGAAGTTGGTCTGAAGAGCGGTCTGCAGGAGGTCTGCAAAATAAGCCATTGTCAATGGATTTATAAAAACATCCAATTTATTTTCATTATAATACTCTGTTATATTCTAACATTGAGTTTTCATCGGATTGCGATCCCCTGTTTAATTGACCTCTTAAAGTACCAAAGATAATATATATATATATATATATATATATATATATATATATATATATATATAAGAGTAGTCTGATTACGTAAAATGCTGGCAAATATTTATATCGATATGCTGTTTAAAATGACGGTTACATATAAATATTAACATACTTACAATTGGGTATTTGACATTAGGACATAAGAAAAAATGATCTAATATATATATATATATATGTATGACTTAGCGGGTGCGTGTCCTTCTTCGGACTCTGTAGACTGACGTTAAATAATAAAATAAATAAATAAATAAATAAAATAAAATAAAATAAACAATTAAATAAATAATAAACAATTTTACAAATTACGTATTTACACATAAACATGTGTAAATTAAACAATAATCAACAACAAATTGTTAATTCTTCTTTTATGTGCCATGTTTCTTCAGGACGTAGGCGATCATGGCCTCCCTATCCGTGGTAGCTCTTAGCACGCTTTCTCCTGTTACTCCACCCAAAAACCCGCTCTGCCCTATGTTATCCACTGCTTTCCCCTGTCTCTCTTTCCCTCTATCTGTGAGTATCAGATTCTCCAAGCCTTCCTTCCTCATCACCTGTCCCAGAAACTGCAGCTATCTTTTCCTGAGGCTTAGTATTCCAATCTTTTCACTCTCACGTAGCCCCCTGCGCATCAGTGGCGTTTTCGCCTTGCTTGGGGTGATATGATTAAAAAAAAAAATTCCTTTTCGTTTTGATCCTTTATAAAACCTCATCATTGCTCATATACTCAATTCATGATATCCGCAGCATCCTTCTGTAGAACCACATTTCACTTGTTTCATTTTTCTTTCATCTTTGATGATATTGTCCAGCATTCATTGCCATATTGAAGTACACTCTACTTTGTTTCTAGCGAAATTTTCCTGTCTCTTAATACTCTGCTCAGCTTCTGGAATGCGTCCTTGGCCATGCCAATTTGCCTTTGGATCTCAGTATTGCACTTTCCGTCTTCTGTTAGAAAACTTCCTAAGTACTGTGAGAAAATAACAAACACCATTCAGTAATTACAAATATCCCTATTCAGAAAATCGATACTTTCTACTCGATCGCCTATAGAATAATTTGAAACAATAGCGTTTAATAACCGTAATGAAAACACAATAGATATTACATTGAACAGAATATATAATTAGTGAAGCCGAAACACAAAGCCTGAAGATTTGCGCTCACCGCACGTTACTGACCTCCATGTCCACTTTTATTTGGATGCTCATACGCTTTGTCTTTTATATTGAACACTTAACCCATAAATATAACACAGTTTAAAACAATATTTATATCATATTTATATAATCTTACCAAAACCCACAATTATTTGATGGAGGGAAGGAAGTGGTGATCATAGCGGCGTCGAAAGCACTAACTGAATAAAATTAATAAATTATTAAAGTAACTGTCTTGTATTGGTTTAATAAATCCTACCTGTGATATCTTATATATCTCTGTCAAATTGAAGTGAGCTAAGCTATTTTTTAGTTGTTTGACAAATTGCTCAGTCACTCATTTGTCCCGCAATTAACTAATGTGACAACCAATGAGTATATATTTCTTTATGATAAATGGAAATATGACAAAACGATGATTTCATGATATTCTAGAAAAGACTTTAGTGAAAACTAACAGAATAAATCGATTTGAACTCGCTTCGCCGATTTGTTATCTCTTTGTGATAATCATGTCGCCACTCCGCACCAATTATGTCACACCACAGGGACGCGAACAGTGAATGAAATCTCTATTTTTATAAGTGTCATCTTGGGTGAGGCATGACGCTTTATAAACGGGACTGAACCAGGCAGTCGTTTTTATTAACCTACAGTTAGAAAATGGGTGTCGTCAGGGTGTTTCAACAATTTTCTTTCTTTCTTTCTTTCTTTCTTTCTTTCTATTTCCCCGCTATTCCTTTCTTTCTTTCGTTCTTTTACCTCACTATTTCGTCCATCCTTCCTCCCTCACTTCTTTATTTTTTCTATTTCTTTATTATTCCTGACTTTCTTTCTTTCTTTCTTTCTTTCTTTCTTTGCCCCACTATTCCTTCCTTCCTTCCTTCCTTCCTTCCTTCCTCCCTTCCTTCCTTCCTTTTATTTATTTTGATTTCCACTTTCTTTCTTTCTTTCTTTCTTTCTTTCTTTCTTTCTTTCTACCTATTTCATCTTTCTTTTTTCTGTTCCCCACTTTGCCTTCCCTCCCTCCTTTTCTTTCTTTTCCCTTCTTTAAGCTTTCCCATTTCTTTCTTTCTTTCTTTCTTTCTTTCTTTCTTTCTTTCTATTTCATCTTTCTTTTTTCTGTTCCCCACTTTGCCTTCCCTCCCTCCTTTTCTTTCTTTTAAGTTTCCCATTCTTTCTTTCTTTCTTTCTTTCTTTCTTTCTTTCTTTCTTTCTTTCTTTCTTTCTTTCTTTATGCCCCTCTATTCCTTCCTTCCTTCCTTTTCTTTCTTTTGATTTCCACTTTCTTTCTTTCTATGCCCCTCTATTCCTTCCTTCCTTCCTTCCTTCCTTCCTTCCTTCCTTCCTTCCTTCCTTTCTTTCTTTTGATTTCCACATTCTTTCTTTCTTTCTTTCTTTCTTTCTTTCTTTCTTTCTTTCTATGCCCCTCTATTCCTTCCTTCCTTCCTTCCTTCCTTCCTTCCTTCCTTCCTTTCTTTCTTTTGATTTCCACATTCTTTCTTTCTTTCTTTCTTTCTTTCTTTCTTTCTTTCTTTCTATGCCCCTCTTATTCCTTCCTTCCTTCCTTTTCTTTCTTTTGATTTCCACATTCTTTCTTTCTTTCTTTCTTTCTTTCTTTTTTCTTTCTTTCTATGCCCCTCTATTCCTTCCTTCCTTCCTTCCTTCCTTCCTTCCTTCCTTTTCTTTCTTTTGATTTTCACTTTCTTTCTTTCTTTCTTTCTTTCTTTCTTTCTTTCTTAAATTACTTTTAATTTCTTTCCTTATTCAATGTATGTATGTAAATTTATTCTTATACATGTTCAATATTTTTCAATATTTTTTTAATCTAAAAATTTTACGCTACCACTTCCCTTTGTTTATTTTCAATTCTTAGAATTTAAAATTGCGAAAATGATTGGATGTAGTTTAAAAAATTTAGATTTCGAAAAAATTCACTTCTACTCATTCCATTACACCCGGCTTTCTCATTTTCATAAGATATGAGAAATCGAGAATTTGGGCGAGGCTTATGCCGACATACCAGTTACAAAAAACGAATCTCCACGGACGAAGTTTATAAAGAAACAATTCTAGATCTTAGCTCTAAAAGTCAAAATCACTTTAAAATTTATCCGACAAGTCCCAGGAAAGAAACGAAAAGACACAATTTGCTTTGAAGGAATAAAAAATAAAAATTGAAAAAAAAAAAATGTGAAAAAAAATTCGTTCGTTTCCCCGAGAAGCGATAAGCCTCGATATGGCAAACCGTTTTAAATTATCCGCGTAGTACAGCGACGACAATAACAATTACAAATGAAAAGTTGCGCCAATTATCAGGGAGGAGGTCTTACTAAATAGGTTTTTTTCTACTGAAAAGACATAGCATTAAGAAACAGTCACCATTGTGAAAAGACATCCTATTGAATAGACGGCATAGCAGCGTAAAACAGCCTTCGGAAATCTACCTGAGCGCCATTTTATAATGGCTTCACTCTCAGACGTGAAGACTTTTTCCCCGTTTTTTTTTTATTTTTACTTTTCTTTTGCTTACATTTACCGACATTTACAGTCGCTTTTGTAGGAAATGACACCGTTTTGTGTTTCCCGATTCTCAAGCGACTATCTCATCGGCCGTAGTCGACGTTTTTTTTTATTCGCTTTTCTTTTACTGAAATCTTAAACTGGGTGGCAGAAAGAGATAGCGGACAGACAGAAGCAGTCCGGCCCTAGAAAGGGTATACGTTAAACAGTCGGGAGTATTGGATAGGAAAAGGAGTCTGGAGGGCGAGTGTTACGGCTATCTGTAATGGCATTTTGATTGGCTCGAATGTGTTGCTATAGCGACAGCCTGACCCACACGTGACACAGCGCGAGGATCAATGTGTAAAACCCGCCAATCTTTCTCAGATATCTTTACGTATGCCACTCTCAATGTCCCAAAGATCAATGTGATTCGGTCGTATTCTTACATTGTAAGATTCCTACGCGCCTGTGCTGGTGTGCAGACGACAGTGACAGATTTTACGTTACAATAAACGGTCGGCTGGTGGTATAGAGGAATTGAAAATGTAAAACAAAAAACCGCAACACCAAGAATATTTTGTGGCATGGATCACTCAGATGTCTGTGGTTGCCAAAAAGGAACTGGCAGTAAAGAAATATCTCAAAGACACAAATTGTGTCACTTAAACACAGCAAATAAAACTACTACTACTACTACTACTAATAAAATCTATGTAATCACTTTGTCTGAATTTCTTCCATGATACTAGTAATGACAATATTAGCCATTTCCTTATAAGTAAACTAGCAGTATAGCCCGGCGTTGCTCGGGTGTAATTAAAGCTTTAAAACTAATCCATGGTCCTGGAGCTCAGACTCTTTGGACGTTGGCACAAAAAGCAATAGTTGTTTCCAGTTAAAGCGAAGCTGTAGACTGAAAGAAAAATGAATGGATGTAAGTCAAATTTTGATTTCCTGGTATCGATATCAAATTAGTTTTTTTCGTCATAAACTGAATTTGGAAGTCTAAATAAGACCTCTGAGTAAATGGTATCATGGCTGAGACTAAGAACTACAATTATACCTACTTAGAGCCAAACCCGAAGCAAATACTAAAATAAAAGGGCTGAAAACAAATAGACATCCAGGCAGATAGACAGACACACACACAAACATCTTGCCCTTTATATGTATATATATATATATATATATATATATTATCGATTTCCTGCACTATTGTAAGAAGTGCAACCTTGAAACTTATGAATATCGTTTCTTATGTCTTTGTCTATGAATGTATCAAATTTGATTAAAATCGAACCACTCCTTCTATAACCCGATTTTTTCGATTATCGAATTTTGATATTTATCGGGGGTACCTCGACACTTGCAGACACTTATATTACAACTGTGTAAATTTTCAAGAAAATCGGTTCAGCCTTTTCGGAGTCTATAGATAAGGGACACACACACACACACACACACACACACACACATCCGCACAGACACACAGACACACAGACATAGACAAAGTTCCATTTATAAATAAGTTTAGATTAGATTAGATTCGGCAAGCAGTTGAAATTTGTAAATACTTTCTATGAGATAATGATATAATTTTTTATTTATCAATAACAATATTGGGAAAATGTATGACAGAGTGAAAAAAGTTTCCTTGAATCGCTTTTCGTTCTTTGAAGTTCGACGAATTCTTAAAGGAAAAAAAAAAAGAGTCACAAGAAAATAAATTCTCCATTTTATCATACATTTTTTCTAAAATTCTTTTTATAAAAACTATAAAATTAGGTTTCTCAAGTCGTGTAGCTGTCGTCACTCTTTCGTGTAACGATGGGGGTTTCATTCCTAACATTTTGATTGAAATGGTGTGGATTGCAAACCTTTGGATTATGACTTTCTTCGAGTTGCATATGATAGCCATTTTCACAGTTGCTACTCTCCTCATCAGATATATTCAACCTGGACAGTGAAACAATTATGAGAGCGAAATCCACTAGTATTTGTCATTTGCGGCCACGACCTGATCAATGTAAGATACGCGGATAATACAGTGTTGATAGCAGAAACGGAAAGGAAACTACAGCATCTCCTACAGAAAGTGACAAAGAAAATTGAGGAGAAAGGGCAAAACATAAACTTCAAGAAAACCGAATGCATGGTAATCAGCGAAAAGAGGTTCCTAAAATGCCTACTACGCGTCGGGAAGACTAAAATCAAACATATATATTCTTGATTCTGTTATCATTAATACGCGGAGGGCTGCCCTTTGCATACAACGAGAATTGAAATTTAACTTGGCTCTCTTTGGGGAAGCCATTACATAGCGGACAAAATTTTTTTTCTCCTCTCCCCATATATATATATATAACTGGGTAGCTAATAAAAAATTTTCTTCTTAGTTTTAATAATTACCAACGATTGTTGTTTGAAAAAGTGTCGGTTAAAAGGTGCCTAACATATTTTATGCATCGATACTTTTTGTATCGATGTATAAAATATGACCCTCACTTTCCTTCCTTAAGCGTGTGATTTCATGGTGCATCACAAGTAATTTGTTTGCATATATGTATAATTGTGTACTTAGGCAGAAAATTTTCTTTTAGACATGTCAGATTATATAAATTGCAAACATTGTGTCTGCATGTTTTTTAAAAAATCCGTTCATACTCACAGAAAATCTGAATTAAAAGTTGTCAGAAATGAGCTGTAACGTTGATAGATGTTATTATAATTCATTTCTTACTGTTTCCAACTTCTTTCAATCGCCTTCCGAGATCATCTTCAGGGATTATGGCAACAAAAAATAACCGCAAAACTGTGTTGCTAAAAATTACTGTAAATTTTTTTCTGCTTCATTTGAAAAATAGCTTAGCGTTCATTAGAACGTGAAAATTAGAAAAAGGGAATTTTTTTTATATGTTGTAATGTTACTCAGACCTCTGAAGATGATCTCGGAAAAAATATTGAAAGTACTTGGGAACATTGAGAAATGCATGATAATGACATCTGTCAACGTTACAACTCATTTCTAACATCATTCAATTATAACACGCGAAAGATTATCCATGAGTATGATCGGATTTTATTAAAAATAAGCTCTCTCTCTCTCTCTCTCTCTCACACACACACACGCACGCACGCACGCACGCACGCACGCACACACACACACATATATATATATATATATATAAAGTTGAGAGGTTATTCATTTTGCTGGGCACTGTTTTTTCAGTCATACGGACTTCGAAGTTTATGACTAGACAACTCAGCTAATTCATGTGAAAAACCAATCCACATTAATTCTATAAATGGTCTATGCTAATATCTTTATGATAAAACCCGCTCGCCAGAAAAACTTCCTTATTAGTAAACTACTGAAAAATCAGCAATTTTGACAGTAAGCATCATTTTAACCCAATAATAATATTAATATTAATAATAATAATAATAATAATGTCTTTTCACTAGAAACTTTCAGGCAAATATTATGCATAATAATATGGATCCCAAATGCAGGTTTTGTGATAAACACCAAGAAACAATAGACCACCTAATCTTAGGCTGTTCTGTGCTTGCCCCAAATGAATATAAAAATCGCCACGATAGAGTTGGGCAATATTTACATTGGACAATGTGCAAACATTATGGAAAATCTGTAAACAAACACTGGTATGAACATCACCCAGCACCGGTTACAGAAATAGAAGATGTAACCATTCTATGGGATTACACCATCTACACAGACAGAAAGACTGAAGCAAACAGGCCAGACATTATTGTTAAAAACCAGAAAGAGAAAACTTGTCTATTAATTGATATGGCTTGTCCAGCGGATTGTAACAAACAAGGAATTTGAAAATCTGTCAAAATATAAAGACCTGGAAATTTAAATAGAAAAATGAGGAAATTGAAAACAAGAGTTGTGCCAGTGATAGTAGGTGCACTTGGAATGATAAAAAATGGAACAAAACAACACATTGAAAGAATCCCTGGAAACCCCAGCTTAAGAGATATACAAAAAATTGTCTTATTAAGTACAGCCCACACACTAAGGAAAACTTTATGTAACGCTAGGGATGATAGGGAAGATAGAAAAACATGAAATGGGGCCATAACAAAACGCCACGACCTGCTTTAGGTCTCCCCGCAGACTTGGTTGGTAGTGAGACCAAAGCAGAAATCGAAATATGATGAAAAATGACATAATAATAATAATAATAATAATAATAATAATAATAATATATATATATATATATATATATATATATATATATATATACATATATATATATATATGGGGGTGTCTAAAAGCACACATGTGTATGTATTCTGAGCCGATAGTTGCTTTTTCATATTGTAATTGCGCCAGACTCGTAAAAAATCATTTTTCTTTTAAAATGCGACTGTCTATATTTATAGACAAATATTTTTCTTGTCTTTTATGATGTGATGTGATCGACACAGGCCAAAAATAATACCACATCGTTGCTGTTTTCTCTACTTCTTTTTCATAAACATACATTATATTTTGAAATATTTTGAAAGCCTTTTTAATACGAGAAAAATCCGTCTAAATATAGAGTTACAATTCAAAGAAATCGATCAAATGATTCTCTTTAAAACATAGCGAGGGAAAAATAACGCGTCGTTAATATATAAACTCAGTTTTCCATTACTATTGGCCGTCTGCTAACCTAAAATCATTTAGTTTTTCCCGGGCATTTTTTTTTAATGAAAGTCAGTATATGTATCTATTGTAATAGACATTTGGTAAGTTAGACAACAAACTCATTAATAGATTTGAAATGAAAAGAAGGACTTTCAGTGTCATAAAACTCGGACATTTCATCAAATATTTTCATATTTTCTTACGAAAACGTATTTCAGCCATATCCTCCTGGCGTCTGTTTAAACAGACAACATTTTCTTTTTAGGCGTCTAAACTATAATTATAAATTATAATTTCTGAAAAAACTAAAATTTCAATAAAGTATGTTGGAAAATTTTGACAAGCTTTCATCTGAACTAAAAGAACGCACTTTAACTAAATTGTCTATCTAGAAAAAAAAAGCGTTAATTTAACCAGATCCACTTTCTTAATTTTTTCATATATTTAAACTATAAATATATTGGTATGATTCTACTTGTACGTACATTACGCCCTGCCAATACATATTCAGCTTGATAGCGTACAAAAACGGAAAAGATATATCAATGACACTACTTGGTTTCAATAAAAAAAAATTGAAAGAAATAAAACCTAAAAAAGACAAAGTACATGTGTTTAACGCCTGAAAACATTTAATATTCCGTTTTAGCCATGTCGAAAAATGCTATTGACATATCAAAGACACTACCTGGTTTCAGTGAGAACATGAAAAAAGAAATATAAGATAGTCAGTTAAGTGCCATACTTGATTCACGCTTTGGGCAATCATGAAAGAGACATGACTGACTGGGAAGAAGACTATTCCGCAGTAGGTTGGCGTTACTTTCTGCGGTAGACTGGTTGCCAGCCAAGGCTATAGAACCCAATCTGTTCTATTATTTAACCCATAGCTAGAGGGGGAAGACATGTATTATATTATTAAGTAGTAATTCTGGGGGATCAGTTTATTATTTTATAAAATATAAAACTGATCCTCCACTTTATGCCCAGTAGAAGCCTTAATCATGTTTTCAACTATTATATTCAATCAATCAGTTAAGTGCCATACGTGATACATGCTTTGGGCAATCATGCCTCGAAAGAGATATGACTGACTGGGCAGAAGATTATCCGACTGTAGGTTGCTATTACTTTCTACGGTAGACTGGTTGCCAGCCAAGGCTATAGAACCCAATCTGTCCTATTATTTAAACCATAACTGGAGGGAAGAGATGGATTAATACCTTTCCCAAGGGTATTTGTGCGTAAGTGAATGCAAGAAGTTCAACTAGAATTCGAGCTCGGCTCCCTGATTTGTCGTTCCTAGTCGATATCCACTGCAAATGTCTGTTTCAGGGAAATGGAAGAATTTTGTACCTACTTCTTTAGATAAGAACCGGCAGTAATATTTATGTTTGTTATTGCAAGGGTTAAAATGACGCTTAGATATTTAATGATGCGATAGGGAAATTATTACGGATGTTTTATTGTCAAAGAAATGACAAGCAGGAAATGACAAGCAGGAAATGACAAGCAGGAAATGACAAGCAGTTTTAATTTTGGAAAGTGTCGATTTTAAATTTCAAATCTATTCACCTAAATTAAAAAAATAAAAATTACAAACTAAAAAGGCGGAAAATCTAAACTTATTTATAAATCGAACTTTGTCTGTGCGTGTCTGTTTCCGTTACCTATAGACTCCCAAACGGCTGAACCGATTTTCTTGAAAATTTACACAGTTGTACTATAAGCGCCTGCGAGTGTTCTTAGCTAGGTTTTGTGTTGGGGTACCCCCGATAAATATCGAAAATCGATACACACATAGACAACGTCATAAGAAACGATATTCAAAAGTTTCAAGGTTGCAGTTTTTACAATAGTGCAGAAAATCGATAATATATATATATATAAAAGGCAAGATGTTTGTGTATGTGTCTGTTTATCTGTCTGTATCACTTTTATACAAATCCACAATTTTTATCCGATTCTCACCAAACTTCACACAAATATTCTTTAGGCTGTGTCTGAGCTCCAAGACCATGGATTAGTTTCAAAGCTTTCATTACACGGGCTATACTGCTAGTATATATATATATATATATATATATATATATATATATATGTGTGTGTGTGTGTGTGTGTGTGTGTGTGTGTGTGTGTTATATATATATATATATATATATATATATATACTAGGTGCGATTGGTAAATTGTTGCAATTAATTTGTTTCAAATATTCTTTAGGCTGAGTCTGAGCTCCAGGAACATGGATTAGTTTCAAAGCTTTCATTACACCCGAGCAACGCCGGGCTATACTGCTAGTACCCAATAATTCGCTAAAGGAAAATAATAATTGAAGAGATATTAAAATAAGTAAATTAATATGTAATTTTTTTTATAATAAATAAAGATTAGAAAGATAGGATAATGATAGTGGGAAGTAAATTAGAACAAAAATTAAAAATGTTATTTATAAATTAAAAGTTTTGAAAAAATTAGAATTAAATAGTTACTGATAAGAAGAGTAGATTTACGCAATATTAAATGTTTTCTTTCTTTCTTCATCTCGTTCCTGTTTTCTATGGCAAAGCGAAAAGGACATTTTTGGTACAAGAATGTATAGATCAAAGGTAATAAATTCTAGTGAAGGTAATAAAAATAAAAATAAAAAATAAGAAAAGAAAAATAAAATTGGGTTAAAAGTGGCTTGACAATTTGACCGTTAGGGAGAAAAGAAAAAAGAAAAAAAGAAAAAAGGAAAAAGAAAAAAAGAAAAAAGAAAAAAGAAAAAAAGAAAGTATGTATTTCATGAAAATAGAAACTCCTTGCCGAATTTTTTTTTTTAATCGTTTCACCCCAAGCAAGGCATTCCACTGCCACTATTGCGCTTGGGGCTACATAGGGGAAGGTAAATAGAAAGAGTGGTTAGATATAGGAAATGTCAGAAGGGGGGGTGATAGGTAGTTGGGAGGATGGGAAGAATGTTTGAAAGAATGGAAGCGAGTTATTGTGTTAGGAGGTGTCTATTGACCTTACATTTAAACTCCTGGAGATTGTAGCCGTCGGGGAAGCAGTCATGTGGAAGAGAATTCCACAGTCGGGAAGTGCGAGAAAAGAAACTGTTGGAGTAGAAGTTGCGATTGCATTTTATCGGTTTCACTGTAAAAGGGTGGGATCTAGTTGCTAATCTAGTATCTGGTGCAAATTCGAACATAGGGGGCACCAGTGACCTAAGTTCATCGGAGCAGAAGCCGTGAAAGTATTTATAGAAGAGACACAGGGAAGCCACGTATTTCGCCGGTGAGAGAGAGACTGCAGGCGGTCTGCCAAGTTAGTATCGATCACATTACAGACCCTCCGCTGTACCTTGTCGAGAAGGCCAAGGAGAATAGCAGGGGCACCCGACCAGATATGGCAACAGGGGTTTAAATAGGTGGAAAGTTATGAGAAAGAGTGACAGGTTATAGGGGGTGTCAGGAAGTGGGTAAGATAAGGATGAGAATGCTTATGAGAGTGGAGTGGACGGAGAAAGGAGCATGAGAGAGAGTATGCAGGTTAGTGAGATAGGAGATGATTCTTGACTTTACATTTAAATTCTTGGAGATTGTCCCTATCTATCTATCTATCTATCTATCTTTTTTTTTTTTATAATCGTATCGCCCTAAGGAAGGCATTTTACTGCCACTCTTTTGTGGTGGGTTACATAGGAGGAAAGTTATGAGAAAGAGTGACAGGTTATAGCGGGTGTCAGAAAGTAGGTAAGAGAAGGCTGAAAATACTGATGAGAGTGGAGTGGACGGAGAAAGAAGCCTCAGAGAGAGGATGCAGGTTAGTGAGACAGGAGATGGCTATTGACTTTTTTACATTTGAATTCTTGGAGATTGTAGCTGTCGGAGAAGCATGTCGGAGAAGTATTGTGGAAGGGAATTCCACAGGCGGGAATGCGAGAAAAGAAGCTATTTGAGTAGAATTTGCGTTTACAATTTATTGGTTTCACAATAAAAAGGTGGGACCTAGTTGCTAATCTTGTTGCTCGAGTAAATTCGTATATAGGGGGCACCAGTGAACTAAGTTCATCAAAGTAGAAGCCGTGAAAGTATTTGTAGAAGAGACAAAGGGAAGCCATATTGCACCGGTGAGAAAGTGACTGTATCCGATCGATCACATTACAGATTCTCTGTTGGATTTTGTCAAGGATCCCTAGGTAGATAGCAGGGGCACCCAACCAGATATGAGAGTAGTATTCAGTGTACAGGCGGATGGTAGATTTGTATAAGTGCAGGATTGTTTCAGACGGGAAAAACTTCCTGGCCCTGCACAGAGAACCGACCTTCTTAGGCCCTGCACAGAGAACCGACCTTCTTAGGCCCTGCACAGAGAACCGACCTTCTTAGCAGCGGATTTAGCTATGGATTAAGCTATTTAGCTTTAAAAATATCTGAATTAAGTTCCTTGTGTCACTTTCAGCGTAGACTTAATGTGGTCTTTAGGTAGAAACTGATATAAAATAACATCGTCTTCTGATCATTTCTTGCGTTTATCGTAGCCGCTACACGGCACGGCTGTGATTAGGGACGTATCGTAAAGTTTTAGTTTGCTACCAACTTCCCAAAAGTTCAACTAAAATGATCCCGAAATCGGAAGAAAGCTATAAATATGGCCAGACCGAAAGCGTATTTCGTCTGAAACAAAAAAGATATCCCAAGAGTAAATCTAGCGAGGAATGAATGACGACTGGGATACAAAATGAATTAATCTCGTTCTCATCTAGAACTAATGCAATAATAAACTTTTTTCTATGTGCCATGTCCCTTCAGGACGTAGACGATCATTGCCTTCCACATCTTCCTATCCCTTGTTGCTCTTAATACCCCTTCTCCTGTTATCCAACTCAATACTCGCGCCATCAGCCATCTGCTCAAATCCATCAAGTATGTCATGCTTTTCCTTGTTTCACTTCCTATCTCTCCGTTGCTGAGCGCACTCCGTCATTTAAGTGCCATACGTGATAGACACTAGGGCGATCAAGTTTCAAAAGAGACATGACTGATTGGGTAGAAGTTTTTTTTCCCACAGTATGTTGCCATTACTTTCTGCTGTAGACTCGTTGGTAACCAAGGCTATAAAACTCAATCCGTCCCATAGCTGCAGGGAGAAAAGACGGATTAACTTAAACTTCTGGAGATTGTAGCTGTCGAGAAAGCAAGTAAACGGAAGGGAATTCCACAGACAGGAAGTGCGAGAAAAGAAGCTGCTGGAGTAAAATGGAGTAAGATAGGAGATGACTATTGACTTTACACTTAAACTTCTGGAGATTGTAGCTCGCAGGGAACCAAGTAAACGGAAGGAATTCCACAGGCAAGAATTGCGAGAAAAGAAGCTGTTAGAGTAGAATTTGTGCTTACATTTTATTGCTTTCACAGTAAAAGGTGGGACCTAGTTGATAATTTTGTGGCTCGAGTAAATTCATGTATAGGGGGAACCAGAAAGATAAGTTCATCGGAGCGGAAGCCGTGAAATACTTGAAGAGATACAGAGAAGCTACATTGTGCTGATGAGTAAGTGACTTTATCCCGGTTGCCAGGTCGGGATCGATCACATTACATAGTGTATCTACTTTTCATCACCGGTCACAATACGATACGGAACAACAATCCTTTTCTGCTGTTGAAGTAGCTGTTTACACGTTACAAGACAACGTTCGTATGGCACCCAGTGTTGTTGCTTTTGAACCATTACAAATTCTTTCAAATGTTTCGAAACTGTTCTGTGTTCAACTCCAAGTGATTCTGTAAATTCACCTTGTGCCTGACATGAGTCTTCATGAAGTAATGCCGCCAATTCTTCGTCTTCAATCTTTTTCGGTATACCGGAGTGTTCTTTATCTTCAACATCAAAATCATTATATTTGAAACGTCGAAACTAATCTCCGTATTTTGTTTTCCGACAGGGCATGGTCTCCGTAAGTCTCAACAAGAATTCAGTGGGCTTCACCCGCAGATATCTTTTGAATAAAACAGTGCAGCAAAATTCATCGCAAATACACTTCTTTTAACCCGAAATCCGACATGGTTACCGTTATGAAAAACAAAGTTGTTTACACTTCGGCAAAATGACATACACTGAATTTCAAGCTTGATTATAACACTTCCTTATAAATGCGTTACCATCTGAAATCACACGCACGTAGTTCTGGGAGCATCATCAGTTAAAAACCTTATTCAAGGACCTTATATATATATATATATATATATATATATATATATATATATATATATATAATGCCGACACGAAAACAAATGTTTTCTTATTTCTTCTTTTTTTTTGTTATCTTTTTTTTTTTAATCGTATCACCCCGAGCAAGGTGGTAACGCCACTGATGTGCAGGGGGCTACGTAATAGTGAAAAGATTGGAAAAGAGAAAGCCGGAAACCACATCCTAAACAGGGAACAAGGGATGAGCCTCTACACCTGTTCAATAGACGTGGGTGGAGTGTGAACCGGGCGATAGATAGATCTATCTACTACTCCAATTGAAAAAAAAAAAAGAAACCAAAGTGAGAAGATTGGAAAAGAGAAAGCCGGAAACCACATCCTAAACAGGGAATAAGGGATGAGCCTCTTAACCTGTTCAATAGATGTAGGTCTCCTGTGTTCTTTCAAGACG